>OZ038403.1:23244844-23569716 GCA_964036045.1 Eutreptiella sp. 'Long Island Sound 2002'
GGTGACATACCCAGATTTGGCTGGAATGGCCCTAGGCTGGGCTTGCCAGAACTGATTTAGCCCAGGCGCGAGCGCGGGGCGGCGCGCAAAAAAGTTTTCGTTTTGACCGGGAATCGATTCGGGTGGAATCGGCATGCTGAAAAACGTAGGGAAAGATGGGTTTGAAATTCTGGGTCAAACTGGGGTACCCCCGGTGACATACCCAGGTTTGGCTGGAATGGCCCTGGGCTGGGCTGGCCAGAACTGATTTTGCCCAGGCGCGCGCGCGGCGCGGCGCGCAAAAAAGTTTCCGTTTTGACCGGGAATCGATTTGGGTGGAATGGGCATGCTGAAAAACGTAGGGAAAGATGGGCTTGAAATTCTGGGTCAAACTGGGGTACCCCCGGTGACATACCCAGGTTTGGCTGGAACGGCCCTAGGCTGGGCTGGCCAGAACTGATTTTGCCCATGCGCGCGCGCGGCGCGGCGCGCAAAAAAGTTTCCGTTTTGACCGGGAATCGATTTGGGTGGAATCGGCATGCTGAAAAACGTAGGGAAAGATGGGTTTGAAATTCTGGGTCAAACTGGGGTACCCCCGGTGACATACCCAGATTTGGCTGGAATGGCCCCCGGCTGACTTGGCCAGAACTGATTTTGCCCAGGCGCGCGCGCGGCGCGGCGCGCAAAAAAGTTTCCGTTTTGACCGGGAATCGATTTGGGTGGAATCGGCATGCTGAAAAACGTAGGGAAAGACAGGTTTGAAATTCTGGGTCAAACTGGGGTACCCCTGGTGACATACCCAGATTTGGCTGGAATGGCCCTAGGCTGGGCTGGCCAGAACTGATTTAGCCCAGGCGCGCGCGCGGCGCGGCGCGCAAAAAAGTTTCCGTTTTGACCGGGAATCGATTTGGGTGGAATTGGCATGCTGAAAAACGTAGGGAAAGATGGGTTTGAAATTCTGGGTCAAACTGGGGTACCCCCGGTGACATACCCAGATTTGGCTGAAATGGCCCTGGGCTGGGCTGGCCAGAACTGATTTTGCCCAGGCGCGCGCGCGGCGCGGCGCGCAAAAAAGTTTCCGTTTTGACCGGGAATCAATTTGGGTGGAATCGGCATGCTGAAAAGCGTAGGGAAAGATGGGTTTGAAATTCTGGGTCAAACTGGGGTACCCCCGGTGACATACCCAGATTTGGCTGGAATGGCCCTAGGCTGGGCTGGCCAGAACTGATTTTGCCCAGGCGCGCGCGCGGCGCGGCGCGCAAAAAAGTTTCTGTTTTGACCGGGAATCGATTTGGGTGGAATCGGCATGCTGAAAAACGTAGGGAAAGATGGGTTGGATTTTCCGGGTCAAACTGGGGTACCCCCGGTGACATACCCGGATTTGGCTGGAATGGCCGTAGGCTGGGCTGGCCAGAACTGATTTTGCCCAGGCGCGCGCGCGGCGCGGCGCGCAAAAAAGTTTCCATTTTGACCGGGAATCGATTTGGGTGGAATCGGCATGCTGAAAAACGTAGGGAAAGATGGGTTTGAAATTCTGGGTCAAACTGGGGTACCCCGGGTGACATACCCAGATTTGGCTGGAATGGCCCTAGGCTGGGCTGGCCAGAACTGATTTTGCCCAGGCGCGCGCGCGGCGCGGCGCGCAAAAAAGTTTCCATTTTGACCGGGAATCGATTTGGGTGGAATCGGCATGCTGAAAAACGTAGGGAAAGATGGGTTTGAAATTCTGGGTCAAAATGGGGTACCCCCGGTGACATACCCAGATTTGGCTGGAATGGCCCTAGGCTGGGCTGGCCAGAACTGATTTTGCCCAGGCGCGCGCGCGGCGCGGCGCGCAAAAAAGTTTCCGTTTTGACCGGGAATCGATTTGGGTGGAATCGGCATGCTGAAAAACGTAGGGAAAGATGGGTTTGAAATTCTGGGTCAAACTGGGGTACCTGCGGTGACATACCCAGATTTGGCTGGAATGGCCCTGGGCTGGGCTGGCCAGAACTGATTTTGCCCAGGCGCGCGCGCGGCGCGGCGCGCAAAAAAGTTTCCGTTTTGACCGGGAATCGATTTGGCCGGAACCGGCATGCTGAAAAACGTAGGGAAAGATGGGTTTGAAATTCTGGTCCAAACTGGGGTACCCCCGGTGACATACCCAGATTTGGCTGGAATGGCCCTAGGCTGGGCTGGCAATAACTGATTTTGCCCAGGCGCGCGCGCGGCGCGGCGCGCAAAAAAGTTTCCGATTTGACCGGGAATCGATTTGGGTGGAATTGGCATGCTGAAAAACGTAGGGAAAGATGGGTTTGAAATTCTGGGTCAAACTGGGGTACCCCCGGTGACATACCCAGATTTGGCTGGAATGGCCCTAGGCTGGGCTGGCCAGAACTGATTTTGCCCAGGCGCGCGCGCGGCGCGGCGCGCAAAAAAGTTTCCGTTTTGACCGGGAATCGATTTGGGTGGAATCGGCATGCTGAAAAACGTAGGGAAAGATGGGTTTGAAATTCTGGGTCAAAATGGGGTACCCCCGGTGACATACCCAGATTTGGCTGGAATGGCCCTAGGCTGGGCTGGCCAGAACTGATTTTGCCCAGGCGCGCGCGCGGCGCGGCGCGCAAAAAAGTTTCCATTTTGACCGGGGCGCGATTTGGGTGGAATCGGCATGCTGAAAAACGTAGGGAAAGATGGGTTTGAAATTCTGGGTCAAACTGGGGTACCCCCGGTGACATACCCAGATTTGGCTGGAATGGCCCTGGACTGGGCTGGCCAGAACTGATTTTGCCCAGGCGCGCGCGCGGCGCGGCGCGCAAAAAAGTTTTCGTTTTGACCGGGAATCGATTTGGGTGGAATCGGCATGCTGAAAAACGTAGGGAAAGATGGGTTTGAAGTTCTGGTTCAAACTGGGGTACCCCCGGTGACATACCCAGATTTGGCTGGAATGGCCCTAGGCTGGGCTGGCCATAACTGATTTTGCCCAGGCGCGCGCGCGGCGCGGCGCGCAAAAAAGTTTCTGTTTTGACCGGGAATCGATTTGGGTGGAATTGGCATGCTGAAAAACGTAGGGAAAGATGGGTTTGAAATTCTGGGTCAAACTGGGGTACCCCCGGTGACATACCCAGATTTGGCTGGAATGGCCCTAGGCTGGGCTGGCCAGAACTGATTTTGCCCAGGCGCGTGCGCGGCGCGGCGCGCAAAAAACTTTCTGTTTTGACCGGGAATCGATTTGGGTGGAATCGGCATGCTGAAAAACGTGGGGAAAGATGGGTTTGAAATTCTGGGTCAAACTGGGGTACCCCCGGTGTCATACCCAGATTTGGCTGGCATGGCCCTGGGCTGGGCTGGCCAGAACTGATTTTGCCCAGGCGCGCGCGCGGCGCGGCGCACAAAAAAGTTTCCGTTTTGACCGGGAATCGATTTGGGTGGAATCGGCATGCTGAAAAACGTAGGGAAAGATGGGTTTGAAATTCTGGGTCAAACTGGGGTACCTCCGGTGACATACCCAGATTTGGCTGGAATGGCCCTAGGCTGGGCTGGCGAGAACTGATTTTGCCCAGGCGCGCGCGCGGCGCGGCGCGCAAAAAAGTTTCCGTTTTGACCGGGAATCGATTTGGGTGGAATTGGTATGCTGAAAAACGTAGGGAAAGATGGGTTTGAAATTCTGGGTCAAACTGGGGTACCCCCGGTGACATACCCAGATTTGGCTGGAATGGCCCTGGGCTGGGCTGGCCAGAACTGATTTTGCCCAGGCGCGCGCGCGGTGCGGCGCGCAAAAAAGTTTCCGTTTTGACCGGGAATCCATTTGGGTGGAATCGGCATGCTGAAAAACGTAGGGAAAGATGGGTTTGAAATTCTGGTCCACACTGGGGTACCCCAGGTGACATACCCAGATTTGGCTGGAATGGCCGTAGGCTGGGCTGGCCAGAACTGATTTTGCCCAGGCGCGCGCGCGGCGCGGCGCGCAAAAAAGTTTCCGTTTTGACCGGGAATCCATTTGGGTGGAATCGGCATGCTGAAAAACGTAGGGAAAGATGGGTTTGAAATTCTGGGTCAAACTGGGGTACCCCCGGTGACATACCCAGATTTGGCTGGAATGGCCCTAGGCTGAATGGCCCTAGGCTGGGCTGGCCAGAACTGATTTTGCCCAGGCGCGCGCGCGGCGCGGCGCGCAAAAAAGTTTCTGTTTTGACCTGGAATCGATTTGGGTGGAATCGGCATGCTGAAAAACGTAGGGAAAGATGGGTTTGAAATTCTGGGTCAAACTGGGGTACCCCCGGTGACATACCCAGATTTGGCTGGAATGGCCCTGGGCTGGGCTGGCCAGAACTGATTTTGCCCAGGCGCGCGCGCGGCGCGGCGCGCAAAAAAGTTTCCGTTTTGACCGGGAATCAATTTGGCCGGAATCAGCATGCTGAAAATCGTAGGGAAAGATGGGTTTGAAATTCTGGTCCAAACTGGGGTACCCCCGGTGACAAACCCAGATTTGGCTGGAATGGCCCTGGGCTGGGCTGGCCAGAACTGATTTTGCCCAGGCGCGAGCGCGGGGCGGCGCGCAAAAAAGTTTCCGTTTTGACCGGGAATCGATTTGGGTGGAATCGGCATGCTGAAAAACGTAGGGAAAGATGGGTTTGAAATTCTGGGTCAAACTGGGGTACCCCCGGTGACATACCCAGGTTTGGCTGGAATGGCCCTGGGCTGGGCTGGCCAGAACTGATTTTGCCCAGGCGCGCGCGCGGCGCGGCGCGCAAAAAAGTTTCCGTTTTGACCGGGAATCGATTTGGGTGGAATGGGCATGCTGAAAAACGTAGGGAAAGATGGGTTTGAAACTCTGGGTCAAACTGGGGTACCCCGGTGACATACCCAGGTTTGGCTGGAACGGCCCTAGGCTGGGCTGGCCAGAACTGATTTTGCCCATGCGCGCGCGCGGCGCGGCGCGCAAAAAAGTTTCCGTTTTGACCGGGAATCGATTTGGGTGGAATCGGCATGCTGAAAAACGTAGGGAAAGATGGGTTTGAAATTCTGGGTCAAACTGGGGTACCCCCGGTGACATACCCAGATTTGGCTGGAATGGCCCCCGGCTGACTTGGCCAGAACTGATTTTGCCCAGGCGCGTGCGCGGCGCGGCGCGCAAAAAAGTTTCCGTTTTGACCGGGAATCGATTTGGGTGGAATCGGCATGCTGAAAAACGTAGGGAAAGACGGGTTTGAAATTCTGGGTCAAACTGGGGTACCCCTGGTGACATACCCAGATTTGGCTGGAATGGCCCTAGGCTGGGCTGGCCAGAACTGATTTAGCCCAGGCGCGCGCGCGGCGCGGCGCGCAAAAAAGTTTCCGTTTTGACCGGGAATCGATTTGGGTGGAATCGGCATGCTGAAAAACGTAGGGAAAGATGGGTTTGAAATTCTGGGTCAAACTGGGGTACCCCCGGTGACATACCCAGGTTTGGCTGGAATGCCCCTAGGCTGGGCTGGCCAGAACTGATTTTGCCCAGGCGCGCGCGCGGCGCGGCGCGCAAAAAAGTTTCCGTTTCGACCGGGAATCGATTTGGGTGGAATCGGCATGCTGAAAAACGTAGGGAAAGATGGGTTTGAAATTCTGGGTCAAACTGGGGTACCCCCGGTGACATACCCAGGTTTGGCTGGAATGGCCCTGGGCTGGGCTGGCCAGAACTGATTTTGCCCAGGCGCGCACGCGGCGCGGCGCGCAAAAAAGTTTCCATTTTGACCGGGAATCGATTTGGGTGGAATTGGCATCCTGAAAAACGTAGGGAAAGATGGGTTTGAAATTCTGGGTCAAACTGGGGTACCCCCGGTGACATACCCAGATTTGGCTGGAATGGCCCTGGGCTGGGCTGACCAGAACTGATTTTGCCCAGGCGCGCGCGCGGCGCGGCGCGCAAAAAAGTTTCCGTTTTGACCGGGAATTGATTTGGGTGGAATCGGCATGCTGAAAAACGTAGGGAAAGATGGGTTTGAAATTCTGGTCCAAACTGGGGTACCCCCGGTGACATACCCAGATTTGGCTGGAATGGCCCTGGGCTGGGCTGGCCAGAACTGATTTTGCCCAGGCGCGAGCGCGGGGCGGCGCGCAAAAAAGTTTCCGTTTTGACCGGGAATCGATTTGGGTGGAATTGGCATGCTGAAAAACGTAGGGAAAGATGGGTTTGAAATTCTGGGTCAAACTGGGGTACCCCTGGTGACATACCCAGATTTGGCTGGAATGGCCCTAGGCTGGGCTGGCCAGAACTGATTTAGCCCAGGCGCGAGCGCGGGGCGGCGCGCAAAAAAGTTTCCGTTTTGACCGGGAATCGATTTGGGTGGAATCGGCATGCTGAAAAACGTAGGGAAAGATGGGTCTGAAATTCTGGGTCAAACTGGGGTACCCCCGGTGACATACCCAGGTTTGGCTGGAATGGCTCTGGGCTGGGCTGGCCAGAACTGATTTTGCCCAGGCGCGCGCGCGGCGCGGCGCGCAAAAAAGTTTCCGTTTTGACCGGGAATCGATTTGGGTCGAATGGGCATGCTGAAAAACGTAGGGAAAGATGGGTTTGAAATTCTGGGTCAAACTGGGGTACCCCCGGTGACATACCCAGGTTTGGCTGGAACGGCCCTAGGCTGGGCTGGCCAGAACTGATTTTGTCCATGCGCGCGCGCGGCGCGGCGCGCAAAAAAGTTTCCGTTTTGACCGGGAATCGATTTGGGTGGAATTGGCATGCTGAAAAACGTAGGGAAAGATGGGTTTGAAATTCTGGGTCAAACTGGGGTACCCCCGGTGACATACCCAGATTTGGCTGGAATGGCCCCCGGCTGACTTGGCCAGAACTGATTTTGCCCAGGCGCGCGCGCGGCGCGGCGCGCAAAAAAGTTTCCGTTTTGACCGGGAATCGATTTGGGTGGAATCGGCATGCTGAAAAACGTAGGGAAAGACGGGTTTGAAATTCGGGGTCAAACTGGGGTACCCCTGGTGACATACCCAGATTTGGCTGGAATGGCCCTGTGCTGGGCTGGCCAGAACTGATTTTGCACAGGCGCAGCCGCGGCGCGGCGCGCAAAAAAGTTTCCGTTTTGACCGGGAATCGATTTGGGTGGAATCGGCATGCTGAAAAACGTAGGGAAAGATGGGTTTGAAATTCTGGGTCAAACTGGGGTACCCCCGGTGACATACCCCGATTTGGCTGAAATGGCCCTGGGCTGGGCTGGCCAGAACTGATTTTGCCCAGGCGCGCGCGCGGCGCGGCGCGCAAAAAAGTTTCCGTTTTGACCGGGAATCGATTTGGGTGGAATCGGCATGCTGAAAAGCGTAGGGAAAGATGGGTTTGAAATTCTGGGTCAAACTGGGGTACCCCCGGTGACATACCCAGATTTGGCTGGAATGGCCCTATGCTGGGCTGGCCAGAACTGATTTTGCCCAGGCGCGCGCGCGGCGCGGCGCGCAAAAAAGTTTCCGTTTTGACCGGGAATCGATTTGGGTGGAATCGGCATGCTGAAAAACGTAGGGAAAGATGGGTTTGAAATTCTGGGTCAAACTGGGGTACCCCCGGTGACATACCCAGATTTGGCTGGAATGGCCCTAGGCTGGGCTGGCCAGAACTGATTTTGCCCAGGCGCGCGCGCGGCGCGGCGCGCAAAAAAGTTTCCGTTTTGACCGGGAATCGATTTGGGTGGAATTGGCATGCTGAAAAAGGTAGGGAAAGATGGGTTTGAAATTCTGGGTCAAACTGGGGTACCCGCGGTGACATACCCAGATTTGGCTGGAATGGCCCTAGGCTGGGCTGGCCAGAACTGATTTTGCCCAGGCGCGCGCGCGGCGCGGCGCGTAAAAAAGTTTCCGTTTTGACCGGGAATCGATTTGGGTGGAATTGGCATGCTGAAAAACGTAGGGAAAGATGGGTTTGAAATTCTGGGTCAAACTGGGGTACCCCCGGTGACATACCCAGATTTGGCTGGAATGGCCCTGGGCTGGGCTGGCCAGAACTGATTTTGCCCAGGCGCGCGCGCGGCGCGGCGCGCAAAAAAGTTTCCGTTTTGACCGGGAATCGATTTGGGTGGAATTGGCATGCTGAAAAACGTAGGGAAAGATGGGTTTGAAATTCTGGTCCAAACTGGGGTACCCCCGGTGACATACCCAGATTTGGCTGGAATGGCCCTGGGCTGGGCTGGCCAGAACTGATTTTGCCCAGGCGCGAGCGCGGGGCGGCGCGCAAAAAAGTTTCCGTTTTGACCGGGAATCGATTTGGGTGGAATTGGCATGCTGAAAAACGTAGGGAAAGATGGGTTTGAAATTCTGGGTCAAACTGGGGTACCCCTGGTGACATACCCAGATTTGGCTGGAATGGCCCTAGGCTGGGCTGGCCAGAACTGATTTAGCCCAGGCGCGAGCGCGGGGCGGCGCGCAAAAAAGTTTCCGTTTTGACCAGGAATCGATTTGGGTGGAATCGGCATGCTGAAAAACGTAGGGAAAGATGGGTTTGAAATTCTGGGTCAAACTGGGGTACCCCCGGTGACATACCCAGGTTTGGCTGGAATGGCTCTGGGCTGGGCTGGCCAGAACTGATTTTGCCCAGGCGCGCGCGCGGCGCGGCGCGCAAAAAAGTTTCCGTTTTGACCGGGAATCGATTTGGGTGGAATGGGCATGCTGAAAAACGTAGGGAAAGATGGGTTTGAAATTCTGGGTCAAACTGGGGTACCCCCGGTGACATACCCAGGTTTGGCTGGAACGGCCCTAGGCTGGGCTGGCCAGAACTGATTTTGCCCATGCGCGCGCGCGGCGCGGCGCGCAAAAAAGTTTCGTTTTGACCGGGAATCGATTTGGGTGGAATCGGCATGCTGAAAAACGTAGGGAAAGATGGGTTTGAAATTCTGGGTCAAACTGGGGTACCCCCGGTGACATACCCAGATTTGGCTGGAATGGCCCCCGGCTGACTTGGCCAGAACTGATTTTGCCCAGGCGCGCGCGCGGCGCGGCGCGCAAAAAAGTTTCCGTTTTGACCGGGAATCGATTTGGGTGGAATCGGCATGCTGAAAAACGTAGGGAAAGACGGGTTTGAAATTCTGGGTCAAACTGGGGTACCCCTGGTGACATACCCAGATTTGGCTGGAATGGCCCTGTGCTGGGCTGGCCAGAACTGATTTTGCCCAGGCGCGCGCGCGGCGCGGCGCGCAAAAAAGTTTCCGTTTTGACCGGGAATCGATTTGGGTGGAATCGGCATGCTGAAAAACGTAGGGAAAGATGGGTTTGAAATTCTGGGTCAAACTGGGGTACCCCCGGTGACATACCCAGATTTGGCTGAAATGGCCCTGGGCTGGGCTGGCCAGAACTGATTTTGCCCAGGCGCGCGCGCGGCGCGGCGCGCAAAAAAGTTTCCGTTTTGACCGGGAATCGATTTGGGTGGAATCGGCATGCTGAAAAGCGTAGGGAAAGATGGGTTTGAAATTCTGGGTCAAACTGGGGTACCCCCGGTGACATACCCAGATTTGGCTGGAATGGCCCTAGGCTGGGCTGGCCAGAACTGATTTTGCCCAGGCGCGCGCGCGGCGCGGCGCGCAAAAAAGTTTCCGTTTTGACCGGGAATCGATTTGGGTGGAATCGGCATGCTGAAAAACGTAGGGAAAGATGGGTTTGAAATTCTGGGTCAAACTGGGGTACCCCCGGTGACATACCCAGATTTGGCTGGAATGGCCCTAGGCTGGGCTGGCCAGAACTGATTTTGCCCAGGCGCGCGCGCGGCGCGGCGCGCAAAAAAGTTTCCGTTTTGACCGGGAATCGATTTGGGTGGAATTGGCATGCTGAAAAACGTAGGGAAAGATGGGTTTGAAATTCTGGGTCAAACTGGGGTACCCCCGGTGACATACCCAGATTTGGCTGGAATGGCCCTAGGCTGGGCTGGCCAGAACTGATTTTGCCCAGGCACGCGCGCGGCGCGGCGCGTAAAAAAGTTTCTGTTTTGACCGGGAATCGATTTGGGTGGAATTGGCATGCTGAAAAACGTAGGGAAAGATGGGTTTGAAATTCTGGGTCAAACTGGGGTACCCCCGGTGACATACCCAGATTTGGCTGGAATGGCCCTGGGCTGGGCTGGCCAGAACTGATTTTGCCCAGGCGCGCGCGCGGCGCGGCGCGCAAAAAAGTTTCCGTTTTGACCGGGAATCGATTTGGGTGGAATTGGCATGCTGAAAAACGTAGGGAAAGATGGGTTTGAAATTCTGGTCCAAACTGGGGTACCCCCGGTGACATACCCAGATTTGGCTGGAATGGCCCTGGGCTGGGCTGGCCAGAACTGATTTTGCCCAGGCGCGAGCGCGGGGCGGCGCGCAAAAAAGTTTCCGTTTTGACCGGGAATCGATTTGGGTGGAATTGGCATGCTGAAAAACGTAGGGAAAGATGGGTTTGAAATTCTGGGTCAAACTGGGGTACCCCTGGTGACATACCCAGATTTGGCTGGAATGGCCCTAGGCTGGGCTGGCCAGAACTGATTTAGCCCAGGCGCGAGCGCGGGGCGGCGCGCAAAAAAGTTTCCGTTTTGACCAGGAATCGATTTGGGTGGAATCGGCATGCTGAAAAACGTAGGGAAAGATGGGTTTGAAATTCTGGGTCAAACTGGGGTACCCCCGGTGACATACCCAGGTTTGGCTGGAATGGCTCTGGGCTGGGCTGGCCAGAACTGATTTTGCCCAGGCGCGCGCGCGGCGCGGCGCGCAAAAAAGTTTCCGTTTTGACCGGGAATCGATTTGGGTGGAATGGGCATGCTGAAAAACGTAGGGAAGGATGGGTTTGAAATTCTGGGTCAAACTGGGGTACCCCCGGTGACATACCCAGGTTTGGCTGGAACGGCCCTAGGCTGGGCTGGCCAGAACTGATTTTGCCCATGCGCGCGCGCGGCGCGGCGCGCAAAAAAGTTTCCGTTTTGACCGGGAATCGATTTGGGTGGAATCGGCATGCTGAAAAACGTAGGGAAAGATGGGTTTGAAATTCTGGGTCAAACTGGGGTACCCCCGGTGACATACCCAGATTTGGCTGGAATGGCCCCCGGCTGACTTGGCCAGAACTGATTTTGCCCAGGCGCGCGCGCGGCGCGGCGCGCAAAAAAGTTTCCGTTTTGACCGGGAATCGATTTGGGTGGAATCGGCATGCTGAAAAACGTAGGGAAAGACGGGTTTGAAATTCTGGGTCAAACTGGGGTACCCCTGGTGACATACCCAGATTTGGCTGGAATGGCCCTGTGCTGGGCTGGCCAGAACTGATTTTGCCCAGGCGCGCGCGCGGCGCGGCGCGCAAAAAAGTTTCCGTTTTGACCGGGAATCGATTTGGGTGGAATCGGCATGCTCAAAAACGTAGGGAAAGATGGGTTTGAAATTCTGGGTCAAACTGGGGTACCCCCGGTGACATACCCAGATTTGGCTCAAATGGCCCTGGGCTGGGCTGGCCAGAACTGATTTTGCCCAGGCGCGCGCGCGGCGCGGCGCGCAAAAAAGTTTCCGTTTTGACCGGGAATCGATTTGGGTGGAATCGGCATGCTGAAAAGCGTAGGGAAAGATGGGTTTGAAATTCTGGGTCAAACTGGGGTACCCCCGGTGACATACCCAGATTTGGCTGGAATGGCCCTAGGCTGGGCTGGCCAGAACTGATTTTGCCCAGGCGCGCGCGCGGCGCGGCGCGCAAAAAAATTTCCGTTTTGACCGGGAATCGATTTGGGTGGAATCGGCATGCTGAAAAACGTAGGGAAAGATGGGTTTGAAATTCTGGGTCAAACTGGGGTACCCCCGGTGACATACCCAGATTTGGCTGGAATGGCCCTAGGCTGGGCTGGCCAGAACTGATTTTGCCCAGGCGCGCGCGCGGCGCGGCGCGCAAAAAAGTTTCCGTTTTGACCGGGAATCGATTTGGGTGGAATTGGCATGCTGAAAAACGTAGGGAAAGATGGGTTTGAAATTCTGGGTCAAACTGGGGTACCCCCGGTGACATACCCAGATTTGGCTGGAATGGCCCTGGGCTGGGCTGGCCAGAACTAATTTTGCCCAGGCGCGCGCGCGGCGCGGCGCGCAAAAAAGCTTCCGTTTTGACCGGGAATCGATTTGGGTGGAATTGGCATGCTGAAAAACGTAGGGAAAGATGGGTTTGAAATTCTGGTCCAAACTGGGGTACCCCCGGTGACATACCCAGATTTGGCTGGAATGGCCCTGGGCTGAGCTGGCAAGAACTGATTTTGCCCAGGCGCGCGCGCGGCGCGGCGCGCAAAAAAGTTTCCGTTTTGACCGGGAATCGATTTGGGTGGAATCGGCATGCTGAATAACGTAGGGAAAGATGGGTTTGAAATTCTGGTCCAAACTGGGGTACC
Source organism: Eutreptiella sp. 'Long Island Sound 2002' (assembly GCA_964036045.1). Lineage (NCBI taxonomy): Eukaryota > Euglenozoa > Euglenophyceae > Eutreptiales > Eutreptiaceae > Eutreptiella > Eutreptiella sp. 'Long Island Sound 2002'. Next base: position 23,257,143 of record OZ038403.1, read on the forward strand.
CCCGGTGACATACCCGGATTTGGCTGGAATGGCCCTAGGCTGGGCTGGCCAGAACTGATTTTGCCCAGGCGCGCGCGCGGCGCGGCGCGTAAAAAAGTTTCTGTTTTGACCGGGAATCGATTTGGGTGGAATTGGCATGCTGAAAAACGTAGGGAAAGATGGGTTTGAAATTCTGGGTCAAACTGGGGTACCCCCGGTGACATACCCAGATTTGGCTGGAATGGCCCTAGGCTGGGCTGGCCAGAACTGATTTTGCCCAGGCGCGCGCGCGGCGCGGCGCGCAAAAAAGTTTCCGTTTTGACCGGGAATCGATTTGGGTGGAATTGGCATGCTGAAAAACGTAGGGAAAGATGGGTTTGAAATTCTGGGTCAAACTGGGGTACCCCCGGTGACATACCCAGATTTGGCTGGAATGGCCCTGGGCTGGGCTGGCCAGAACTAATTTTGCCCAGGCGCGCGCGCGGCGCGGCGCGCAAAAAATTTTCCGTTTTGACCGGGAATCGATTTGGGTGGAATTGGCATGCTGAAAAACGTAGGGAAAGATGGGTTTGAAATTCTGGTCCAAACTGGGGTACCCCCGGTGACATACCCAGATTTGGCTGGAATGGCCCTGGACTGGGCTGGCCAGAACTGATTTTGCCCAGGCGCGCGCGCGGCGCGGGGCGCAAAAAAGTTTCCGTTTTGACCGGGAATCGATTTGGGTGGAATCGGCATGCTGAATAACGTAGGGAAAGATGGGTTTGAAATTCTGGTCCAAACTGGGGTACCCCCGGTGACATACCCGGATTTGGCTGGAATGGCCCTAGGCTGGGCTGGCCAGAACTGATTTTGCCCAGGCGCGCGCGCGGCGCGGCGCCAAAAAAGTTTCCGTTTTGACCGGGAATCGATTTGGGTGGAATTGGCATGCTGAAAAACGTAGGGAAAGATGGGTTTGAAATTCTGGGTCAAACTGGGGTACCCCCGGTGACATACCCAGATTTGGCTGGAATGGCCCTAGGCTGGGCTGGCCAGAACTGATTTTGCCCAGGCGCGCGCGCGGCGCGGCGTGCAAAAAAGTTTCCGTTTTGACCGGGAATCGATTTGGGTGGAATCGGCATGCTGAAAAACGTAGGGAAAGATGGGTTTGAAATTCTGGGTCAAACTGGGGTACCCCCGGTGACATACCCAGATTTGGCTGGAATGGCCCTGGGCTGGGCTGGCCAGAACTGATTTTGCCCAGGCGCGCGCGCGGCGCGGCGCGCAAAAAAGTTTTCGTTTTGACCGGGAATCGATTTGGGTGGAATCGGCATGCTGAAAAACGTAGGGAAAGATGGGTTTGAAATTCTGGGTCAAACTGGGGTACCCCCGGTGACATACCCAGATTTGGCTGAAATGGCCCTGGGCTGGGCTGGCCAGAACTGATTTTGCCCAGGCGCGCGCGCGGCGCGGCGCGCAAAAAAGTTTCCGTTTTGACCGGGAATCGATTTGGGTGGAATCGGCATGCTGAAAAACGTAGGGAAAGATGGGTTTGAAATTCTGGGTCAAACTGGGGTACCCCCGGTGACATACCCAGATTTGGCTTAAATGGCCCTGGGCTGGGCTGGCCAGAACTGATTTTGCCCAGGCGCGCGCGCGGCGCGGCGCGCAAAAAAGTTTCCGTTTTGACCGGGAATCGATTTGGGTGGAATCGGCATGCTGAAAAACGTAGGGAAAGATGGGTTTGAAATTCTGGTCCAAACTGGGGTACCCCCGGTGACATACCCAGATTTGGCTGGAATGGCCCTAGGCTGGGCTGGCCAGAACTGATTTTGCCCAGGCGCGCGCGCGGCGCGGCGCGCAAAAAAGTTTCCGTTTTGACCGGGAATTGGTTTGGGTGGAATCGGCATGCTGAAAAACGTAGGGAAAGATGGGTTTGAAACTCTGGGTCAAACTGGGGTACCCCCGGTGACATACCCAGATTTGGCTGGAATGGCCCTAGGCTGGGCTGGCCAGAACTGATTTTGCCCAGGCGCGCGCGCGGCGCGGCGCGCAAAAAAGTTTCCGTTTTGACCGGGAATCCATTTGGGTGGAATCTGCATGCTGAAAAACGTAGGGAAAGATGGGTTTGAAACTCTGGGTCAAACTGGGGTACCCCCGGTGACATACCCAGATTTGGCTGGAATGGCCCTGGGCTGGGCTGGCCAGAACTGATTTTGCCCAGAAGCGCGCGCGGCGCGGCGCGCAAAAAAGTTTCCGTTTTGACCGGGAATCGATTTGGGTGGAATCGGCATGCTGAAAAACGTAGGGAAAGATGGGTTTGAAATTCTGGGTCAAACTGGGGTACCCCCGGTGACATACCAAGATTTGGCTGAAATGGCCTTAGGCTGGGCTGGCCAGAACTGATTTTGCCCAGGCGCGCGCGCGGCGCGGCGCGCAAAAAAGTTTCCGTTTTGACCGGGAATTGATTTGGGTGGAATCGGCATGCTGAAAAACGTAGGGAAAGATGGGTTTGAAATTCTGGGTCAAACTGGGGTACCCCCGGTGACATACCCAGATTTGGCTGGAATGGCCCTAGGCTGGGCTGGCCAGAACTGATTTTGCCCAGGCGCGCGCGCGGCGCGGCGCGCAAAAAAGTTTCTGTTTTGACCGGGAATTAATTTGGGTGGAATTGGCATACTGAAAAACGTAGGGAAAGATGGGTTTGAAATTCTGGGTCAAACTGGGGTACCCCCGGTGACATACCCAGATTTGGCTGGAATGGCCCTGGGCTGGGCTGGCCAGAACTGATTTTGCCCAGGCGCGCGCGCGGCGCGGCGCGCAAAAAAGTTTCCGTTTTGACCGGGAATCAATTTGGCCGGAATCGGCATGCTGAAAAACGTAGGGAAAGATGGGTTTGAAATTCTGGGTCAAACTGGGGTACCCCCGGTGACATACCCAGATTTGGCTGGAATGGCCCTAGGCTGGGCCGGCGAGAAGTGATTTTGCCCAGGCGCGCGCGCGGCGCGGCGCGCAAAAAAGTTTCCGTTTTGACCGGGAATCGATTTGGGTGGAATCGGCATGCTGAAAAACGTAGGGAAAGATGGGTTTGAAAATTCTGGGTCAAACTGGGGTACCCCCGGTGACATACCCAGATTTGGCTGGAATGGCCCTAGGCTGGGCTGCCCAGAACTGATTTTGCCCGGGCGCGCGCGCGGCGCGGCGCGCAAAAAAGTTTCCGTTTTGACCGGGAATCGATTTGGGTGGAATCGGCATGCTGAAAAAAGCAGGGAAAGATGGGTTTGAAATTCTGGGTCAAACTGGGGTACCCCCGGTGACATACCCAGATTTGGCTGGAATGGCCCTAGGCTGGGCTGGCCAGAACTGATTTTGCCCAGGCGCGCGCGCGGCGCGGCGCGCAAAAAAGTTTCCGTTTTGACCGGGAATCGATTTGGGTGGAATCGGCATGCTAAAAAACGTAGGGAAAGATGGGTTTGAAATTCTGGGTCAAACTGGGGTACCCCCGGTGACATACCCAGATTTGGCTGGAATGGCCCTAGGCTGGGCTGGCCAGAACTGATTTTGCCCAGGCGCACGCGCGGCGCGGCACGCAAAAAAGTTTCCGTTTTGACCGGGAATCGATTTGGGTGGAATCGGCATGCTGAAGAACGTAGGGAAAGATGGGTTTGAAATTCTGGGTCAAACTGGGGTACCCCCGGTGACATACCCAGATTTGGCTGGAATGGCCCTAGGCTGGGCTGGCCAGAACTGATTTTGCCCAGGCGCGCGCGCGGCGCGGCGCGCAAAAAAGTTTCTGTTTTGACCGGGAATCGATTTGGGTGGAATTGGCATACTGAAAAACGTAGGGAAAGATGGGTTTGAAATTCTGGGTCAAACTGGGGTACCCCCGGTGACATACCCAGATTTGGCTGGAATGGCCCTGGGCTGGGCTGGCCAGAACTGATTTTGCCCAGGCGCGCGCGCGGCGCGGCGCGCAAAAAAGTTTCCGTTTTGACCGGGAATCAATTTGGCCGGAATCGGCATGCTGAAAAACGTAGGGAAAGATGGGTTTGAAATTCTGGGTCAAACTGGGGTACCCCCGGTGACATACCCAGATTTGGCTGGAATGGCCCTAGGCTGGGCCGGCGAGAAGTGATTTTGCCCAGGCGCGCGCGCGGCGCGGCGCGCAAAAAAGTTTCCGTTTTGACCGGGAATCGATTTGGGTGGAATCGGCATGCTGAAAAACGTAGGGAAAGATGGGTTTGAAAATTCTGGGTCAAACTGGGGTACCCCCGGTGACATACCCAGATTTGGCTGGAATGGCCCTAGGCTGGGCTGCCCAGAACTGATTTTGCCCGGGCGCGCGCGCGGCGCGGCGCGCAAAAAAGTTTCCGTTTTGACCGGGAATCGATTTGGGTGGAATCGGCATGCTGAAAAAAGCAGGGAAAGATGGGTTTGAAATTCTGGGTCAAACTGGGGTACCCCCGGTGACATACCCAGATTTGGCTGGAATGGCCCTAGGCTGGGCTGGCCAGAACTGATTTTGCCCAGGCGCGCGCGCGGCGCGGCGCGCAAAAAAGTTTCCGTTTTGACCGGGAATCGATTGGGGTGGAATCGGCATGCTAAAAAACGTAGGGAAAGATGGGTTTGAAATTCTGGGTCAAACTGGGGTACCCCCGGTGACATACCCAGATTTGGCTGGAATGGCCCTAGGCTGGGCTGGCCAGAACTGATTTTGCCCAGGCGCACGCGCGGCGCGGCACGCAAAAAAGTTTCCGTTTTGACCGGGAATCGATTTGGGTGGAATCGGCATGCTGAAGAACGTAGGGAAAGATGGGTTTGAAATTCTGGGTCAAACTGGGGTACCCCCAGTGACATACCCAGATTTGGCTGGAATGGCCCTGGGCTGGGCTGGCCAGAACTGATTTTGCCCAGGCGCGCGCGCGGCACGGCGCGCAAAAAAGTTTCCGTTTTGACCGGGAATCGATTTGGGTGGAATCGGCATGCTAAAAAACGTAGGGAAAGATGGGTTTGAAATTCTGGGTCAAACTGGGGTACCCCCGGTGACATACCAAGATTTGGCTGGAATGGCCCTGGGCTGGGCTGGCCAGAACTGATTTTGCCCAGGCGCGCGCGCGGCGCGGCGCGCAAAAAAGTTTCTGTTTTGACCGGGAATCGATTTGGGTGGAATCGGCATGCTGAAAAAGGTAGGGAAAGATGGGTTTGAAATTCTGGGTCAAACTGGGGTACCCCCGGTGACATACCCAGATTTGGCTGGAATAGCCCTAGGCTGGGCTGGCCAGAACTGATTTTGCCCAGGCGCGCGCGCGGCGCGGCGCGCAAAAAAGTTTCCGTTTTGACCGGGAATCGATTTGGGTGGAATCGGCATGCTGAAAAACGTAGGGAAAGATGGGTTTGAAATTCTGGTCCAAACTGGGGTACCCCCGGTGACATACCCAGATTTGGCTGGAATGGCCCTAGGCTGGGCTGGCCAGAACTGATTTTGCCCAGGCGCGCGCGCGGCGCGGCGCGCAAAAAAGTTTCTGTTTTGACCGGGAATCGATTTGGGTGGAATTGGCATGCTGAAAAACGTAGGGAAAGATGGGTTCCAAATTCTGGGTCAAACTGGGGTACCCCCGGTGACATACCCAGCTTTGGCTGGAATGGCCCTGGGCTGGGCTGGCCAGAACTGATTTTGCCCAGGCGCGCGCGCGGCGCGGCGCGCAAAAAAGTTTCCGTTTTGACCGGGAATCGATTTGGGTGGAATCGGCATGCTGAAAAACATAGGGAAAGATGGGTTTGAAATTCTGGGTCAAACTGGGGTACCCCCGGTGACATACCCAAATTTGGCTGGAATGGCCCTAGGCTGGGCTGGCCAGAACTGATTTTGCCCAGGCGCGCGCGCGGCGCGGCGCGCAAAAAAGTTTCCGTTTTGACCGGGAATCGAATTGGGTGGAATCGGCATGCTGAAAAACGTAGGGAAAGATGGGTTTGAAATTCTGGTCCAAACTGGGGTACCCCCGGTGACATACCCAGATTTGGCTGGAATGGCCCTAGGCTGGGCTGGCCAGAACTGATTTTGCCCAGGCGCGCGCGCGGCGCGGCGCGCAAAAAAGTTTCCGTTTTGACCGGGAATCGATTTGGGTGGAATTGGCATGCTGAAAAACGTAGGGAAAGATGGGTTTGAAATTCTGGGTCAAACTGGGGTACCCCCGGTGACATACCCAGCTTTGGCTGGAATGGCCCTGGGCTGGGCTGGCCAGAACTGATTTTGCCCAGGCGCGCGCGCGGCGCGGCGCGCAAAAAAGTTTCCGTTTTGACCGGGAATCGATTTGGGTGGAATCGGCATGCTGAAAAACATAGGGAAAGATGGGTTTGAAATTCTGGGTCAAACTGGGGTACCCCCGGTGACATACCCAGATTTGGCTGGAATGGCCCTAGGCTGGGCTGGCCAGAACTGATTTTGCCCAGGCGCGCGCGCGGCGCGGCGCGCAAAAAAGTTTCCGTTTTGACCGGGAATCGATTTGGGTGGAATCGGCTTGCTGAAAAACGTAGGGAAAGATGGGTTTGAAATTCTGGGTCAAACTGGGGTACCCCCGGTGACATACCCAGATTTGGCTGGAATGGCCCTAGGCTGGGCTGGCCAGAACTGATTTTGCCCAGGCGCGCGCGCGGCGTGGCACGCAAAAAAGTTTCCGTTTTGACCGGGAATTGATTTGGGTGGAATCGGCATGCTGAAAAACGTAGGGAAAGATGGGTTTGAAATTCTGGGTCAAACTGGGGTACCCCCGGTGACATACCCAGATTTGGCTGGAATGGCCCTGGGCTGGGCTGGCCAGAACTGATTTTGCCCAGGCGCGCGCGCGGCGCGGCGCGCAAAAAAGTTTCTGTTTTGACCGGGAATCGATTTGGGTGGAATCGGCATGCTGAAAAACGTAGGGAAGGATGGGTTTGAAATTCTGGGTCCAACTGGGGTACCCCCGGTGACATACCCAGATTTGGCTGGAATGGCCCTAGGCTGGGCTGGCCAGAACTGATTTTGCCCAGGCGCGCGCGCGGCGCGGCGCGAAAAAAAGTTTCCGTTTTGACCGGGAATCGATTTGGGTGGAATCGGCATGCTGAAAAACGTAGGGAAAGATGGGTTTGAAATTCTGGTCCAAACTGGGGTACCCCCGGTGACATACCCAGATTTGGCTGGAATGGCCCTAGGCTGGGCTGGCCAGAACTGATTTTGCCCAGGCGCGGACGCGGCGCGGCACGCAAAAAAGTTTCCGTTTTGAACGGGAATCGATTTGGGTGGAATTGGCATGCTGAAAAACGTAGGGAAAGATGGGTTTGAAATTCTGGGTCAAACTGGGGTACCCCCGGTGACATACCCAGCTTCGGCTGCAATGGCCCTGGGCTGGGCTGGCCAGAACTGATTTTGCCCAGGCGCGCGCGCGGCGCGGCACGCAAAAAAGTTTCCGTTTTGACCGGGAATCGATTTGGGTGGAATCGGCATGCTGAAAAACATAGGGAAAGATGGGTTTGAAATTCTGGGTCAAACTGGGGTACCCCCGGTGACATACCCAGATTTGGCTGGAATGGCCCTAGGCTGGGCTGGCCAGAACTGATTTTGCCCAGGCGCGCGCGCGGCGCGGCGCGCAAAAAAGTGTCCGTTTTGACCGGGAATCGATTTGGGTGGAATCGGCATGCTGAAAAACGTAGGGAAAGATGGGTTTGAAATTCTGGGTCAAACTGGGGTACCCCCGGTGACATACCCAGATTTGGCTGGATTGGCCCTAGTGTAAGTGCGGCTAGCCCCATCTGCTCAGATTTTCAGACATTCTGCCCAGATTGGCTACATTTTGGTCATTTTCTTTGCTTCGGCGGAATTGCCGCCTCGCAGCTCAGTCACAGGATATTTCCTATATATTTCGGATATGCCGGATTTGATTCCGCGGTCCATTTCCCGTAAATCCGCCGCGTTCCGCTATTTTAGCTGGAATCGCCATTTGCCGCTGACGCGCGCTCGCGGGCCAGATCGGCCAAACATTTTTACATAAATGGATTATTTAAATCTTTTCAGACAGTTTTGGACACTCAGATGTATTTAGAATAGTTCCCCTCAATTTTCTTCATAGACTGGGATTTTCTGCCGGACCACAATCAGCATGGACCTTGCTTCTGTTGTCGCTGCTCTCGCCTCCGTTGGTGTCCGAGTGTCCGGTTCTACACCCAATAACAACATCCAGGGAGACTCCTCGCGTGCCTGCCCCACTGGTCTTGCCGGCCCCGAGCCCTCCGGCACCCACAACGAACCAGGGCAGCACTTTCATGGTAGCAGAGGCTACCTGAATGTTGTTCCTTTGGTGTCCCAACCACAGCTAGCCCCTCAGTACGGCCCCGTAGACTCCGCCACCTCCGGAGACGTAACGATTACGCTGCCGTGGTGCTGTGCGAACGAGGCCTTGAGAGGACTGCCTTGCGCAAGCCCAAATTGCCCAAGAAGGGCACAAATCAGCAGTTGTGGAGGCCCAGATTACAATCAAGATCCCAGTCGAAATTGGCCATCAAGCAGCTGGAATCTCCCAGCTTACGCTAATGGCAACGCTCCGGTGGAGCTTACGGACCTGGCAGGTACCAATACTCCCTACCAGTGTCCACATTTTGAGACCATCGACGCCGACATTGACGACATTGAGATGGGTGGTCCAGGTGAGGTACCTACCTATAATCGACCAGCCTCATGGGCACAATGGGACAACCATTTGTCTTCCGAAGTGACCCGTAACCTTGAGGCGCTTCAGGCCCTTTGTCTGTTAGCCACGTCTAAGCTGATAGGACAAGAAAGAATCGCCTCTGATTTTTTATTTGAATATTTTTTCCTCCTTCAAGAAGAAATTAATACCAGGATGTGGTGGTGTTCTCAAGAAGATGATTCTTTTGCCATTTTCTTGCAGATCTGGGAGGCAAGCCCCTTCCCGAAGGAGAAGACCAAGGCACCTGTTGCCGGGCCCTCCGCCCCTCATCCCTCTGTTTCCATCCGCGACGATCTAGCCGCTGCGGTTGAGGAAGGAATTTTAGAGGCAGCTAGGCAGGCAAGCCTGGAAATTAGGACTGAAGGAGCTCCCCAAGTGGACTCCTGGCTGCGAACCACTGAGATTAGCGGTCCGACAGCCTGCTCAGGCCCTTCAGGACACGGTATGTACTGTCCTGCCGACTGCTCTTGCAGATTACAGCGAGACTCTGAGCTCCAATTGCTCAAAGATCAAATGCAACTCATCATTCAGACGCTGGGAATTGGAAATCTTTTCAAGACCCACATGCGATCTGAGGGCGCATCATCGGTGGAACAAACAACAGAACCGTCGGAGGAGGCGACGGAAATTTTTTCGATTGCTCCTTCGGTGGACTCTAAGACCACCGACGCAAGGATCAGCAGGACTAAGCTAAAGGAAAGGGTTACAATCTCTCGATCTCAGAGTAGATCGGCGAAGGCTAGGACTGAGGTTCAGAATGCCAAACGAACTGCCTCCCGTACTACCCTTCCTGCTGTTGATTCCAATGCAATTGCCCAGATGTTGCTCGCCCAGACCCTCGCCGGAGCTGGTGTGGCTAATGATGCCGCCAAGGTGTCTGCCATTACGGCCGGTGTTGGGCTGGATTCACTCCTAAATCCTACATCATTGCGACTTCGTCAGGTTGCCAAGCAGCCGAAGTATAATGGGAACCCCAGACGTTGGCCTCAGTTCCAACGGGAATTTAAACTGTGGGTTAAGACTCAAAAACTCCAGGATGATCAGTTCCTGATGGCGCTCCTGGACTGCCTTGAGGGAGCGCCGGCCAACACTTGGCGCAGGACCTGGAGTTATCGTGAGGATTCAAGTTCCCCCCTTACCTTTGATGAGGTGTGGGAACAGTTGGAGGTACGTGGATCCCGGCTGCCTGAGGACCATTACCACCAGATGTTGAAGAATTTTCCTTCATTTTCTCGATTAATCTTGCACGAAGTGCAAGACAAGAGACAGCGCTTCTGGAATCTCGTAGAAGAATCTGAACATTCAGGCGAAAAATTTTCTAGTGCCGAGCTGAAAAATCTGATTTTTGACAAGATCCCCTCAGAAACCGCCGCCACCCTTCGGAATAGACAGTCCGAAGAAAAGGTCAACCCCTGGTGGGCGGAAGTCGATGGCTTCGACGCCTCGGCCAACCGGTTTACCGTCAGGGAGGCACTTCAAAAGTGCTCCCCCACGTCGTTTACCAAGGTGAAATTCACTGAAAACACGTGGAAAATCAAGTTTAATGAACACGAGGATCGGGACTTGTTTGTCCAAGTCCTCAATAGGGGAGTAAGTTTCCACGGCCATCGCCTGAAGGCCAGGAACTGGGTGTTTTCGTTTACCCCGCAGGAACTGTGGGAAGAGGTTGAGAGGCTCGCTGACGCCGCCAATCAAAATTTCCATGAGGGTCTTGGGGGAAACAAGAATACCCAGCAAAACACCCAGAATGGGGCCCAAAAGGGCAACAAAAAGGTGAATGACACCCGGAATGTGCAGGAACATTGTAGCATCCGCCTTCTTTTAGGTTCTACGAACCGAGCTAAGACGCATTCTACTGCTAATCACCGATGGTCTGCTTACGATCACAAGGTGATTGGTGAAAATGTCAATAATTCGCAGAATTCAGACAGGAATGACAGACAGGTGCATGGTGCAAAGGGGGGAAAGGGTAATCCGATTCCCTCCGGTGGAAACAAAAATACTGGAGGCCCTGGCGGGTCCCAAGGCAAAGGAAATCGGACTCCATCCGGTTCCGGTGGGCAGCCTAACGGTCAGACAAGTCCCAATGGCAACGCCGGAGGCGGAAATCGAAATCCAGGCCAAACCCCTCAATCCGGTACAAACAAAGGAAATGCTCCAGGATCACAGGGTAAAGGTAAGGGAAATCCTTCGGGAACCCCCTTCTCTGGTAAGGGCAGAGGGCGTGGCGACGGTGGTGGTCCATCATCCGGCGGCCGTGGCCGTGGACGTGGAAAAGGAAACCATCGTGTGGATCAGGTCTCAGGTGCAGATCAGGTGTCCGATGCGGATCGAGATTATGTCGAAAATGCCCTGAATCCAGCAGATGATCCGTTCCAAGATGAGTGGATCGACGAATCAGGCTGTGTCCACAATGTTAACGCAGCCGCTGGAGGTCAGAACGCCTAGGGGAGCCACGAAAATCGCCCCTCCCCAGGCGATTTCAGGCATGATCCCCAAATTCCTGATCGACCATTACTTGATGTAGGGTCGCTTGTCTCCTCTCCCCTGGATCCGGCAGCGGATCCTTCTGTTGTAGTGGACGAGGTTGGTGTACAGTCCAAGCACAGGGCTCGTCAGTTTGTCACAAAGCTGTGGGTCTCTGATTGCAAGGGAAATTTCCACCTCGCCACTTGTTTGTGTGACAATGGATCAGAGGTAAATCTCCAATCCAATTCCTTCTTACCCGACGACTGCGTGTTTGAATCGCCTCATCCTGTTACCCTCGAGGGAGTTTCTGGACATTCTCTCGCAGGTGGGCAACGCGGTTGTTATATATCAACTCATTTGGTCGCTCAAGACCTTTGGGAAGAGCAAAATGTGGAAGAAGTTGTCCTTAAGGATGACTACTTCTATCGTGCTGACATAAAGTATGACCTTTATTTGGGCCATCCTTGGCTTCGTAAGAACAGGGTAGCGCCCGTAGGTCATCGTCGTTGTTTTTTGCTGGAGTCAGGTCCCTTGGAGCGTCCTGAATTTCGTTTTTTGCACGCAGGGTTTAAAAGTGCAGAAGAATTTTTGAAGCAAAAGGTGATACCAAAATTTGGTGAAGATGTCACCATTGCAGAGGTGAATGGGAGTGCCGATTACTCCCAAGAGTTAGAATGTCTTCGTAGGGACTCCCAGCCACGACGCCCTTCGCGCTGGCACTCTTCATCCTACAGAGTTGTCGACAAATGGCGCGATGCAATTTGTGAATACTTTCATGAACATCATTCCTTTTGGCCACAGTATGATGCCTTTGCTAACCGTATGAACAAGCGCTTTGACAAGCACTTCAGCGACGCTTGGACCCACAAATGGGACAAGAAGTTGTGGATTAATCCCCCGTTTCACTTAATCCAGCAGGTCATCCACAAAATCAAGCAAGATAAAACCCAGGCAATTTTAGTTGTGCCCTTGTGGGACGACAAGTCTTGGTTTCAGGAATTACAAGACATTTGTGTTGATTACATCGAACTTCCCAGGAAGATTAAGCTGTATGCCAGGGACGACACAGGTCCCCTGCCACAGCGGTCCTGGAGTTCGCTTGCATTCCTGGTGGATGGAAAGCTTTCTGACTCTAATTCTGCCGATTCTAGTACAGATTCCTGTGTTGGGTCTGAATCTGAGGTTGAGCGTGGTACTGATGATGAATCTATTTTTTCTGATTTTTGTCCGTCAGATACCCAAGGTGATTCAACGTCCAATGGATCCGCCTCGTCTCCCTCTTCCCCAATACGGTCGACATCGAAAAGAATCTTCAGTGCACGGGCGAGGAAAAATCTCCAATCGCGCCGCAAATTCAGAGTTTTTTATGAAAAACCCCCTGTGGAAGCTTTCATGGATCCTTTCGAGGAGCTGGATCGCGAAGAAAATCTCTGGGATTTCGACACAAGACCCACCTATCTTCAAGAGGCAGTTGATACGGACCTGTTTAGGGACATCCGTAAGAAGATTCTTCCTGCCAAAGCCGAAGAAGTCGCCAAAGTTTTTTCGACAGTAATTCCTGGCGATCAGGTGGACACTGAATTGTGTTCCAAGTCAAGAGAAAAGATTTTTGAGGAACGGAAGGACACAACCCTTTCAGGAAAGTTGATCAAAGATCCCCCTGTCCGTGGACAGTTCGGTGAAGCCTTCATCGAGCTTCGTGAAGGGTACAAGGCAAAAAAACAGCGCCCTTATGAAAATCATGGACACAAACATGAGATACTCAGAAAAATCATCGAGAGAAATCTCAGGGAATTTGGTTGGCTTGAGGGTTGTATGACCAGCGAATGGTGCTGTTCACCCTTCACAGTCCCGAAGCCACCGCCTGCAGACCAGAACACCATTGATGGTTGGCGAATGGTGGTTGATTTTCGCAATCTCAACGCCGAAACAAAGGCGGATTCACACCCCCTGCCCCTCATTGAGGAGGAAATCGCCAAGAGAGCAAGAGGTCGTTTGTTTTCTGTGCTGGATCTCCGTCACGGCTTTCACCAATTGCCGTTGAGGAAGGACAGCAGACCTCTTACCTGTATGTGCACGCCATGTGGCCCAGTCCAATGGACCGTCATGCCCATGGGGCTGAAGAACGCCCCCTCATTTTTTCAAAGAATGATGGAGGATGTGCTGTTCACAACCCATCCTGAGCTTCGTGCCTTCGTGAGTGTGTACATAGATGACATAATCATCGCGACGGAAGGGAAGGGACTGACCGAAGCCGAGCTGGTGGCCCTACATGAGAAGCAGCTGAACCAAGTTTTGGATATTCTTGACGCCAATCAGCTGATTTGTGGGCCAAAGAAGGGAAAATTATTTTTAAAATCAGTCGAATTTTGTGGTTCTCTCCTAGAGAATGGCACCCGACGACCCAGTCCAGGGAAGCTCGTCGCTATTCAGAAGTGGAAGCGCCCTGAGACGATCACGGAGTTGAGAGGATTCCTGGGTTGTTGCCATTTTTACCACACTTTTGTGCCCAATTATGCCAAATTTGCTGCCCCCCTCACTGAATTATTGAAGGTAGGGAGAGATGCGGGCAAGGCAGGTTCAAAGGTTCGTGTCAAGTGGACTGACGAGTGCGAGGAGGCCTTCCATCACTTGAAGGCAGCCCTCTGCGAAGTCGCCACGTTGCATGTGCCCCAATTTGACCGACCCTTCTACATTAGAACCGACGCATCTAGGTACGCGATCGGAGCTGTCCTTGAACAGGTTGATGAAGCCACCGGCGATCATTACCCTCTTGCATTTTGGTCTCGGAAGCTAGCTCCACGCCAAATGCAATGGTCGCCGCGTGAGCAAGAGACTTACGCCATCATCTGTGCTTTAAAAAAGTACCAATCGTGGGTTGGCACCAATCGAGTCGAGGTCCTGACGGATCATCGATCTCTGGAGTATTGGGCCACCGAACACATTGATACTGTCGCGAGCCCAGCTGGTCGACGGGCCAGATGGCACGAATTTCTCTCTCTGTTTGACCTCCATGTGTCGTATCTGCCTGGAAAACACAACACGGTAGCGGATGCTCTGAGCCGATGGGCTTACCCCGCCTCAGAGGGGCTGCAAAGTACCAACATCCATGGTACGGAGCAGGACCGCCATGTAATCATCGAATGGGATCAGGAAGAAAAGAAACTCATTCGACGTGCATGCCTGCAGTGCGCTGTTAAACAGCACGCATTGCCGTGTCACGACATCACGGCCATTTCAGATCCGGCGCATGCCCATGAGATCTGTACCAAAACGCTGAAAGTCGTGGAAAAAGTCACCGATCCCTCCTCAGGGAGTGTGAAACGGTTTGACTATACCCGACAAGTAAGTCGATTTCGGTTGATCCAAGGCATTAAGCGCCGAGATCCGGCCAAAACTCCACCCCTGCCGAAGGATTCCCTGATCATCCGTGACTGGACGTCCGATTACCTGCAGGATCCCATGTTTAAAGAGGTCTTTGGAAATCTCAAATCCAAAGATGCTCACAGAGATGGGATTTTTGCTGAGTACTCGTTGGATGGGGGGAAGCTGTGGATGGAGGGTAAATTGTGTGTGCCAGACGCCCTAGCCCCCCGAGTGTTAAACTGGTGGCACAAATGGGAGTCCCCCCACGCACATGGCCGTCGACTGTGGTCGATTATTAAACATAGGTTGTTTGGCTCACGGCTATATACTCACTGCATGAAAGTAGCCGCCGGATGCGCCCAATGTGCTGTCTCGACGCCCCCCAGCGCGAAGAAGCACGGCCATCTGAGGCCTCACCCTATTCCGGAGCGTCTCTTTAACAGAGTCACCAGTGATTTTTTCTATCTCGGTGAACTCGATGACGAAGAGTGCCATTGGACTAATAAAAAAGTCAATGGTGTGCTCCTCATTCAGTGCCGTCATTCCGGCTACATTCAAGTGTTGCCTTGCAACATTGAGTCGATGACTGGCAAGGCTGCCGCCAAGTGGTGCGCGCAGACCTGGATGGGAGGCTGGGACGTCCCATCCGAGGTGGTCACGGATTCAGGCAAAGAGTACACCTCCGAATGGTGGAGAGAATTGTGTGCTCGCCTTGGAATCCACCACCTCCGATGTGAAATCCACTCGCATCGAGCGCTGCCTGGCGAAAGAGCCGGCCGCTCAATAATTAATATGCTTCGTAAGGAGCTCGCGAGTGAAAAGGATTTCCATTGGATGGAAGTTCTCTTCGCATTGCTTCGCCGTTACCACAACACGCCTTTGTATCATGGCCTTTCTCCAAATGAAATTGTCTTTGGACGAAAGAAGTGTTGGTGGAACATGCCGTTGAATAATCCTCGCCCCTGTAAGGATGCTTCGCTGTTTTTGGACGAAGTCCAACGAGCAGATAAATCTGTGTCGAAATTAATCGAGAAGCATCAAGCTGACTGGCTTTGGGTTCAAAATCAAGGTCGAAAAAACCCCCACAATTTTGAAGTCGATGATCGAGTTTGGCTTCGAAAATCCGAAACCACCCTGGACGGAGATGACAAGCTTCTTCCCTTGTGGGAGGGGCCATTCGCTGTTACAGCGCGTCTTGGTGAGAACAGGTGGAGGATTCGTGTGGATGTCAGCAGGGAAATTGACGTTTCGGGTGATCGCCTCAAGAGAGAGATCCCCTCCCCCAAGGATCGGGTTAAACCCCTTTTTTGGACTGCAAAACACTTGTCCGATCGGGTAATCGAAGGGGGAAAGTACGAACTCAAGAGGATTGTTGAAGCAAGACGTGACGCCAAGGGCGAATGGGAATTTCTGTGTGAGTCGAGGGGCTTTGATTCCAGTCACAACAACTGGGAACCAGCCCAATCTTTTGTCCATGGATACACCAAGGGGTTCATTGACTTCCTGAAGAAGCACCCCGAAATTGGCGTACTCCTGACAGATTGTTTGTCGAAACCAGACAGACAAGTGGAGAGCGATGGAAAACGACCTGTGGTGAATCGAGATCCAGCCTTTTACGGCCCTCAGCAGCCACATTCCAGGGCTGATCCGTCGATCCCCCCTCCTGCGGTCAGGCCAGCCCAGGAGCCAAATGAGGACCAAGCTTCAAGTTCGGCCGCTGATTTGCAGCGCCCAAGCCGTACGAGGGCCAGGCCAGACAGGTTGGTGGTCACATGTATTCGTGCTTGGCCGAATTGAGGAAGCCATCCTACCACATTCTGCTCAATCCACTGTTCATTCTTTCTGTTTATGTCATGATGTGGAGAACTGCGAATGTTTGATAATTTGACGTCAATCAACTTTTCTTTGGTCTCCGTTCGGCAGACAAGGCGTAGATACGCTGACGGAGTGTGCTGCCGTGTTCAGATAAAACCAAACTCAGGCTTAATTCAGGCAGATTCGGGGTAATCTTGTCTCTGTTGGTCTGTGCATCTTTGGAATTTGGCTACTCGTGCAGATGGAAGCAAATGTACATAATCAAAACGCTGGCCAGCGACATTCACCCCTACAGGCAACCCCTGTAGTACTGGCTGCTCTAGAGGCGACGCCAGGAACTCAGATCTCACCTTCATTTGCTGTGATGCTAACGCCAAAGTCCAGATTCAGATCCAGGATCCTCAAATTTACCTTGAATTTCTCAGGTTTGTCCATCATTCTGCCACTGTTGTACGAAACCCAGACGTCAATTGTTCAGACAATCTTTAGATAGGAGCTCTAGGGACTTCTAACAGCCATCTCTGAAGTCCGTAAGCTTCGTTGTATTTTTGGCACACGCCAATGTGAGCTCAATCCGACCTGAAACTGTCGAAAATGGTGAATCCAAGTGTCTTGTGGGACTTCATCGAAAGATTGGCCTTGTCCAAGTCGATTGACACCACCGCCACTGTAAATTTGGTGTCTCTCAGTTATATACTGTCAGTAAAGTGCCTTCAGCGAACCTTCGGCGCGTTACATGCCAAGGATCCAGGGCCAGCATGTCCCATCATGATGCATCATCACATGATCACATTTTGATAGAATCTGTTAGATGCTCGCGAACCAACGTGCCGGAAAGCACAATTGAGCTGAATGAACGACAATATATATTAACTTTAGTCTAAACGAAGGTGTGGGTAGTTTGAGTTGTACACATTCCGCTTCATTTCACCTTCATCTCAGGGAATGTACTCATGTTAGGACAATTTAGATTGATTTCCTTGTCATCTCCCATCATTCCTCGAAGATCTGTTTAGATCTAAGTGAAGAGAAGAACATCTCTACCTTCGGTGGTTCACTTAAGGTCTGTAGACTACATGTGTATTTGTTTAACCTCTCTGTGATTGCTTAATCCCCTCAATCTCTGCCCAAATTCATTCTCAATTTTGCTGAATCTTGTGATCATCCACCAGATGCGTCTAATCTGAAGCACATGCTGTACTTTTCAGAACGAGAAAAGCGGGAATAACACGATGTAGAGTTCGGCGAGGACACCGTAGCGTGCCCGCGACAGCGAAACTGTGCCAGAGCGCTGAGATGTCACTCCAATTCTTGATCCCCCCACTCAATCCATCAATAATCTACCTCATTCTCAACCAATGCATGGTTTGGTATCGATTCTCGATACGTTTACATGCTTTTTAGCCCTTGACCTAATGTTTTACTGCACGGAGGACTGTTCGTCACTTCTCATTCTGTCTCATTTCAGGTTCATCCAGCCTGATTCAGTGCCAATTCAGCCCAAATCAGGTCAGATCAAGCAGCTTTCGCCCCATCGAGGCTACATTTCTATGTTTTTCTGGGACTTACCCGCACTACGTTCTTCGTTGACGTAGCGACACACCCCAGTGTGTTTTTGGAGGGGGAGTGTAAGTGCGGCTAGCCCCATCTGCTCAGATTTTCAGACATTCTGCCCAGATTGGCTACATTTTGGTCATTTTCTTTGCTTCGGCGGAATTGCCGCCTCGCAGCTCAGTCACAGGATATTTCCTATATATTTCTGATATGCCGGATTTGATTCCGCGGTCCATTTCCCGTAAATCCGCCGCGTTCCGCTATTTTAGCTGGAATCGCCATTTGCCGCTGACGCGCGCTCGCGGGCCAGATCGGCCAAACATTTTTACATAAATGGATTATTTAAATCTTTTCAGACAGTTTTGGACACTCAGATGTATTTAGAATAGTTCCCCTCAATTTTCTTCATAGACTGGGATTTTCTGCCGGACCACAATCAGCATGGACCTTGCTTCTGTTGTCGCTGCTCTCGCCTCCGTTGGTGTCCGAGTGTCCGGTTCTACACCCAATAACAACATCCAGGGAGACTCCTCGCGTGCCTGCCCCACTGGTCTTGCCGGCCCCGAGCCCTCCGGCACCCACAACGACCCAGGGCAGCACTTTCACCTAGGCTGGGCTGGCCAGAACTGATTTTGCCCAGGCGCGCGCGCGGCGTGGCACGCAAAAAAGTTTCCGTTTTGACCGGGAATCAATTTTGGTGGAATCGGCATGCTGAAAAACGTAGGGAAAGATGGGTTTGAAATTCTGGGTCAAACTGGGGTACCCCCGCCGACATACCCAGATTTGGCTGGAATGGCCCTGGGCTGGGCCGGCCAGAACTGATTTTGCCCAGGCGCGCGCGCGGCGCGGCGCGCAAAAAGGTTTCTGTTTTGACCGGGAATCGATTTGGGTGGAATCGGCATGCTGAAAAACGTAGGGAAAGATGGGTTTGAAATTCTGGGTCCAACTGGGGTACCCCCGGTGACATACCCAGATTTGGCTGGAATGGCCCTAGGCTGGGCTGGCCAGAACTGATTTTGCCCAGGCGCGCGCGCGGCGCGGCGCGCAAAAAAGTTTCCGTTTTGACCGGGAATCAATTTGGGTGGAATCGGCATGCTGAAAAACGTAGGGAAAGATGGGTTTGAAATTCTGGTCCAAACTGGGGTACCCCCGGTGACATACCCAGATTTGGCTGGAATGGCCCTAGGCTGGGCTGGCCAGAACTGATTTTGCCCAGGCGCGCGCGCGGCGCGGCGCGCAAAAAAGTTTCCGTTTTGACCGGGAATCGATTTGGGTGGAATTGGCATGCTGAAAAACGTAGGGAAAGATGGGTTTGAAATTCTGGGTCAAACTGGGGTACCCCCGGTGACATACCCAGCTTTGGCTGGAATGGCCCTGGGCTGGGCTGGCGAGAACTGATTTTGCCCAGGCGCGCGCGCGGCGCGGCGCGCGAAAGAGTTTTCGTTTTGACCGGGAATCGATTTGGGTGGAATCGGCATGCTGAAAAACATAGGGAAAGATGGGTTTGAAATTCTGGGTCAAACTGGGGTACCCCCGGTGACATACCCAGATTTGGCTGGAATGGCCCTAGGCTGGGCTGGCCAGAACTGATTTTGCCCAGGCGCGCGCGCGGCGCGGCGCGCAAAAAAGTTTCCGTTTTGACCGGGAATCGATTTGGGTGGAATCGGCATGCTGAAAAACGTAGGGAAAGATGGGTTTGAAATTCTGGGTCAAACTGGGGTACCCCCGGTGACATACCCAGATTTGGCTGGAATGGCCCTGGGCTGGGCTGGCCAGAACTGATTTTGCCCAGGCGCGCGCGCGGCGCGGCACGCAAAAAAGTTTCCGTTTTGACCGGGAATCGATTTGGGTGGAATCGGCATGCTGAAAAACGTAGGGAAAGATGGGTTTGAAATTCTGGGTCAAACTGGGGTACCCCCGGTGACATACCCAGAATTGGCTGGAATGGCCCTGGGCTGGGCTGGCCAGAACTGATTTTGCCCAGGCGCGCGCGCGGTGCGGCGCGCAAAAAAGTTTCCGTTTTGACCGGGAATCGATTTGGGTGGAATCGGCATGCTGAAAAACGTAGGGAAAGATGGGTTTGAAATTCTGGGTCAAACTGGGGTACCCCCGGTGACATACCCAGATTTGGCTGGAATGGCCCTGGGCTGGGCTGGCCAGAACTTATTTTGCCCAGGCGCGCGCGCGGCGCGGCGCGCAAAAAAGTTTCTGTTTTGACCGGGAATCGATTTGGGTGGAATCGGCATGCTGAAAAACGTAGGGAAAGATGGGTTTGAAATTCTGGGTCCAACTGGGGTACCCCCGGTGACATACCCAGATTTGGCTGGAATGGCCCTAGGCTGGGCTGGCCAGAACTGATTTTGCCCAGGCACGCGCGCGGCGCGGCGCGCAAAAAAGTTTCCGTTTTGACCGGGAATCGATTTGGGTGGAATCGGCATGCTGAAAAACGTAGGGAAAGATGGGTTTGAAATTCTGGGTCAAACTGGGGTACCCCCGGTGACATACCCAGATTTGGCTGGAATGGCCCTGGGCTGGGCTGGCCAGAACTGATTTTGCCCAGGCGCGCGCGCGGCGCGGCGCGCAAAAAAGTTTCCGTTTTGACCGGGAATCGATTTGGGTGGAATTGGCATGCTGAAAAACATAGGGAAAGATGGGTTTGAAATTCTGGGTCAAACTGGGGTACCCCCGGTGACATACCCAGATTTGGCTGGAATGGCCCTAGGCTGGGCTGGCCAGAACTGATTTTGCCCAGGCGCGCGCGCGGCCCGGCGCGCAAAAAAGTTTCCGTTTTGACCAGGAATCGATTTGGGTGGAATTGGCATGCTGAAAAACGTAGGAAAAGATGGGTTTGAAATTCTGGGTCACACTGGGGTACCCCCGGTGACATACCCAGATTTGGCTGGAATGGCCCTGGGCTGGGCTGGCCAGAACTGATTTTGCCCAGGCGCGCGCGCGGCGCGGCGCGCAAAAAAGTTTCCGTTTTGACCGGGAATCGATTTGGGTGGAATCGGCATGCTGAAAAACGTAGGGAAAGATGGGTTTGAAATTCTGGGTCAAACTGGGGTACCCCTGGTGACATACCCAGATTTGGCTGGAATGGCCCTAGGCTGGGCTGGCCAGAACTGATTTTGCCCAGGCGCGCGCGCGGCGCGGCGCGCAAAAAAGTTTCCGTTTTGACCGGGAATCGATTTGGGTGGAATTGGCATGCTGAAAAACGTAGGAAAAGATGGGTTTGAAATTCTGGGTCAAACTGGGGTACCCCCGGTGACATACCCAGATTTGGCTGGAATGGCTCTGGGCTGGGCTGGCCAGAACTGATTTTGCGCAGGCGCGCGCGCGGCGCGGCGCGCAAAAAAGTTTCCGTTTTGACCGGGAATCGATTTGGGTGGAATCGGCATGCTGAAAAATGTAGGGAAAGATGGGTTTGAAATTCTGGGTCAAACTGGGGTACCCCTGGTGACATACCCAGATTTGGCTGGAATGGCCCTAGGCTGGACTGGCCAGAACTGATTTTGCCCAGGCGCGCGCGCGGCGCGGCGCGCAAAAAAGTTTTCATTTTGACCGGGAATCGATTTGGGTGGAATCGGCATGCTGAAAAACGTAGGGAAAGATGGATTTGAAATTCTGGGTCAAACTGGGGTACCCCCGGTGACATACCCAGATTTGGCTGGAATGGCCCTAGGCTGGGCTGGCCAGAACTGATTTTGCCCAGGCGCGCGCGCGGCGCGGCGCGCAAAAAAGTTTCCGTTTTGACCAGGAATCGATTTGGGTGGAATCGGCATGCTGAAAAACGTAGGGAAAGATGGGTTTGAAATTCTGGGTCAAACTGGGGTACCCCCGGTGACATACCCAGCTTTGGCTGGAATGGCCCTGGGCTGGGCTGGCCAGAACTGATTTTGCCCAGGCGCGCGCGCGGCGCGGCGCGCAAAAAAGTTTCCGTTTTGACCGGGAATCGATTTGGGTGGAATCGGCATGCTGAAAAACGTAGGGAAAGATGGGTTTGAAATTCTGGGTCAAACTGGGGTACCCTCGGTGACATACCCAGATTTGGCTGGAATGGCCCTGGGCTGGGCTGGCCAGAACTGATTTTGCGCAGGCGCGCGCGCGGCGCGGCGCGCAAAAAAGTTTCCGTTTTGACCGGGAATCGATTTGGGTGGAATCGGCATGCTGAAAAATGTAGGGAAAGATGGGTTTGAAATTCTGGGTCAAACTGGGGTACCCCTGGTGACATACCCAGATTTGGCTGGAATGGCCCTAGGCTGGACTGGCCAGAACTGATTTTGCCCAGGCGCGCGCGCGGCGCGGCGCGCAAAAAAGTTTTCATTTTGACCGGGAATCGATTTGGGTGGAATCGGCATGCTGAAAAACGTAGGGAAAGATGGATTTGAAATTCTGGGTGAAACTGGGGTACCCCCGGTGACATACCCAGATTTGGCTGGAATGGCCCTAGGCTGGACTGGCCAGAACTGATTTTGCCCAGGCGCGCGCGCGACGCGGCGCGCAAAAAAGTTTTCATTTTGACCGGGAATCGATTTGGGTGGAATCGGCATGCTGAAAAACGTAGGGAAAGATGGATTTGAAATTCTGGGTCAAACTGGGGTACCCCCGGTGACATACCCAGATTTGGCTGGAATGGCCCTAGGCTGGGCTGGCCAGAACTGATTTTGCCCAGGCGCGCGCGCGGCGCGGCGCGCAAAAAAGTTTCCGTTTTGACCAGGAATCAATTTTGGTGGAATCGGCATGCTGAAAAACGTAGGGAACGATGGGTTTGAAATTCTGGGTCAAACTGGGGTACCCCCGGTGACATACCCAGCTTTGGCTGGAATGGCCCTGGGCTGGGCTGGCCAGAACTGATTTTGCCCAGGCGCGCGCGCGGCGCGGCGCGCAAAAAAGTTTCTGTTTTGACCGGGAATCGATTTGGGTGGAATCGGCATGCTGAAAAACGTAGGGAAAGATGGGTTTGAAATTCTGGGTCAAACTGGGGTACCCCCGGTGACATACCCAGATTTGGCTGGAATGGCCCTGGGCTGGGCTGGCCAGAACTGATTTTGCCCAGGCGCGCGCGCGGCGCGGCGCGCAAAAAAGTTTCCGTTTTGACCGGGAATCGATTCGGGTGGAATCGGCATGCTGAAAAACGTAGGGAAAGATGGATTTGAAATTCTGGGTCAAACTGGGGTACCCCCCGTGACATACCCAGATTTGGCTGGAATGGCCCTAGGCTGGACTGGCCAGAACTGATTTTGCCCAGGCGCGCGCGCGGCGCGGCGCGCAAAAAAGTTTCCGTTTTGACCAGGAATCGATTTGGGTGGAATCGGCATGCTGAAAAACGTAGGGAAAGATGGGTTTGAAATTCTGGGTCAAACTGGGGTACCCCCGGTGACATACCCAGCTTTGGCTGGAATGGCCCTGGGCTGGGCTGGCCAGAACTGATTTTGCCCAGGCGCGCGCGCGGCGCGGCGCGCAAAAAAGTTTCCGTTTTGACCAGGAATCGATTTGGGTGGAATCGGCATGCTGAAAAACGTAGGGAAAGATGGGTTTGAAATTCTGGGTCAAACTGGGGTACCCCCGGTGACGTACCCAGATTTGGCTGGAATGGCCCTGGGCTGGGCTGGCCAGAACTGATTTTGCCCAGGCGCGCGCGCGGCGCGGCGCGCAAAAAGGTTTCCGTTTTAACCGGGAATCGATTTGGGTGGAATCGGCATGCTGAAAAACGTAGGGAAAGATGGGTTTGAAATTCTGGGTCAAACTGGGGTACCCCCGGTGACATACCCAGATTTGGCTGGAATGGCCCCAGGCTGGGCTGGCCAGAACTGATTTTGCCCAGGCGCGCGCGCGGCGCGGCGCGCAAAAAAGTTTCCGTTTTGACCGGGAATCGATTTGGGTGGAATCGGCATGCTGAAGAACGGAGGGAAAGATGGGTTTGAAATTCTGGGTCAAACTGGGGTACCCCCGGTGACATACCCAGCTTTGGCTGGAATGGCCCTAGGCTGGGCTGGCCAGAACTGATTTTGCCCAGGCGCGCGCGCGGCGCGGCGCGCAAAAAAGTTTCTGTTTTGACCAGGAATCGATTTGGGTGGAATCGGCATGCTGAAAAACGTAGGGAAAGATGGGTCTGAAATTCTGCGTCAAACTGGGGTACCCCCGGTGACATACCCAGATTTAGCTGGAATGGCCCTGGGCTGGGCTGGCCAGAACTGATTTTGCCCAGGCGCGCGCGCGGCGCGGCGCGCAAAAAAGTTTCCGTTTTGACCGGGAATCGATTTGGGTGGAATCGGCATGCTGAAAAACGTAGGGAAAGATGGGTTTGAAATTCTGGTCCAAACTGGGGTACCCCCGGTGACATACCCAGATTTGGCTGGAATGGCCCTAGGCTGGGCTGGCCAGAACTGATTTTGCCCAGGCGCGCGCGCGGCGTGGCGCGCAAAAAAGTTTCCGTTTTGACCGGGAATCGATTTGGGTGGAATCGGCAGGCTGAAAAACGTAGGGAAAGATGGGTTTGAAATTCTGGTCCAAACTGAGGTACCCCCGGTGACATACCCAGATTTGGCTGGAATGGCCCTAGGCTGGGCTGACCTGAACTGATTTTTCCCAGGCGCGCGCGCGGCGCGGCACGCAAAAAAGTTTCCGTTTTGACCGGGAATCGATTTGGGTGGAATCGGCATGCTGAAAAACGTAGGAAAAGATGGGTTTGAAATTCTGGGTCAAACTGGGGTACCCCCGGTGACATACCCAGATTTGGCTGGAATGGCCCTGGGCTGGGCTGCCCAGAACTGATTTTGCCCAGGCACGCGCGCGGCGCGGCGCGCAAAAAAGTTTCCGTTTTGACCGGGAATCGATTTGGGTGGAATCGGCATGCTGAAAAACGTAGGGAAAGATGGGTTTGAAATTCTGGGTCAAACTGGGGTACCCCTGGTGACATACCCAGATTTGGCTGGAATGGCCCTAGGCTGGGCTGGCCAGAACTGATTTTGCCCAGGCGCGCGCGCGGCGCGGCGCGCAAAAAAGTTTCCATTTTGACCGGGAATCAATTTGGGTGGAATCGGCATGCTGAAAAACGTAGGGAAAGATGGGTTTGAAATTCTGGGTCCAACTGGGGTACCCCCGCTGACATACCCAGATTTGGCTGGAATGGCCCTAGGCTTGGCTGGCCAGAACTGATTTTGCCCAGGCGCGCGCGCGGCGCGGCGCGCAAAAAAGTTTCCGTTTTGACCGGGAATCGATTTGGGTGGAATCGGCATGCTGAAAAACGTAGGGAAAGATGGGTTTGAAATTCTGGGTCAAACTGGGGTACCCCCGGTGACATACCCAGCTTTGGCTGGAATGGCCCCGGGCTGGGCTGGCCAGAACTGATTTTGCCCAGGCGCGCGCGCGGCGCGGCGCGCAAAAAAGTTTCCGTTTTGACCGGGAATCGATTTGGGTGGAATCGGCATGCTGAAAAACGTAGGGAAAGATGGGTTTGAAATTCTGGGTCAAACTGGGGTACCCCCGGTGACATACCCAGATTTGGCTGGAATGGCCCTGGGCTGGGCTGGCCAGAACAGATTTTGCCCAGGCGCGCGCGCGGCGCGGCGCGCAAAAAAGTTTCTGTTTTGACCGGGAATCGATTTGGGTGGAATCGGCATGCTGAAAAACGTAGGGAAAGATGGGTTTGAAATTCTGGGTCAAACTGGGGTACCCCCGGTGACATACCCAGGATTAGCTGGAATGGCCATGGGCTGGGCTGGCCAGAACTGATTTTGCCCAGGCGCGCGCGCGGCGCGGCGCGCAAAAAAGTTTCCCTTTTGACCGGGAATCGATTTGGGTGGAATCGGCATGCTGAAAAACGTAGGGAAAGATGAGTTTGCAATTCTGGTCCAAACTGGAGTACCCCCGGTGACATACCCAGATTTGGCTGGAATGGCCCTAGGCTGGGCTGGCCAAAACTGATTTTGCCCAGGCGCGCGCGCGGCGCGGCGCGCAAAAAAATTTCCGTTTTGACCGAGAATCGATTTGGGTGGAATCGGCATGCTGAAAAACGTAGGGAAAGATGGGTTTGAAATTCTGGGTCAAACTGGGGTACCCCCGGTGACATACCCAGATTTGGCTGGAATGGCCCTAGGCTGGGCTGGCCAGAACTGATTTTGCCCAGGCGCGCGCGCGGCGCGGCGCGCAAAAAAGTTTCTGTTTTGACCAGGAATCGATTTGGGTGGAATCGGCATGCTGAAAAACGTAGGGAAAGATGGGTTTGAAATTCTGGGTCAAACTGGGGTACCCCCGGTGACATACCCAGATTTAGCTGGAATGGCCATGGGCTGGGCTGGCCAGAACTGATTTTGCCCAGGCGCGCGCGCGGCACGGCGCGCAAAAAAGTTTCCGTTTTGACCGGGAATCGATTTGGGTGGAATCGGCATGCTGAAAAACGTAGGGAAAGATGGGTTTGAAATTCTGGTCCAAACTGGGGTACCCCCGGTGACATACCCAGATTTGGCTGGAATGGCCCTAGGCTGGGCTGGCCAGAACTGATTTTGCCCAGGCGCGCGCGCGGCGTGGCGCGCAAAAAAGTTTCCGTTTTGACCGGGAATCGATTTGGGTGGAATCGGCAGGCTGAAAAACGTAGGGAAAGATGGGTTTGAAATTCTGGTCCAAACTGAGGTACCCCCGGTGACATACCCAGATTAGGCTGGAATGGCCCTAGGCTGGGCTGGCCAGAACTGATTTTGCCCAGGCGCGCGCGCGGCGCGGCACGCAAAAAAGTTTCCGTTTTGACCGGGAATCGATTTGGGTGGAATCGGCATGCTGAAAAACTTAGGAAAAGATGGGTTTGAAATTCTGGGTCAAACTGGGGTACCCCCGGTGACATACCCAGCTTTGGCTGGAATGGCCCTGGGCTGGGCTGGCCAGAACTGATTTTGCCCAGGCGCGCGCGCGGCGCGGCGCGCAAAAAAGTTTCCGTTTTGACCGGGAATCGATTTGGGTGGAATCGGCATGCTGAAAAACGTAGGGAAAGATGGGTTTGAAATTCTGGGTCAAACTGGGGTACCCCCGGTGACATACCCAGATTTGGCTGGAATGGCCCTGGGCTGGGCTGGCCAGAACTGATTTTGCCCAGGCGCGCGCGCGGCGCGGCGCGCAAAAAAGTTTCCGTTTTGACCGGGAATCGATTTGGGTGGAATCGGCATGCTGAAAAACGTAGGGAAAGATGGGTTTGAAATTCTGGGTCAAACTGGGGTACCCCCGGTGACATACCCAGATTTAGCTGGAATGGCCATGGGCTGGGCTGGCCAGAACTGATTTTGCCCAGGCGCGCGCGCGGCGCGGCGCGCAAAAAAGTTTCCCTTTTGACCGGGAATCGATTTGGGTGGAATCGGCATGCTGAAAAACGTAGGGAAAGATGGGTTTGCAATTCTGGTCCAAACTGGGGTACCCCCGGTGACGTACCCAGATTTGGCTGGAATGGCCCTAGGCTGGGCTGGCCAAAACTGATTTTGCCCAGGCGCGCGCGCGGCGCGGCGCGCAAAAAAATTTCCGTTTTGACCGGGAATCGATTTGGGTGGAATCGGCATGCTGAAAAACGTAGGGAAAGATGGGTTTGAAATTCTGGGTCAAACTGGGGTACCCCCGGTGACATACCCAGATTTAGCTGGAATGGCCATGGGCTGGGCTGGCCAGAACTGATTTTGCCCAGGCGCGCGCGCGGCGCGGCGCGCAAAAAAGTTTCCGTTTTGACCGGGAATCGATTTGGGTGGAATCGGCATGCTGAAAAACGTAGGGAAAGATGGGTTTGAAATTCTGGTCCAAACTGGGGTACCCCCGGTGACATACCCAGATTTGGCTGGAATGGCCCTAGGCTGGGCTGGCCAGAACTGATTTTGCCCAGGCGCGCGCGCGGCGTGGCGCGCAAAAAAAGTTTCCGTTTTGACCGGGAATCGATTTGGGTGGAATCGGCAGGCTGAAAAACGTAGGGAAAGATGGGTTTGAAATTCTGGTCCAAACTAAGGTACCCCCGGTGACATACCCAGATTTGGCTGGAATGGCCCTAGGCTGGGCTGGCCAGAACTGATTTTGCCCAGGCGCGCGCGCGGCGCGGCACGCAAAAAAGTTTCCGTTTTGACCGGGAATCGATTTGGGTGGAATCGGCATGCTGAAAAACTTAGGAAAAGATGGGTTTGAAATTCTGGGTCAAACTGGGGTACCCCCGGTGACATACCCAGATTTGGCTGGAATGGCCCTGGGCTGGGCTGGCCAGAACTGATTTTGCCCAGGCACGCGCGCGGCGCGGCGCGCAAAAAAGTTTCCGTTTTGACCGGGAATCAATTTGGGTGGAATCGGCATGCTGAAAAACGTAGGGAAAGATGGGTTTGAAATTCTGGGTCAAACTGGGGTACCCCCGGTGACATACCCAGATTTGGCTGGAATGGCCCTAGGCTGGGCTGGCCAGAACTGATTTTGCCCAGGCGCGCGCGCGGCGTGGCGCGCAAAGAAGTTTCCGTTTTGACCGGGAATCGATTTGGGTGGAATCGGCAGGCTGAAAAACGTAGGGAAAGATGGGTTTGAAATTCTGGTCCAAACTGAGGTACCCCCGGTGACATACCCAGATTTGGCTGGAATGGCCCTAGGTTGGGCTGGCCAGAACTGATTTTGCCCAGGCGCGCGCGCGGCGCGGCACGCAAAAAAGTTTCCGTTTTGACCGGGAATCGATTTGGGTGGAATCGGCATGCTGAAAAACGTAGGAAAAGATGGGTTTGAAATTCTGGGTCAAACTGGGGTACCCCCGGTGACATACCCAGATTTGGCTGGAATGGCCCTGGGCTGGGCTGGCCAGAACTGATTTTGCCCAGGCACGCGCGCGGCGCGGCGCGCAAAAAAGTTTCCGTTTTGACCGGGAATCGATTTGGGTGGAATCGGCATGCTGAAAAACGTAGGGAAAGATGGATTTGAAATTCTGGGTCAAACTGGGGTACCCCTGGTGACATACCCAGATTTGGCTGGAATGGCCCTAGGCTGGGCTGGCCAGAACTGATTTTGCCCAGGCGCGCGCGCGGCGCGGCGCGCAAAAAAGTTTCCGTTTTGACCGGGAATCGATTTGGGTGGAATCGGCATGCTGAAAAACGTAGGGAAAGATGGGTTTGAAATTCTGGGTCAAACTGGGGTACCCCCGGTGACATACCCAGATTTGGCTGGAATGGCCCTGGGCTGGGCTGGCCAGAACTGATTTTGCCCAGGCGCGCGCGCGGCGCGGCGCGCAAAAAAGTTTCCGTTTTGACCGGGAATCGATTTGGGTGGAATCGGCATGCTGAAAAACGTAGGGAAAGATGGGTTTGAAATTCTGGGTCAAACTGGGGTACCCCCGGTGACATACCCAGATTTAGCTGGAATGGCCATGGGCTGGGCTGGCCAGAACTGATTTTGCCCAGGCGCGCGCGCGGCGCGGCGCGCAAAAAAGTTTCCCTTTTGACCGGGAATCGATTTGGGTGGAATCGGCATGCTGAAAAACGTAGGGAAAGATGGGTTTGCAATTCTGGTCCAAACTGGGGTACCCCCGGTGACGTACCCAGATTTGGCTGGAATGGCCCTAGGCTGGGCTGGCCAAAACTGATTTTGCCCAGGCGCGCGCGCGGCGCGGCGCGCAAAAAAATTTCCGTTTTGACCGGGAATCGATTTGGGTGGAATCGGCATGCTGAAAAACGTAGGGAAAGATGGGTTTGAAATTCTGGGTCAAACTGGGGTACCCCCGGTGACATACCCAGATTTAGCTGGAATGGCCATGGGCTGGGCTGGCCAGAACTGATTTTGCCCAGGCGCGCGCGCGGCGCGGCGCGCAAAAAAGTTTCCGTTTTGACCGGGAATCGATTTGGGTGGAATCGGCATGCTGAAAAACGTAGGGAAAGATGGGTTTGAAATTCTGGTCCAAACTGGGGTACCCCCGGTGACATACCCAGATTTGGCTGGAATGGCCCTAGGCTGGGCTGGCCAGAACTGATTTTGCCCAGGCGCGCGCGCGGCGTGGCGCGCAAAAAAAGTTTCCGTTTTGACCGGGAATCGATTTGGGTGGAATCGGCAGGCTGAAAAACGTAGGGAAAGATGGGTTTGAAATTCTGGTCCAAACTAAGGTACCCCCGGTGACATACCCAGATTTGGCTGGAATGGCCCTAGGCTGGGCTGGCCAGAACTGATTTTGCCCAGGCGCGCGCGCGGCGCGGCACGCAAAAAAGTTTCCGTTTTGACCGGGAATCGATTTGGGTGGAATCGGCATGCTGAAAAACTTAGGAAAAGATGGGTTTGAAATTCTGGGTCAAACTGGGGTACCCCCGGTGACATACCCAGATTTGGCTGGAATGGCCCTGGGCTGGGCTGGCCAGAACTGATTTTGCCCAGGCACGCGCGCGGCGCGGCGCGCAAAAAAGTTTCCGTTTTGACCGGGAATCAATTTGGGTGGAATCGGCATGCTGAAAAATGTAGGGAAAGATGGGTTTGAAATTCTGGGTCAAACTGGGGTACCCCCGGTGACATACCCAGATTTGGCTGGAATGGCCCTAGGCTGGGCTGGCCAGAACTGATTTTGCCCAGGCGCGCGCGCGGCGTGGCGCGCAAAGAAGTTTCCGTTTTGACCGGGAATCGATTTGGGTGGAATCGGCAGGCTGAAAAACGTAGGGAAAGATGGGTTTGAAATTCTGGTCCAAACTGAGGTACCCCCGGTGACATACCCAGATTTGGCTGGAATGGCCCTAGGTTGGGCTGGCCAGAACTGATTTTGCCCAGGCGCGCGCGCGGCGCGGCACGCAAAAAAGTTTCCGTTTTGACCGGGAATCGATTTGGGTGGAATCGGCATGCTGAAAAACGTAGGAAAAGATGGGTTTGAAATTCTGGGTCAAACTGGGGTACCCCCGGTGACATACCCAGATTTGGCTGGAATGGCCCTGGGCTGGGCTGGCCAGAACTGATTTTGCCCAGGCACGCGCGCGGCGCGGCGCGCAAAAAAGTTTCCGTTTTGACCGGGAATCGATTTGGGTGGAATCGGCATGCTGAAAAACGTAGGGAAAGATGGATTTGAAATTCTGGGTCAAACTGGGGTACCCCTGGTGACATACCCAGATTTGGCTGGAATGGCCCTAGGCTGGGCTGGCCAGAACTGATTTTGCCCAGGCGCGCGCGCGGCGCGGCGCGCAAAAAAGTTTCCATTTTGACCGGGAATCAATTTGGGTGGAATCGGCATGCTGAAAAACGTAGGGAAAGATGGGTTTGAAATTCTGGGTCAAACTGGGGTACCCCCGGTGACATACCCAGATTTGGCTGGAATGGCCCTGGGCTGGGCTGGCCAGAACTGATTTTGCCCAGGCGCGCGCGCGGCGCGGCGCGCAAAAAAGTTTCCGTTTTGACCGGGAATCGATTTGGGTGGAATCGGCATGCTGAAAAACGTAGGGAAAGATGGGTTTGAAATTCTGGGTCAAACTGGGGTACCCCCGGTGACATACCCAGCTTTGGCTGGAATGGCCCTGGGCTGGGCTGGCCAGAACTGATTTTGCCCAGGCGCGCGCGCGGCGCGGCGCGCAAAAAAGTTTCCGTTTTGACCGGGAATCGATTTGGGTGGAATCGGCATGCTGAAAAACGTAGGGAAAGATGGGTTTGAAATTCTGGGTCAAACTGGGGTACCCCCGGTGACATACCCAGATTTAGCTGGAATGGCCCTAGGCTGGGCTGGCCAGAACTGATTTTGCCCAGGCGCGCGCGCGGCGCGGCGCGCAAAAAAGTTTCCGTTTTGACCGGGAATCGATTTGGGTGGAATCGGCATGCTGAAAAACGTAGGGAAAGATGGGTTTGAAATTCTGGGTCAAACTGGGGTACCCCCGGTGACATACCCAGCTTTGGCTGGAATGGCCCTGGGCTGGGCTGGCCAGAACTGATTTTGCCCAGGCACGCGCGCGGCGCGGTGCGCAAAAAAATTTCCGTTTTGACCGGGAATCGATTTGGGTGGAATCGGCATGCTGAAAAACGTAGGGAAAGATGGGTTTGAAATTGTGGGTCAAACTGGGGTACCCCCGGTGACATACCCAGATTTGGCTGGAATGGCCCTGGGCTGGGCTGGCCAGAACTGATTTTGCCCAGGCGCGCGCGCGGCGCGGCGCGCAAAAAAGTTTCCGTTTTGACCGGGAATCGATTTGGGTGGAATCGGCATGCTGAAAAACGTAGGGAAAGATGGGTTTGAAATTCTGGGTCAAACTGGGGTACCCCCGGTGACATACCCAGATTTGGCTGGAATGGCCCGAGGCTGGGCTGGCCAGAACTGATTTTGCCCAGGCGCGCGCGCGGCGTGGCGCGCAAAGAAGTTTCCGTTTTGACCGGGAATCGATTTGGGTGGAATCGGCAGGCTGAAAAACGTAGGGAAAGATGGGTTTGAAATTCTGGTCCAAACTGAGGTACCCCCGGTGACATACCCAGATTTGGCTGGAATGGCCCTAGGTTGGGCTGGCCAGAACTGATTTTGCCCAGGCGCGCGCGCGGCGCGGCACGCAAAAAAGTTTCCGTTTTGACCGGGAATCGATTTGGGTGGAATCGGCATGCTGAAAAACGTAGGAAAAGATGGGTTTGAAATTCTGGGTCAAACTGGGGTACCCCCGGTGACATACCCAGATTTGGCTGGAATGGCCCTGGGCTGGGCTTGCCAGAACTGATTTTGCCCAGGCACGCGCGCGGCGCGGCGCGCAAAAAAGTTTCCGTTTTGACCGGGAATCGATTTGGGTGGAATCGGCATGCTGAAAAACGTAGGGAAAGATGGGTTTGAAATTCTGGGTCAAACTGGGGTACCCCTGGTGACATACCCAGATTTGGCTGGAATGGCCCTAGGCTGGGCTGGCCAGAACTGATTTTGCCCAGGCGCGCGCGCGGCGCGGCGCGCAAAAAAGTTTCCATTTTGACCGGGAATCAATTTGGGTGGAATCGGCATGCTGAAAAACGTAGGGAAAGATGGGTTTGAAATTCTGGGTCAAACTGGGGTACCCCCGGTGACATACCCAGATTTGGCTGGAATGGCCCTGGGCTGGGCTGGCCAGAACTGATTTTGCCCAGGCGCGCGCGCGGCGCGGCGCGCAAAAAAGTTTCCGTTTTGACCGGGAATCGATTTGGGTGGAATCGGCATGCTGAAAAACGTAGGGAAAGATGGGTTTGAAATTCTGGGTCAAACTGGGGTACCCCCGGTGACATACCCAGCTTTGGCTGGAATGGCCCTGGGCTGGGCTGGCCAGAACTGATTTTGCCCAGGCGCGCGCGCGGCGCGGCGCGCAAAAAAGTTTCCGTTTTGACCGGGAATCGATTTGGGTGGAATCGGCATGCTGAAAAACGTAGGGAAAGATGGGTTTGAAATTCTGGGTCAAACTGGGGTACCCCCGGTGACATACCCAGATTTAGCTGGAATGGCCCTAGGCTGGGCTGGCCAGAACTGATTTTGCCCAGGCGCGCGCGCGGCGCGGCGCGCAAAAAAGTTTCCGTTTTGACCGGGAATCGATTTGGGTGGAATTGGCATGCTGAAAAACGTAGGGAAAGATGGGTTTGAAATTCTGGGTCAAACTGGGGTACCCCCGGTGACATACCCAGCTTTGGCTGGAATGGCCCTGGGCTGGGCTGGCCAGAACTGATTTTGCCCAGGCGCGCGCGCGGCGCGGCGCGCAAAAAAATTTCCGTTTTGACCGGGAATCGATTTGGGTGGAATCGGCATGCTGAAAAACGTAGGGAAAGATGGGTTTGAAATTGTGGGTCAAACTGGGGTACCCCCGGTGACATACCCAGATTTGGCTGGAATGGCCCTGGGCTGGGCTGGCCAGAACTGATTTTGCCCAGGCGCGCGCGCGGCGCGGCGCGCAAAAAAGTTTCCGTTTTGACCGGGAATCGATTTGGGTGGAATCGGCATGCTGAAAAACGTAGGGAAAGATGGGTTTGAAATTCTGGGTCAAACTGGGGTACCCCCGGTGACATACCCAGATTTGGCTGGAATGGCCCGAGGCTGGGCTGGCCAGAACTGATTTTGCCCAGGCGCGCGCGCGGCGTGGCGCGCAAAGAAGTTTCCGTTTTGACCGGGAATCGATTTGGGTTGAATCGGCAGGCTGAAGAACGTAGGGAAAGATGGGTTTGAAATTCTGGTCCAAACTGAGGTACCCCCGGTGACATACCCAGATTTGGCTGGAATGGCCCTAGGTTGGGCTGGCCAGAACTGATTTTGCCCAGGCGCGCGCGCGGCGCGGCACGCAAAAAAGTTTCCGTTTTGACCGGGAATCGATTTGGGTGGAATCGGCATGCTGAAAAACGTAGGAAAAGATGGGTTTGAAATTCTGGGTCAAACTGGGGTACCCCCGGTGACATACCCAGATTTGGCTGGAATGGCCCTGGGCTGGGCTTGCCAGAACTGATTTTGCCCAGGCACGCGCGCGGCGCGGCGCGCAAAAAAGTTTCCGTTTTGACCGGGAATCGATTTGGGTGGAATCGGCATGCTGAAAAACGTAGGGAAAGATGGGTTTGAAATTCTGGGTCAAACTGGGGTACCCCTGGTGACATACCCAGATTTGGCTGGAATGGCCCTAGGCTGGGCTGGCCAGAACTGATTTTGCCCAGGCGCGCGCGCGGCGCGGCGCGCAAAAAAGTTTCCATTTTGACCGGGAATCAATTTGGGTGGAATCGGCATGCTGAAAAACGTAGGGAAAGATGGGTTTGAAATTCTGGGTCAAACTGGGGTACCCCCGGTGACATACCCAGATTTGGCTGGAATGGCCCTGGGCTGGGCTGGCCAGAACTGATTTTGCCCAGGCGCGCGCGCGGCGCGGCGCGCAAAAAAGTTTCCGTTTTGACCGGGAATCGATTTGGGTGGAATCGGCATGCTGAAAAACGTAGGGAAAGATGGGTTTGAAATTCTGGGTCAAACTGGGGTACCCCCCGTGACATACCCAGCTTTGGCTGGAATGGCCCTGGGCTGGGCTGGCCAGAACTGATTTTGCCCAGGCGCGCGCGCGGCGCGGCGCGCAAAAAAGTTTCCGTTTTGACCGGGAATCGATTTGGGTGGAATCGGCATGCTGAAAAACGTAGGGAAAGATGGGTTTGAAATTCTGGGTCAAACTGGGGTACCCCCGGTGACATACCCAGATTTAGCTGGAATGGCCCTAGGCTGGGCTGGCCAGAACTGATTTTGCCCAGGCGCGCGCGCGGCGCGGCGCGCAAAAAAGTTTCCGTTTTGACCGGGAATCGATTTGGGTGGAATCAGCATGCTGAAAAACGTAGGGAAAGATGGGTTTGAAATTCTGGGTCAAACTGGGGTACCCCCATTGACATACCCAGCTTTGGCTGGAATGGCCCTGGGCTGGGCTGGCCAGAACTGATTTTGCCCAGGCGCGCGCGCGGCGCGGCGCGCAAAAAAATTTCCGTTTTGACCGGGAATCGATTTGGGTGGAATCGGCATGCTGAAAAACGTAGGGAAAGATGGGTTTGAAATTGTGGGTCAAACTGGGGTACCCCCGGTGACATACCCAGATTTGGCTGGAATGGCCCTGGGCTGGGCTGGCCAGAACTGATTTTGCCCAGGCGCGCGCGCGGCGCGGCGCGCAAAAAAGTTTCCGTTTTGACCGGGAATCGATTTGGGTGGAATCGGCATGCTGAAAAACGTAGGGAAAGATGGGTTTGAAATTCTGGGTCAAACTGGGGTACCCCCGGTGACATACCCAGATTTAGCTGGAATGGCCCTAGGCTGGGCTGGCCAAAACTGATTTTGCCCAGGCACGCGCGCGGCGCGGCGCGCAAAAAAATTTCCGTTTTGACCGGGAATCGATTTGGGTGGAATCGGCATGCTGAAAAACGTAGGGAAAGATGGGTTTGAAATTCTGGGTCAAACTGGGGTACCCCCGGTGACATACCCAGATTTGGCTGGAATGGCCCTAGGCTGGGCTGGCCAGAACTGATTTTGCCCAGGCGCGCGCGCGGCGCGGCGCGCAAAAAAGTTTCCGTTTTGACCGGGAATCGATTTGGGTGGAATTGGCATGCTGAAAAACGTAGGAAAAGATGGGTTTGAAATTCTGGGTCAAACTGGGGTACCCCCGGTGACATACCCAGATTTGGCTGGAATGGCCCTGGGCTGGGCTGGCCAGAACTGATTTTGCCCAGGCGCGCGCGCGGCGCGGCGCGCAAAAAGGTTTCCGTTTTGACCGGGAATCGATTTGGGTGGAATCGGCATGCTGAAAAACGTAGGGAAAGATGGGTTTGAAATTCTGGGTCAAACTCGGGTAACCCCGGTGACATACCCAGGTTTGGCTGGAATGGCCCTAGGCTGGGCTGGCCAGAACTGATTTCGCCCAGGCGCGCGCGCGGCGCGGCGCGCAAAAAAGTTTCCGTTTTGACCGGGAATCGATTTGGGTGGAATCGGCATGCTGAAAAACGTAGGGAAAGATGGGTTTGCAATTCTGGTCCAAACTGGGGTACCCCCGGTGACATACCCAGATTTGGCTGGAATCGCCCTAGGCTGGGCTGGCCAAAACTGATTTTGCCCAGGCGCGCGCGCGGCGCGGCGCGCAAAAAAGTTTCCGTTTTGACCGGGAATCGATTTGGGTGGAATCGGCATGCTGAAAAGCGTAGGGAAAGATGGGTTTGAAATTCTGGTCCAAGCTGGGGTACCCCCGGTGACATACCCAGATTTGGCTGGAATGGCCCTAGGCTGGGCTTGCCAGAACTGATTTTGCCCAGGCGCGCGCGCGGCGCGGCGCGCAAAAAAGTTTCCTTTTTGACCGGGAATCGATTCGGGTGGAATTGGCATGCTGAAAAACGTAGGGAAAGATGGGTTTGAAATTCTGGGTCAAACTGGGGTACCCCCCGTGACATACCCAGATTTGGCTGGAATGGCCCTGGGCTCAGCTGGCCAGAACTGATTTTGCCCAGGCGCGCGCGCGGCGCGGCGCGCAAAAAAGTTTCCGTTTTGACCGGGAATCGATTTGGGTGGAATCGGCATGCTGAAAAACGTAGGGAAAGATGGGTTTGAAATTCTGGGTCAAACTGGGGTACCCCTGGTGACATACCCAGATTTGGCTGGAATGGCCCTAGGCTGGGCTGGCCAGAACTGATTTTGCCCAGGCGCGCGCGCGGCGCGGCGCGCAAAAAAGTTTCCATTTTGACCGGGAATCAGTTTGGGTGGAATGGGCATGCTGAAGAACGTAGGGAAAGATGGGTTTGAAATTCTGGGTCCAACTGGGGTACCCCCGGTGACATACCCAGATTTGGCTGGAATGGCCCTAGGCTGGGCTGGCCAGAACTGATTTTGCCCAGGCGCGCGCGCGGCGCGGCGCGCAAAAAAGTTTCCTTTTTGACCGGGAATCGATTTGGGTGGAATCGGCATGCTGAAAAACGTAGGGAAAGATGGGTTTGAAATTCTGGGTCAAACTGGGGTAACCCCGGTGACATACCCAGGTTTGGCTGGAATGGCCCTGGGCTGGGCTGGCCAGAACTGATTTTGCCCAGGCGCGCGCGCAGCGCGGCGCGCAAAAAAGTTTCCGTTTTGACCGGGAATCGATTTGGGTGGAATCGGCATGCTGAAAAACGTAGGGAAAGAACATGTTCCGGAACCACCGGAACATGTTCCGGGACCACCGGAACATGTTCCGGGAGCACCGGAACATGATCCGCAAGCACCGGAACATGTTCCGGGAGCACCGGAACATGTTCCGGAACCACTGGAACATGTTCCGGGAGCACCGGAACATGTTCCGGGACCACCGGAACATGTTCCGGAACCACCGGAACATGTTCCGCAACCAGCGGAACATCTTCCGGAATCACCGGAACATGTTCCGCAAGCACCGGAACATGTTCCGGAACCACCGGAACATGTTCCGCAACCACCGCAACATGTTCCGGGAGCACCGGAACATATTCCGGAACCACCGGAACATGTTCCGGAACGACCGGAAGATGTTCCGGGAGCACCAGAACATGTTCCGGAACCACCGGAACATGTTCCGGCAGCACCGGTACATGTTCCGGAACCAGCGGAACATGTTCCGCAAGCACCGGAACATGTTCCGAAACCACCGGAACATGTTCCGGAACCACCGGAACATGTTCCGGGAACACCGGAACTTGTTCCAGCACCGGAACATGTTCCGCAAGCACCGGAACATGTTCCGGAACCACCGGAACATGTTCCGGAACCAGCGGAACATCTTCCGGAATCACCGGAACATGTTCCGCAAGCACCGGAACATGTTCCGGAACCACCGGAACATGTTCCGGAAGCACCGGAACATGTTCCGGAACCACCGGAACATGTTCCGGGAGCACCGGAACATGTTCCGGAACCACCGGAACATGTTCCGGGACCACGGGAACATGTTCCGGAACCACCGGAACATCCGGAACCACCAGAAGATGTTCCGGGAGCACCGAACATGTTCCGGAACCACCGGAACATGTTATGGAACCACCGGAACATGTTCCGGGACCACTGGATCATGTTCCGGAAGCACCGGAACATGTTCCGGAACCAGCAGAACATGTTCCGGAACCACCAGAACATGTTCCGGAACCAGCGGAACATGTTCCGGAGCCAGCGGAACATGTTCCGGGAGCACCGGAACATGTTCCGGTACCACCAGAGCATGTTCCGGAAGCACCGGAACATGTTCCGCAAGCACCGGAACATGTTCCGGGACCACCGGAACATGTTCCGGGAGCACCGGAACATGTTCCGGAACCACCGGAACATGTTCCGGAACCACCGGAAGATGTTCTGGCAGCACCGCAACATGTTCCGGAACCACCGGAAGATGTTCCGGGAGCACCGGAACATGTTCTGGAACCACCGGAACATGTTCCGGAAGCACCGGAACATGTTCCGGAAGCACCGGTGCATGTTCCGGAACCACCGGAAGATGTTCCGCAAGCACCGGAACATGTTCCGGAACCACCGGAAAATTTTTCAGGAACCACCAGAACATGTTCCGGGAGTACCCAACATGATCCGGAACCACCGGAACATGTTCCGGGAGTACCGCAACATGTTCCGGAAGCACCGGAACATGTTCCGCAAGCACCGGAACATGTTCCGGGAGCACCGGAACATGTTCCGCAAGCACCCGAACATGTTCCGGAGCCACCGGAACATGTTCTGGGACCACCGGAACATGTTCCGGGACCACCGGAACATGTTCCGGAACCACCGGAACATCTTCCGGAACCACCGGAACATGTACTGCAAGCACCGGAACATGTACCGGAACCACCGGAACATGTTCCGAGACCACCGGAACATGTTCCGGAAGCACCGGAACATGTTCCGCAAGTACCGGAACATGTTCCGGAACCACCGGAACATGTTCCGGAAGCACCGGAACATCTTCCGGGACCACCGGAACATGTTCCGGAATCACCGGAACATGTTCCGGAACCACCGGAACATGTTCCGGGACCACCGGAACATGTTCCGGAAGCACCGGAACATGTTCCGCAAGTACCGGAACATGTTCCGGAACAACCGGAAGATGTTCCGGGAGCACCGGAACATGTTCCGGAACCACCGGAACATGTTCCGGCAGCACCGGTACATGTTCCGGAACCAGCGGAACATGTTCCGCAACCACCGGAACATGTTCCGAAACCACCGGAACATGTTCCGGAACCACCGGAACATGTTCCGGGAACATCGGAACATGTTCCAGCACCGGAACATGTTCCGCAAGCACCGGAACATGTTCCGGAACCACCGGAACATGTTCCGGAACCAGCGGAACATCTTCCGGAATCACCGGAACATGTTCCGCAAGCACCGGAACATGTTCCGGAACCACCGGAACATGTTCCTGAAGCACCGGAACATGTTCCGGAAGCATGTAATAGAACTGCACATCTCTGGATCGGTGACAGTCAACAGTCAGGACTCAGAAATTCAGTAATCCAGTTGCAGGAATTGGACAGTCGCTGGCCGAGACCGGACAGGTCGCGGATTGCAATCTCCAGTGACGAAGACAGAATTTTGGATGATTGAGTCTCGACAGATATGTTGTTTGTTCCAATCTGGTGTTTTTTCGCATTCCCTGGTCAGTTCGATTTACTATCCATTGACTGAGTCACGCCGCCAAGAATGAATTGAATATGGGTCGAGCATAATTAATTGTCGCTTTGAATTGAAGGATGTACCAGTCTAATTCGGAAGCCACGCGTATTGTTGTAATGTCGAAGACATGCATGCTTCCCTGAGAGACCAAGAGTGTTCGAGCAAATGAATGTATATTCAAATTATGAGGTGTTACACAAAGCCGTCCATAAATTAGAATCCGTGAATGTTCGTAAGGTTTCCATGGTTAATGAATGCATATTCGATCACGAGGTGTTACTCAAGATCATCCCTAAATTAGGAATTGTGAGGTTCCCTTTACCATGTTCGTCACGCGAAGCCTTCATGGTGCCAATGGATTGTTGTTACAATCATGTATGTGTATGTTGGTCCATGTGACAATTTCGAAGGGTTTGCACACTCTTGTGGTGAGTTGTGAATGGTTGTTGGAATGCCATGAATTCAATTATCCTTGAATCTTTTCAATTGATGGGAGTCTTCCAACCTACCATGGTATTGTTCTCAATTGGGCATGAATTTTCATCTTGTTGCAAGGAGCCAATATTTCTCTTGAAGTTGGTTGATTGTTCAATGCTTCGCTTTTGAACCGTGAAAATTAATGAAGGTTAGTCTTGGATACTCTTTCGTTGAACTCTTGTGGATTTACACGACATTGGTCCATGTTGTTGTTTGAATTTACATTTCATGGATAAATAGACATAGTATGCAATTGATTTGCCATGTTAGATTAATGACCAACTTGAGGTGGCTCAAGTAGGTGTGCATGCTTCATCATGCGAGTCGATATTCGACCATGTGTCATGCCATGATATGCATTATGTATTTTGACCTCCGTGGTGTAATTACATTCATGACCTCACGAGTGAATGCAATGTTTGTCTTGAGGTTAAGTTATAGGTTTGATGTTTGATCGAATTTCGTTCCATCTCTCTTTCCATGTGTTCGACATGTTTCATGCATGGAGTGCCTCGATGACACTCTTTGATTTGGTCTAATTCTTTCGTATCTCAGGACTCTTTGCAATGAATTTCAATTAATACTCAATTCAATTCAAGTGGTGGATTATCAATTTGTTACAAGGAGAGTCATATCAATCGTGAAGGTAAGCGCCGAGCCCATTCCGCGCACCAAGCACAACCGGGACCACGAAGAAAAGTCAGACACAAAATTGTGTTGTATTGTGTGCTGTTTGCCTCGTCTTGGTGAGGGTTTGTGCAAATTTTATTAGCTTTGCTCGGGGATTTTTCTTTTTGAAATTTTAGAGAAATCTCAAGCCCCTAGCTTTTTTCTATTTTTGATTTTTGGTTAACGTAGAGCAAGGCACTACAATGGAAGTTTCAGGGGCTACTCCATTACATGGTAGCAGTACAAATCGATCCCCTTTGGGACACATGAGCGCTCAGGAAATCCATAGAGCCGAAATGGAAGAATGGGACCAAGAAGTCGAGCAATTGCTCACCCCAATCCACACGGAGACCAAAAGGTCATTATTGAAAACCCAAACCGGGCAAATGGGAGCCAAATTGACTCACATTTCAGAAACTCCGTTTGGAGATGGAATAGACGAGGCGGCACACGGGACAAACATCCCTGTAAATCGGCGGGTCAGCTATGGTGAAACAGCCAAAAGGGCCTCATTTGGCTTGGGAAACAAGAAGATCACCTATGTGCCCACCAAGTCCCGTTCCTCGTCAACCGATATGCCACCACCGCCATCACGAAAGCCTACTACATTCATCCAGCGCAAGCGGCATCGTCCTGATGAAGGTTCCCAAGTTGATATCTTGGCCCTACCGGACGCCACCATCGACACCATCGTCAAGAGAGCCATCCATAAGATGACGGCCAAGCAGACCAGACCAGAGGTGTCGAAACGAAGGTCAGACGTCGACGTCAGTGACATCGTGAGGCAATTGGACCAGTTGTCCAGGATAGTGACAACTTTGGAGACCAAGGAGGCGTCACGTGTGGTGGAGATGCCAGCCGGGGTGGAGAAGGCGATCCAGGTGGTGCAGACCCGGGTCCAGGAAGTAGACAGACAAGCTACATCCAAATGGAATGCACTCCTTGCGGACCATCGTGGATTGGATGAGCGGATGAACGAGTTGGAGGTACAAGTCAATACCTTGGCGGCACGAATGGAGCAGCAGGAGGCCGCCCGTCGCCAAGACTGTGCCGAGCTCCAGCGAAGAGAGGCTCATCACGAAAGTAAGCTGGAGCACAGGATATCTACGTTAGAAAAAGACGCTCACGAAGGTATCCCAAGGACGCAAAACCAGATTCTTGAGTCACGGGTTGAACGAGCGGAGAAGTGGATTGACAAGTTGGAGAAGACGTTGGACGTCCACAAAGGTGCAGCAACGCACGAGGTGGATAGCCTGGGCGCACGAATTCACGAGTTAGAGCGCCAGAGTGTCAGGGCACCACATCCAGAACACAACACCCCTTCAGGGGACGCCACAATGGCAAGGCGAATCGAGGAATTCAGCAACACGGCGGTGAAGGCAGCCCAGAGTGCCAACACGGCGGTGGCCAGGGTGGTAGCCACTGAAGGGGCCATAAAGCAGCATGCAGAGGATGCTGCCCAGGGCGCACGGGAGGCGAAAAGCCAGAAAGACAAGGCGGCAGAAGCGGTGCGAACCATCGCCTTCGAATCACAACGAGTGGAGACAATGGCCGCCAGAATGGAGAGGGACATGATCAGTGTGAAGGATGTGGCGACCTCTGTCCAAGAGGTGAAGCAGGCAATTGACACTGTGGCCAACAAGGTCTGTGAAACCGAGGGCCGACTGAGCACGGCTGGACAGAAGGTCAAGGCTGCCATGGAGAACGAAACCCGAATCAACCAGGAGATCCACATACAAATTCAGGGTGTCCACACTGCTGCAGTCGCTAAGGCGGAGGCCGCAATGAAACAGGTGGGCGACACTAGCAGGCAAATTGAGGAAAGGGTGCAGTACATGCAGAAATCACACACCCAGCTCGTTGCCCAGACACAGGGTTTAATGACCAAGGCCACAGAGATGGAATCATGGTTGCTGGCTTATGCAGAGTCAGCCAAGGTCAGTGGAGCAGACAATCGCTCCCCACGCACCCCACAGGGCCCAAAGAGTCCGAGCCCGGGCACTGTAGACACTACAGCCCTGAGGGTGCAGCTGGATCTGGTATATGCCACGAAGATGGAACTGGCGAGTGCGACCGCTGCACAAAACAAGTCTTTGGAGGACGCCTCGTCTGCACTGAGTACGAATTTAGCCCGCGTGGAAAATATGCAAAACAAAATGCAGTGCGAGAAGGCCACCAAATCTGAAGTCGCACAGGCTAATGAGAATCATGCCAGGGCGATACAGGGCGTCTCCGAAAGTGTGCAGGAGAGTATTGATCGCCTTGACCAAGCGAACATTAAGATCCACAATGAGAAAGTCACGAGGGAGGAGTTCAAGACGCAAATAGGTACCCTCACACAGCAACTCCAAGATTCCGACAAGGATCACAGGGCTGATCGGGAGCGCCTTGGTGAGGCTATTCAGGACCTCAACTTCACAAATTCTGAAGATC
The DNA here is from genome assembly GCA_964036045.1 of Eutreptiella sp. 'Long Island Sound 2002'. Taxonomy (NCBI): domain Eukaryota; phylum Euglenozoa; class Euglenophyceae; order Eutreptiales; family Eutreptiaceae; genus Eutreptiella; species Eutreptiella sp. 'Long Island Sound 2002'. Next base: position 23,300,649 of record OZ038403.1, read on the forward strand.
TCAGAGCGTTGGAAGATAAAATCAGAAGGGTCAAAGCCACACAAAATGAGAAGGTCGACAAAGCGCACGTGGAGTCCCGTCTGAGTCACATTGAAGAATTACAGAAGGAGAAGGCGGACAAAACGCAGGTGGAACAGGCAATGCAGGATGTGCGAGCCCAGATTGCCGCTTTCACTGTGTCCAGGGTCTCACATGGGGCTGCAGCACCCACTGCTGCAGCACCACCAGCTCATACAGCAGCGCACGACATCCCCGGAACATCGTCTGTGGTCTTAGACCATCCAGAGCCGCCACTGAGCTCGGTGCCACCCATGCACCACGCGGCCCCGTTGCCCACGAGAAGTGAGGCATCTGAGATGGTGCGCCCGTATACACACCCATACGAGGTGGCGAGTGCCATGGGCAATAGCTCGGACGAACCTCCACCAGATTGGTGTCCCAAAGAAAATCCACTGACGTGGTTACAAGTGGCGCCATATGTGAAGGATGGGCATTTTGTGCCTAATATGGTACGCAGGAGCGCCGATAACATGAAGATGAAGTACAGAGTACGCCCTACAGGTGTACCAGATGACATGCGAGCGTTCAAGGAGGTCCGGGCAGTGCCATTGATGGATGAGTTGCAGAAATACTTGAAGGATTCTGGTGAGGCCCCGCGGACGGAACAGGGTATGTTTGGAACGCAAACAAATTCGTGGCTTGATCCCCAAGTAAATGAAGTACTGAAAAAGATGGCCAAAGTGCCCACTTGGGATTGCGAGCGAGCGACGCAAGAGGCGTGGATCAAACGATTCAATGAGTGGAGGGCCGATTACGCCGAGCGATTTGATGAAAAACATCAGTCTGACATCCTTCTGGCGGCGCTGACAAATGAAGACGTCCGTGACCGCCATGCCAAAAATAGAAGGAGAGAAGGTCTATCCCTGGAGGAGCTGTGGCAAGACATCACTGGACGTTGCATGGTAAACATCCACAAACCTGGAGCAAAGTGGAGAAGACGTGCGTTGCCCAATGAACCCCTCACGACCCTCTCGTGGACAGATTTCATGAATGACTGGTCAGAGGAGGGCAGTCTGGTGAGGGGAGGCGTCACCCACAGACAAGCACGTGACCGACTCATCAAGGAGCTTCGCAGACATGTGAAAGAATGCCCACAGGATGCTGCAACTAAGGCGGCATACAACAAAATTTATCGAGTTCAGGCAGATCATGGAGGCCTAGAATTCAATTATTGGGAACTATTTATGCATGTCATGCCTTTCTTAAGTTCCGCCGAGTATGCTGAGATGGAGGAGGAGTTTTTGACGGATGAAGCGGCCAGTGTACGGGCAGTTTCCAGAGAACGATCACGATCCCGGGGACGAGATGAGCACCGTTCACGCCGGGATGGCAGCCAGGGCCGCCGAGACGGCAGCCGAGAACGTCGAAATGGCAGCCGTGATCGACACGATGACCGTCGGCAACATCGAGATGGTACGCCAAGGTCCCCATACCACAGAAGGGACAGCAAGGATCGCAGTGGAGGAGAAACCGGAGGCCGCGGGCCATCTCAGTCGCGATATGACGACAGGAGAAATTCTCCACATGGCAGTGTACTGTCAAGCCGGTCACATATTACGGCCAAGCTCAAATCTGAGGGTCGATGCTTCAATTGCAAGTCTAAAGACCACACTCAAAAGGACTGTCCTCATAAATTGAGGTGTTACAATTGCGATGCCACAGACCATACCTCGAAGGATTGCCTTCAGCCGGATCGCCGTAAAAGCGGACAGGACCGTGGTCGGAGCCCAGGGCGGTCCAGTGCTGACGGTCGACCACGCAGTGGAGATCGCAGAAGTGAGCGAGGGCATACTCCTGGGTATGAGAAACCACCGGATCGCGAACGAGGGCGAAGTCGAAGCAAAGATCGTTATCCTGAACGGGGGAGACCCAAGAGTCGCAGCCGGAGCCGAGAATCGCGGTCAGGGTCCAAACCTCGAAGTAGACCACAGTCCAAGGACATATGCAAGAAGTGTGGCGGAAAGGGCCACTGGGCCCAAGACTGCCCCTCAGCCCCGTAGGGGGCCAGGCGACATCGCCGCCACCACCGAAAACTGAATAAGTTCCGGAAGTGGCGTAGTACCGCCCCGATGTCATTGCCTGACCTACCGTTACCTACACGGAGGAAATTATACCATGTGGGAGCGCATCGGGTGCTGAATGTGGGTCAAGGAGCAGAGTTTGCCAACGGGAATGTGATCAAACTGGACGACCTTGATGAGGAGATTTACCGGGAACCACGTACCAGGGGCAAACGTGGTTCCAAGATGAGGAGGGAAGTACTTGTACAAGCACGGGTACAATTCCCTGATGCGATGGGCAAGGAAACCATCGTCACTCTGGCCCTGGCGGACACAGGAAGTGAGCTCGTAGCCATTGGTGGATATGAGCTATTTCAAAATATTCCACTTGAAGATGCCCCACACCCAATCGTGTTGGTGACGGCGGGAAAATCCCGCCTCAAGGGTGGTGATAAGGGCGTGAAAGTGACAGTTTCTGTGCCGGTTTACACCAAAAATGGAAAACTCAAAATTTTCAAATGCGTGGATGTTTTTGTATACGTAGCTGCCATTGGGCCCCGCCTGATTTTGGGTTTGCCATTTATGGTTCGGTACGGGCTGGCCGTCGTGCCAGGATATGATGCATATGTGCAGGCAGAATGTGTGAAACTTCGTCGCAATAAGCCCCATTATCAGCATGGGCGTTCTGAGAATGTACATCATGTTTCCCACGTACAGGTGGTTGCAGAAGCACCACAGAAGTCATCAAAACGACTGTCCGATCAAGCTGGTCATTGTACAGCGGACGACAGAAGTGGCGATGGACAGCAGATCAGGTATGGAACGCAGACAGTCTTGTTCACAGAACTGCCTGAGGCTTTTGACCCCCCCCCAGAGCTTCAGAGGGTTCGCTTGCAATATTTTTGGCAGTTCGAGTGCACCAGGCAAGGGTGTGGCAGAATTTTTTCAACAGTTACCGGTGATGACAACGCGTTTCTCGATTATGTTCCTCATTTGTGTGACTGTTGTTACCCCCGCCCTTCCTTTTCAGAACAATTTCACCATCCTGTACAATATTATCCTGGGAACCAGATGATTGTCATGGATCACGGACCTGAGGTACGGGTACATGTCAGAGCAAGCAGGTTGGTTCAGGGTTGCTTAGAGGACAGGCAAGAGGATGCTCAATTCCTTAGGAAGGGAGTGCGAGCATTGCGTGAGGCTGACCTGCAGGACCGTCCATATCTGGGAAAGTCCAGATCAGGTCTGAAAACTCAACCTTTCTTACAGCAGCCTGAGTCTGAGTACCCCCCCCCCTGCCTGGCAGGTCCTACCAGCCTCATGCCACTGCACGTGAGAATTCTGTCTGAAAATGCCACCATTCCTACAAAAGGAACACCCGAGTCGGCAGGATATGATTTGTATTCTGCTGTGCATATAGTAATCCCTCCACAGGATAAAGTATTGGTTCCAACTGACGTCTCATTGATGGGACCTCCCAGCACATATGGAAGGATCGCTGACAGGTCCTCCTTAGCGTGGAAACACAGCTTGCAGGTGAGGGGTGGAGTCATTGACCGGGATTATCGAGGCAACATCCAGGTCATACTTTATAATAATGGCTCATCGCCCTATGCTGTGTTCAAAGGCGACAGAATCGCTCAGATCATTATTGAATATTACGTTCCTACGTGCCTGACAGTAGTCCAGGACCTACCCACATCAACCAGGGGCACAGCTGGATTTGGTAGTACGGGTTTACATGAGATTTCACTTGTTGACTATCCTGATTCTTTGGTGGAGGCGCCAAGCATCAGGGTGCCTGATACCCCCCCCCCCCCTACCCCTGCCCCATCCTTACCCCTGATTGAACTCTTGCCATATTCCTTTGGCTACTAGCACAACGGTCTTGTCCGGTCTGGATTTTTGTGCAAATTGTGACTTTTGTGTGAAAAGTTGGGTCAGGGGTATTTGCATGTGGCGGATCTTGTGGTTTTGGTGTTTTTTGATGATTCAACGAAGGATTAGAGTTTTGCATGTAGACCAGTTTGGCAGATCACAAGACCGGTCTAGACCGGTCTTTGTACCAACTCAAACGAACTCAAACGAAAAAGGGATACAAGGATTACAAGGTTTTTACTTCTTCTGCGCCAACTGCATAAAACGAGACGAACTGATCGAACCGACCGGACCGAACCGTTCATTTCACTTCGTGTAAAGACCAGACCGGACCGGTCCGGACCGGTCTTTGAACAAACTGCATAAAACGCGCTAAACTGGGCGGTCCGACCGGTTCGACCTGTTTATACCTGTTTTTGATGTGAACTGCATAAACTGCTTGAAATGATCGGACCGGCCCGTTTAGATCGTTTTACGCGGTTTGTTCAAGGACCGGTCTGGACCGGTCTGGACCGGTCTTCTGGTAAACTAAAACGAACCGCATAAACTGCATAAACTGTTCGGTCTGCATAAACTGCATAAACTGCGTAAACCGGCGTAAAGTAGAAGTTTTGCTAGAATAAACTGCGCGAAACGGGAAGACCGGGCAGACCGGAAGACCGGACTTTATGAAATGCGTACCTGTAGCCAAAGGAATATGTGTATCACACACTATTATACATACATCGAATCATATTGCCCATGAGTGTGGCTGGCTCAGGGGAGCCTAGTTACAATCAAAACACGAATCATCCTGTATCTTCTGCGACCCCAGGCTTGACGGTGCAGTCGCCTGGTGACCTGCAAAAATTGCAGCTCTTGCTTTCTGTCCTCCCGGTAATGGCTCTTGTGTTGCCGGTTGTAGTGACGTGTTTTGGAGCATCGACGGGGTCGAGGGCTCCAGTGGCTGGTGACTATCCACCGGTACCAAAACAGAATTCTCCGACGCTTTGTCGGCGTCTGGAGTCGTCCCTGAGTGCCGATAGGCATTTGGGAGTGGACGCTTCTGAACATCGTGCTGAGGCCATACTAGTTAAAGCCATTCAGCTGGTTCAGGAAGGTGGCACGGGATGCCAGGAAATCCCCAGTATGGCGGAGGTACAACACACAGGTGAAGTGACTGAACCCCCAGAGGACCACTGTTTAAGGGACGATCCACAGTGGGCGCCAGATTGGTTTCAAGATGGGTGGGGTTATGAACGGAGGCAATGCCTGGAGTCACCGGCAACGCTCCCAGTCGCCGAGTGTGCTGATCTGCAGCAGCTCGACCTGTGGGCGGACATGGATGATATGTCCGCAGGGGTGTGCACGCCCTTGTCAAGGCCTCTTTCCAACAGTAAGGCTCAGAGGAGCCCAGCACGATCCTCAGATAGGAGGGTCCAGCATATAAAAACACAAGCAGGTTTCAAGAAGTACAGGAAACGTAAGATGGATGAAGTAAACCCAGTTCGACCAGAGGTTTTTGATCGGCTTGCGGCCTGGGCAGCCCGAGTTGATCCAGACAATAAGGAATTTCAGCTTGCCATTGATGTGTACGGTAATAGTAGGGGTTTGCAACGTCTTGTGATGGACGGGGCAAACCCCAGGTCAGCCTTGAACCGGCCATGGTCGGACAAGGCGGTATGGGTACATGCGCCTGAGTCCTTGTGGGACCAGACTGTCACTAAAGTAATAGGTGAAGGTGCTAAGGGTTTGGCCCTTCTCCCGGTGCGTAAGTCCAAACCTTGGTTTTGGGCTTTTGGGGAAATTGCCATTGACTGGATCGATGTGGAAGTGGGGTCCCCCCTTTTCATCAATTCGACCGGACAGCAATTGTGTACCACGGTGCCGTATCGTATTGTACTGTTTGACGCATATGGGACAGAACCCCCCCCTGAGAGTGTTCAGAATGCATACAAGATCCCTCACACTGTCCCCAATGATGCTGATTGGGACGCCCCCACTGATCCTATCCCCAATACCCCTACTGCTCAGGACCTGTGCGCAGTCAAGGACGTCGAATCCCAACGATCTCAAATGAACAGGAAGCAGCGACGAATACTTAAGATCAGGTGTGCAGATTATGAGAAACCCAGACCTACTGCCAAAAAGGGGTCTCTTGAAACTGATGAGTTGTCAGAGGCCTCGATGGCTGAGGCGTCACCTGGACCAGTGTCTGAGAGTGACACAGATGAACCACCCCTGAAAGGGTCTGCAGAATATTCAACATCCCAGCGATTCACCTCTGAGGGAAAGGCCAAAATTGGATATGGCCATCGGGAAGGGTTGTTTAAAGATTCAGTGCAGGTTTTGGGTAGTTCATATGGCGACAGGTCCAAGTATACCAGAAATGTACGATCAGTGATCCAGGCTGACGAAATGTGGCCTGGGGCTGAAAAGTATCGTGATGCACTCCTGCAGCGCTTTGGGAGTACTGTATTTACCCCCAAGCATGCTTCCCATATAACCCCAGCTGCTCAAGAGGCGCGGGGTGAGCATGCCATTGTAAAGCTGGAGTTAATTGAGGGTGCAGAACCCAGGGCGGCCAAGCCCATCAGAGCAGTGGGATTGAGAGAAACTATGCTTCAGCAGAAGCTGAAAGATTTTGAGTCGCGTGGGTTTTTAAGGGAGGCACAGGCGAGCCCCCAATGGGTCTCTAGGTGTTTCTTGGTGCCAAAGCCGGGAAGTAATAAGTGGCGATTAGTCATTGACTATCGCTGGCTTAATTCCCAGCTGAAGGGAAAAAATTTTCCAATTCCGGTCATTGAAGACCAATTGGCCAATCAGAGTGGAAATTTTTTATTCACTCTGATTGATTTGGAGGATGGTTTCCACCAGATGCACCTGGAGGAGGACAGCAAACACCTCACGGCGTTTTGCACTCCTTTTGGTGTGTTTGAGTGGAACGTCCTGCCAATGGGGGTCAAAGTGGGACCGGCAGCGTACCAGGAAATGGTACAGCACGTCACCAAGAAATGCCCCTCCTCCCGCCCATACATAGATGATATTCTTTCGGCAAATGGGAGGGAGGAGTTAGTGCCAGGGAAAGTGACAGTCAGTCAGAAACAGGAACCTGAGGTACTTGAAAAATATTTTCAAAAACATTACGAAGACCTATTTTCCTTGTTTGAGGCGTTGGAACGGGCCATGCTCACTGTCAAACCGGAGAAATGTCATTTTTTCCGCAAGACAGTGAAGTATGTCGGGCACATCCTTAAGGATGGACGCCGTTTTCCCTGTCCGTCCAGGGTTGAGGCTGTCGCAAACTGGGACCATCGTACCATTACCACCCCCAAGCGTCTCAAAGGGTTCTTGGGCCTTGTGGGGTGGTACCAAATATATATTGAAAATTTTGCCAAGCATGCCCAGCCCCTTATGGAGGCTCTGAAGGGCAAATATAGGTACGAGGCCCAGGATCCCAGTGCACCTGTTGCCAGGGATGCCACAGGATTACCAAAAAAACGTCGCAGGGTGAAATTGACAGGGAAGGAAGCGAAAATTGAATGGACGCCAGAGATGGTTGAGAATTTTCAAATTCTCAAGGACAAACTTGTCAAGTTTGTTGATGGGGACGGTCTCTGGCTTCCCAACCCACACGGTAAGTGGAGAATTGTTTGTGATGCCAGCGATTATGCAGTGGGAGGTGTGCTGGAGCAACAGCAGAACCCTCAGGATGAACAATCTTGGAGGCCTGTTGCATTTTACAGCCGAAAATTGCAGGGTCAAAGGGCTGACGGAGTAAATTTTCATAAAAATTTGGGGCAAATTGCCTGGACGCCCCGTGAAAAAGAAACCTATGCCATTGTGACCTGTTTGCTCAAATTTCAGAGCTGGATCGGGGGCCAGGAAGTTACGGTCCAAACAGATCACAGTGCCATAGTAAAATGGTATAAAGAGGAGTTGACCACAATTTCAGGTCCCCTCGGCCGCCGTGGGCGTTGGCATGAGTTCCTGAGCCGGTTCAATCTTTTTATTCAGTACCGGCCAGGAAAAGACAACGAAGCGGCGGATGCCCTCTCCCGTTGGGCATATCCGGCGGGAGAGGCGCAAGATACCAATTTTCACGGCAGTGACTGCGACTTGGAGGGTTGGCAAGCTGCAGAGAGGGCAGAGAGGGACCGAATCAGGCAGTTATTGCACAAGCAATACCCAGAAAGTTTTGAACCCTTGCGATCATCACAAACATTTTCTGTCAACAAACCCACTGGGGATGAGCGAAAGGTGGAAAGGGTACAGATAGAAGGCTGGGATGCTCCCAGGGTTGAACGGGCGCTCAGGGAGGTCAGCGTCTCATCTGTACACGAGGGTATGACAGATGAAATCTGTGGCATTGATTCTGAGGGACGTCAATTTTATGCCATGGACGAATTTTTCATGCATACTTGCCCTATTCCTGAACCTGGAACTGTTGCACTTCAGACACCCCCCTCAGAACCGTCTGTTGCTTCCACTCAGAGCACAGCGAAGTTATCCAGAGCGGAACGACGTCGGATTCGTCAGATGCAGTCCAAACCAGCTTCACGCAGGTACATGACTGTTTCACAGATGTATGATGCATTTCAGCATATGTCTTGGCACTTACCAGGGATGTACAATCTGGTGCAACAGGATTCGGTGATGGGAGTCAGGGATATCAAGACCGTCAAGATACCCCCTGCAGTGGCAGTACTGACCAGGGATTGGTCCCCAGAATACGCACAGGACAAATTTTTTAGTCCTCACTGGGACAAAATGGTCAGTGACAAGTTTATTGAAATAGAAGGGAAGGAGTATACTTTCCATGAAGGGAAGGTGAGGAGTCAAGGGAAGATATGTGTACCCACTGGCCTGTTAGACCAGGTGGTCAGAGCGACGCATGCATTCAGCCATCCTGGTGTACGTAAAACCAGAGAAATGATGGACCGCAAATATTCAGTGCGATGCAAGGGTTCAGATCTGGATAAGTGTATTTCAGATGTGCTGCGAAGGTGCCCTGTTTGCCAGTCATGCAAACCACGCCGTGGCACTCAGCCGGAGGCTAACCAGCCAGCCCCCATTCCTGAATTCCCTTTCAGCAGCATCTGCATCGATTTTTGCGATCTGTCCTCTGACCCTGTAGTAAGTAACGGCAATACCTACGATTATGTACTAGTCGTGGTTTGCCGGCTAACTGGTTATGTAGTCGCTCTGCCCTGTTCAAAAACGATTACAGCCGAACAGCTCGCTGAATTGTTTTTGGACAGAGTGGTTGGTTTTATGGGATTGCCGCAGCAAATTTTTAGTGATCATGACCATTTGGTCACTGCGAAATTTTTCACAACGCTCTGTTCCTTGTCGGGCATCGACATGAAGCAGAGCCCCATTTACCGCCCTCGTTCTAATGGGCGAGCAGAGCGTGCAGTGCAGGTTGTCATCGACAGTCTGCGAAAGTTTTTGGAGCAGACCAGGAAAAAGAATTGGGCTCAGTTACTGCCTTTGGCAGTCTGGGCTGCAAATGACATTCCTGGTCCGGTACATGGGTATTCCCCCCATTTTCTCCTTTTCGGTCGCCACCCAATTGGGTTTGGGGACTGCCCCCCTGTTATTCCTGAGCATGGGTCTCAGGATGCAGTCAAATTTTTTGCCGACATGATTACAAATCGGCAGTATGTACAGCGACAGCTACAGCGCATCCACGATGCGCAAGCAAAAAAGTTTTTAGCTGACCACCCCACCCATGTGTACCAGGAAGGGGAATATGTGTGGTACAGGGGGCACGATAAGGCTAAGAATTCCAAGCTCCACAGGGTGTGGACGGGGCCTGGAATGATTATGCAGCGTATGGGGCGAAACCAGTACCGAGTGAAAACGGAACGGGATCATGAGGTGGTTTTGGATAGCATGCGTGTCAAACCATACATATCAATGAAAGGGGAACGGGATCAAGAATTGACCCCACCCCTGCACTACTATTCGGACTCTGACTTTCTGGTGGAGTCTGACACATACATACTTGAAAAAGTTTTGGACCACAGGGAAGTGGGCAAGGGTAAAAATAAACGATACGAGTGGTATGTGAAGTACCGCGGCTACCCGGAACCGGAGTGGCAGCCAGCTACCTCATTTTTACATGATATTAATGAGGACTGGCGCACATACAATACCAAGCATGGTATAGACCTCACACTCAGTCAGGTACGTACACTACAGGCAAAGACAACTTCGCATGCTTGTTACAGACATAATACAGATGTGTGTGAGGAGATGGAAGCAGCTGGTTCAGTGACCATGCAGGGAAGGGCAGATGTGTTGCAGGAAGAGCAGTTGGGATGGAGATGTATTTTGAGGCAAGCTGCCGCTGAACGAGCCAGACTGACTCCTTTTGTTCCTCTGGCAGTGGCAGATGCCAAGGAGTTGAGGGGTATACGTAGTCTACGGATGTATAGGGAAACATATGATAGATGGGCAGCCGTTATGATGTAAGTCCCCCCCCATGTCTTCAAGTTATTGCTGCAGGGATGTATTTACTGAGGTTCGTAACCCCCCCAATGACCCCCACCCCCTTTCTTTGACAACTGATGGGATTATGGACCCGAGATCAGTCTCGGACTGTGTACATGCACGGTCGGTAACCGCTTTCCCGGTAGACCCTGAAGGACAGATTGTTGTCAAGGCCAATGTATTGTTTTTCTATTTTTTGGGTGGAATCTTGGTAAATATATCGGCAGAAGCGTCGTCCCCGCTATATGGGGCCGGTCACATTCCAGATGCCAGTCGCATTGTTTTTTCTCAACCCCTGAACTGTCACCCCATCCTCTTCTGTGCAATGATGCTTGTTCCCTTCCCCAGAATAGTGTCTGTTGTGTTTCCAGTTCCCGATTCCTTTACAGATTGCAGACTTCCAGATGAGATTTCCAGATGAATTCCAGATGAGGTTTCCAGATGAATTCCAGATGAGATTCCTGAGATGCCAGGTTCTGTGCATTTCTATCAGTGTGGTTATCAGCCACTCAGTCAGGGACTTCGTAGCTTAGGAAGGGAGTGTAATAGAACTGCACATCTCTGGATCGGTGACAGTCAACAGTCAGGACTCAGAAATTCAGTAATCCAGTTGCAGGAATTGGACAGTCGCTGGCCGAGACCGGACAGGTCGCGGATTGCAATCTCCAGTGACGAAGACAGAATTTTGGATGATTGAGTCTCGACAGATATGTTGTTTGTTCCAATCTGGTGTTTTTTCGCATTCCCTGGTCAGTTCGATTTACTATCCATTGACTGAGTCACGCCGCCAAGAATGAATTGAATATGGGTCGAGCATAATTAATTGTCGCTTTGAATTGAAGGATGTACCAGTCTAATTCGGAAGCCACGCGTATTGTTGTAATGTCGAAGACATGCATGCTTCCCTGAGAGACCAAGAGTGTTCGAGCAAATGAATGTATATTCAAATTATGAGGTGTTACACAAAGCCGTCCATAAATTAGAATCCGTGAATGTTCGTAAGGTTTCCATGGTTAATGAATGCATATTCGATCACGAGGTGTTACTCAAGATCATCCCTAAATTAGGAATTGTGAGGTTCCCTTTACCATGTTCGTCACGCGAAGCCTTCATGGTGCCAATGGATTGTTGTTACAATCATGTATGTGTATGTTGGTCCATGTGACAATTTCGAAGGGTTTGCACACTCTTGTGGTGAGTTGTGAATGGTTGTTGGAATGCCATGAATTCAATTATCCTTGAATCTTTTCAATTGATGGGAGTCTTCCAACCTACCATGGTATTGTTCTCAATTGGGCATGAATTTTCATCTTGTTGCAAGGAGCCAATATTTCTCTTGAAGTTGGTTGATTGTTCAATGCTTCGCTTTTGAACCGTGAAAATTAATGAAGGTTAGTCTTGGATACTCTTTCGTTGAACTCTTGTGGATTTACACGACATTGGTCCATGTTGTTGTTTGAATTTACATTTCATGGATAAATAGACATAGTATGCAATTGATTTGCCATGTTAGATTAATGACCAACTTGAGGTGGCTCAAGTAGGTGTGCATGCTTCATCATGCGAGTCGATATTCGACCATGTGTCATGCCATGATATGCATTATGTATTTTGACCTCCGTGGTGTAATTACATTCATGACCTCACGAGTGAATGCAATGTTTGTCTTGAGGTTAAGTTATAGGTTTGATGTTTGATCGAATTTCGTTCCATCTCTCTTTCCATGTGTTCGACATGTTTCATGCATGGAGTGCCTCGATGACACTCTTTGATTTGGTCTAATTCTTTCGTATCTCAGGACTCTTTGCAATGAATTTCAATTAATACTCAATTCAATTCAAGTGGTGGATTATCAATTTGTTACAAGGAGAGTCATATCAATCGTGAAGGTAAGCGCCGAGCCCATTCCGCGCACCAAGCACAACCGGGACCACGAGGAAAAGTCAGACACAAAATTGTGTTGTATTGTGTGCTGTTTGCCTCGTCTTGGTGAGGGTTTGTGCAAATTTTATTAGCTTTGCTCGGGGATTTTTCTTTTTGAAATTTTAGAGAAATCTCAAGCCCCTAGCTTTTTTCTATTTTTGATTTTTGGTTAACGTAGAGCAAGGCACTACAATGGAAGTTTCAGGGGCTACTCCATTACAAAGCACCGGAACATGATCCGCAAGCACCGGAACATGTTCCGGAACCACCGGAACATGTTCCGGGAGCACCGGAACATGTTCCGGAACCACCGGAACATGTTCCGGGTCCACGGGAACATCCTCCGGAACCACCGGAACATCCGGAACCATCGGAAGATGTTCCGGGAGCACCGAACATGTTCCGGAACCACCGGAACATGTTATGGAACCACCGGAACATGTTCTGGGACCACTGGATCATGTTCCGGAAGCACCGGAACATGTTCCGGAACCAGCAGAACATGTTCCGGAACCACCAGAACATGTTCCGGAACCAGCGGAACATGTTCCAAAATCAGCGGAACATGTTCCGGGAGCACCAGAACATGTTCCGGGACCACCGGAGCATGTTCCGGAAGCACCGGAACATCTTCTGCAAGCACCGGAACATGTTCCGGGACCACCGGAACATGTTCCGGGAGCACCGGAACATGTTCCGGAACCACCGGAACATGTTCCGGAACCACCGGAAGATGTTCTGGCAGCACCGCAACATGTTCCGGAACCACCGGAAGATGTTCCGGGAGCACCGGAACATGTTCCGGAACCACCGGAACATGTTCCGGAAGCACCGGAACATGTTCCGGAAGCACCGGTGCATGTTCCGGAACCACCGGAACATGTTCCGCAAGCACCAGAACATGTTCCGAAACCACCGGAAAATGTTCCGGAACCACCAGAACATGTTCCGGGAGTACCGCAACATGTTCCAGAACCACCGGAACATGTTCCGGGAGTACCGCAACATGTTCCGGAAGCACCGGAACATGTTCCGCAAGCACCGGAACATGTTCCGGGAGCACCGGAACATGTTCCGCAAGCACTCGAACATGTTTCAGGAGCACCGGAACATGTTCCGGAACCACCGGAACATGTTCCGGGAGAACCGGAACATGTTCCGGAATCACCGGAACATGTTCCGCAAGCACCGGAACATGTTCCGGAACCACCGGAACATGTTCCGTAACCACCGGAACATGTTCCGTAACCACCGGAACATGTTCCGGAACCACCGGAACATGTTCCGGGACCACCGGAACATGTTCCGGGACCACCGGAACATGTTCCGGAACCACCGGAACATGTTCCGGAACCACCGCAACATCCGGAACCACCGGAAGATGTTCCGGGAGCACCGGAACATGTTCCGGAACGACCGGAACACGTTCCGGAACCAGCGGAACATGTTCCGGAACCACCTGAACATGTTCCGGGACCACCGAACATGTTCCGGAACCACCGGAACATGTTATGGAACCAGCGGAACATGTTCCGGAACCACCGGATCATGTTCCGGAAGCACCGGAACATCTTCCGGGACCACCGGAACATGTTCCGGGACCACCGGAACATGTTCCGGAACCACCGGAACATCTTCCGGAACCACCGGAACATCTTCTGGAACCACCGGAACATGTTCCGCAAGCACCGGAACATGTTCCGGAACCACCGGAACATGTTCCGGGACCACCGGAACATGTTCCGGAAGCACCAGAACATGTTCCGCAAGTTCGGGAACATGTTCCGCAAGTACCGGAACGTGTTCCGGGAGCACCGGAACATGTTCTGCAAGCACCAGAACATGTTCCGGGACCACCGGAACATGTTCTGGGAGCACCGTAACCTTTTCCGGAACCACCAGAACATGTTCCGGAACCACCGGAACATGTTCCGGGACCACCGGAACATGTTCCGGAAGCACCGGAACATGTTCCGGAACCAGCGGAACATGTTCTGGAACCACCGGAACATGTTCCGGGAGCACCGGAACATGTTCCGGAACCACCGGAACATGTTTCGGGAACACCGGAACATGTTCCGGAACAACCGGAACATGTTCCGGGACCACTGGAACATGTTCCGGGACCACCGGAACATGTTCCGGAACCACCGGAACATGTTCCGGGACCACCGGAACATGTTCCGGGAGCACCGGAACATGTTCCGGAACCACCGGAACATGTTCCGGGACCACCGGAACATGTTCCGGGACCACCGAAACATGTTCCGGAACCACCGGAACATGTTCCGGGAGCACCGGAACATGTTCCGGAACCACCGGAACATGTTCCGGGAGAACCGGAACATGTTCCGGAATCACCGGAACATGTTCCGCAAGCACCGGAACATGTTCAGGAACCACTGGAACATGTTCCGGAACCACCGGAACATGTTCCGGGACCACCGGAACATGTTCCGGAACCACCGGAACATCTTCCGGAACCACCGCAACATCCGGAACCACCTGAAGATGTTCCGGGAGCACCAGAACATGTTCCGGAACCAGCGGAACATGTTCCGGGACCACCGGAACATGGTCCGGAACCACCGGAACATGTTCCGGGACCACCGAACATGTTCCGGAACCACCGGAATATGTTATGGAACCACCGGAACATGTTCCGGGACCACCGGATCATGTTCCGGAAGCACCGGAAAATGTTCCGGGACCACCGGAACATGTTCCGGAACCAGCAGAACATGTTCCGGAACCACCAGAACATGTTCCGAAACCAGCGGAACATGTTCCGGAACCACCGGAACATGTTCCGGGAGCACCGGAACATGTTCCGGAACCACCGGAACATGTTCTGGCAGCACCGCAACATGTTCCGGAACCACCGAAAGATGATCCGGGAGCACCGGAACATGTTCCCGAACCACCGGAACATGTTCCGGGAGTACCGGAACATGTTCCGGAACCACCGGAACATGTTCCGGGACCACCGGAACATGTTCCGGAAGCACCAGAACATGTTCCTGAACCACCGGAACATGTTCTGGGAGCACCGGAACATGTTCCGGAACCACCGGAACATGTTCCGGAACCACCGGAACATGTTCTGGCAGCACCGCAACATGTTCCGGAACCACCGGAAGATGTTCCGGGAGCACCGGAACATGTTCCGGAACCACCGGAACATGTTCCGGGAGTACCGGAACATGTTCCGGAAGCACCGGAACATGTTCCGGGACCACCGGAACATGTTCCGAAAGCACCGGAACATGTTCCGGGACCACCGGAACATGTTCCGGGAGCACCGGAACATGTTCCGGAACCACCGGAACATGTTCCGGAACCACCGGAACATGTTCCGGAACCACCGGAACATTTTCCGGAACCACCGGAACATGTTCCGGAACCACCGGAACATGTTCTGGCAGCACCGCAACATGTTCCGGAACCACCGGAAGATGATCCGGGAGCACCCGAACATGTTCCCGAACCACCGGAACATGTTCCGGGAGTACCGGAACATGTTCCGGAACCACCGGAAGATGTTCCGGGAGCACCGGAACATGTTCCGGAACCACCGGAACATGTTCCGGCTGCACCGGAACATGTTCCGGAACCACCGGAACATTTTCCGGAACCACCGGAACATGTTCCGGAACCACCGGAACATGTTCTGGCAGCACCGCAACATGTTCCGGAACCACCGGAAGATGATCCGGGAGCACCCGAACATGTTCCCGAACCACCGGAACATGTTCCGGGAGTACCGGAACATGTTCCGGAACCACCGGAACATGTTCCGGGACCACCGGAACATGTTCCGGAAGCACCGGAACATGTTCCGCAAGCACCGGAACATGTTCCGGAACCACCGGAACATGTTCTGGGAGCACCGGAACATGTTCCGGAAGCACCGGAACATGTTCCGGAACCACCGGAACATGTTCCGGAACCACCGGAACATGTTCCGAGACCACCGGAACATGTTCCGCAAGCACCAAAACATGTTCCGGGAGCACCGGAACATGTTCCGGAACCACCGTAACATGTTCCGGGAGCACCGGAACATGTTCCGGAACCACCGGAACATGTTCCGGGACCACCAGAAGATGTTCCGGGAGCACCGGAACATGTTCCGGCACCACCGGAACATGTTCCGGGAGTACCGGAACATGTTCCGGAAGCACCGGAACATGTTCCGGGACCACCGGAACATGTTCCGAAAGCACCGGAACATGTTCCGGGACCACCGGAACATGTTCCGGGAGCACCGGAACATGTTCCGGAACCACCGGAACATGTTCCGGAACCACCGGAACATGTTCCGGAACCACCGGAACATTTTCCGGAACCACCGGAACATGTTCCGGAACCACCGGAACATGTTCTGGCAGCACCGCAACATGTTCCGGAACCACCGGAAGATGATCCGGGAGCACCCGAACATGTTCCCGAACCACCGGAACATGTTCCGGGAGTACCGGAACATGTTCCGGAACCACCGGAAGATGTTCCGGGAGCACCGGAACGTGTTCCGGAACCACCGGAACATGTTCCGGCTGCACCGGAACATGTTCCGGAACCACCGGAACATTTTCCGGAACCACCGGAACATGTTCCGGAACCACCGGAACATGTTCTGGCAGCACCGCAACATGTTCCGGAACCACCGGAAGATGATCCGGGAGCACCCGAACATGTTCCCGAACCACCGGAACATGTTCCGGGAGTACCGGAACATGTTCCGGAACCACCGGAACATGTTCCGGGACCACCGGAACATGTTCCGGAAGCACCGGAACATGTTCCGCAAGCACCGGAACATGTTCCGGAACCACCGGAACATGTTCTGGGAGCACCGGAACATGTTCCGGAAGCACCGGAACATGTTCCGGAACCACCGGAACATGTTCCGGAACCACCGGAACATGTTCCGAGACCACCGGAACATGTTCCGCAAGCACCAAAACATGTTCCGGGAGCACCGGAACATGTTCCGGAACCACCGTAACATGTTCCGGGAGCACCGGAACATGTTCCGGAACCACCGGAACATGTTCCGGGACCACCAGAAGATGTTCCGGGAGCACCGGAACATGTTCCGGAACCAGCGGAACTTGTTCCGGAACCACCGGAACATGTTCCGGAACCACCTGAACATGTTCCGGGACCACCGGAACATGTTCCGGAAGCACCGGAACATATTCCGGGACCACCGGAACATGTTCCGGAACCACCGGAACATTTTCCGGGACCACCGGAACATGTTCCGGGAGCACCGGAACATTATCCGGAACCACCGGAACATGTTCCGGGAGCACCGGAACATGTTCCGGAACCACCGGAACATGTTCCGGGAGCACCGGAACACGTTCCGGGACCACCGGAACATGTTCCGGAACCACGGGAACATGTTCCGGGACCACCGGAACATGTTCCGGAACCAGCGGAACATGTTCCGGAACCACCGGAACATGTTCCGGGAGCACCGGAACATGTTCCGGGACCACCGGAACAGGTTCCGGAAGCACCGGAGCATGTTCCGGAAGCACCGGAACATGTTCTGGGAGCACCGGAACACGTTCCGGGACCACCGGAACATGTTCCGGAACCACGGGAACATGTTCCGGGACCACCGGAACATGTTCCGGAACCAGCGGAACATGTTCCGGGCCACCGGAACATGTTCCGGGAGCACCGGAACATGTTCCGGGACCACCGGAACATGTTCCGGAACCACCGGAACATGTTCCGGGAGCACCGGAACATGTTCCGGGACCACCGGAACAGGTTCCGGAAGCACCGGAACATGTTCCGGGAGCACCGGAACACGTTCCGGAACCACCGGAACATGTTCCGGAACCACCGGAAGATGTTCCGGGAGCACCGGAACATATTCCGGAACCATCGGAACATGTTCCGGCAGCACCGGAACATGTTGCGGAACCAGCAGAACATGTTCCGGAAGCACCGGAACATGTTCCGCAAGCACCGCAACATGTTCCAGAACCACCGGAACATGTTCCGGAACCACCGGAACACGTTCCGGGACCACCGGAACATGTTCCGGAAGCACCGGAACATGTTCCGGAACCACCAGAACATTTTCCGGGACCACCGGAACATGTTCCGGGACCACCGGAACATGTTCCGGGAGCACCGGAACATGTTCCGGAACCACCGGAACATGTTCCGGAACCACGGGAACATGTTCCGCAAGCACCGGAACATGTTCCGGCAGCACCGGAACATGTTCCAGAACCACGGGAATATGTTCCGAGACCACCGGAACATGTTCCGCAAGCACCGGAACATGTTCCGGTAGCACCGGAACATGTTCCGGAACCACCGTAACATGTTCCGGGAGCACCGGAACATGTTCCGGAACCGCCAGAACATGTTCCGGGACCACCAGAAGATGTTCCGGGAGCACCGGAACATGTTCCGGAACCACCGGCACATGTTCCGGAACCAGCGGAACATGTTCCGGAACCACCGGAATATGTTCCGGGACCACCGGAACATGTTCCGGGAGCTCCGGAACGTGTTCCGGAACCACCGGCACATGTTCCGGGAGCACCGGGACATGTTCCGGAACCACCGGAACATGTTCCGGGAGCACCGGAACATGTTCTGGAACCACCGGAACATGTTCCGGGACCACCGGAACATGTTCCGGAACCACCGGAACATGTTCCGGGACCACCGGAACATGTTCCGGAACCACCGGAACATGTTCCGGAACCACCGGAACATGTTCCGGGACCACCGGAACATGTTCCCGAACCACCGGAACATGTTCCGGAACCACGGGAACATGTTCCGGGACCACCGGAACATGTTCCAGAACCACCGGAACATGTTCCGGCACCACCAGAACATGTTCCGCAAGCACCGGAACATGTTCCGGGACCACCGGAACATGTTCCGGGAGCACCGGAACATGTTCCAGAACCACCCGAAGATGTTCCGGGAGCACCGGAACATGTTCCGGAACCACCGGAACATGTTCCGGCAGCACCGGGACATATTCCGGAACCAGCGGAACATGTTCCGGAACCACCGGAACATGTTCCAGAACCACCGGAACATGTTCCGGGACCACCAGAAGATGTTCCGGGAGCACCGGAACATGTTCCGGAACCACCGGCACATGTTCCGGAACCAGCGGAACATGTTCCGGAACCACCGGAACATGTTCCGGGACCACCTGAACATGTTCCGGGAGCTCCGGAACATGTTCCACAACCACTGAAGGATATTTGGGGGGAGGGGGCGACCTCGAAGCTTCCCTTCGGCATGCACACCTCAAACCCCCAAACCCATGAAGGCGAAGTCTTCCACTTGCATTCACGATTGTCCAAAGGATTCTGTGATCCTTGCCTCGGCCATGACACAATCTGGCGTCCTGGGCAAGGAGATGAAGGTATATGTAGACAAAGAAAATATGTAGACAAGTAATATGTACAAGTAACAATTCTATACTATAAAATAGCATAAAAAAGAAGACGAAATGAAGGCGACGGCGTCGCCGCCATCAGAAAATCTGACGGCTACGAGGCGTCGCCATCCGGATCTCCACTGAGATCCTGCCCAAACTGGGCCAACCAGTGGTTTTTGGGCGAAAAACAATGAAATAAAATGATTTTTGAGTCAAAAACACTCATTTTGCGCGTCTCCCCCCAACGCGTAGCGTAAGCGACGCGACGCGTTTCTGTGCCAATTCAACCTACATATGAAAAGGCCCACTGTTGGGCTACGCCATAGGCGTCTGGGCGATTCCTGGAATCGCCTCAGCATTTTTTGAAAAATGCGTGAACGCGCCACTTTTCGCAAAAATGGACCTTCGCGGAACGCCGCGAAAAAGGTCACACTATAATCTTTTATTCCTAAAAACGATAAAACAATAATAAAATTGCCTAAAATCTTTAGAAATCGAGAGTTAAATTCTCGTTCTGGAGCTGCGTCGCGCAGGCGACGACTGTCGTCGCCAGTCCAGAAAAGACGTAAAATGACGATTTCTGGGGTATTTTACAGAAATCCCACAGAAATCAAGATGCCGTAGCATCAACAGGAAAATTCCTGATCTGGCCTGGCGAAGAGCGCCACAGGCTGGGCAGCGGGTATGGGTGAAGCACCCCATACCGCTTCACCCCCCTCCTTAGAAGCCTTGCCTATATCCAAAGGAAGGCAAGGCCAAGGAGGCGCTCTGACCCCTGCACTGAACTGGTTTCACACTGATGCAGCAGGACAGTGGGGGGGGGGGGGGCTTTGTGGTAAAAAAAATTCATGCCACTTACATGTAAAAAAAATTTTTTTTTTTTTTTTTGATCTTGAAATATTCATAGGGCAATTGCCCCTCAGGCGACCACACTGGTCCCTGGCACTCCTCGTAGCCTGTAGTTACATGAACAGAGGCGCTGCAGGGCCTTCCGCCCTGACTGATGGCGCTTAGGCGCACATATGGGCCCTTTTTCTCCATGGGCATGGAAATCAATAATTCAATAAATTCAGAAAAAAATATTTAGGGTCAAACCCAAGGCAACGACTTCCTCGCGCCTGAATTTAGGGCCATTTCCTGCCCAAGGCAACCCGTGCCAGTTTAGGGTCGATTCCCAACCCAAGGTGACGAATTAACGCACCTAATTTGGGGGATTTAGGGTCATTTTTTACCCAAGGCGCCCCACGCCGATTTAGGAAGGGACCTTCGTCAACCAACCCAAGGCGACGAATTAACGCGCCTTCTTGTGCACTTCGCAGATGGCGTCGTCGTCGCTGTGGTCGTCGCCCAGTGGAGGCGGGCTGGACTTGGGGGCTCCATAGGGTCCATGGGGAAGCCATGGTCTCATCCATCGTCGGAGTCAAGGAATTCCTCCTTCATCGCGTTGATGCCCTGGACCTTAGCTCCTGCAGTTTCCCAGCGAACCGCGATCAGCGATCCGCGTACTCCTGCAGTCTGGGCGTCGTCGCCGTCCGCAGGCCGTCACACGCCCTTGGTGGCCTTGGCGTCGGCAGAATCCTTTTGAAGGATATTTGGGGGGAGGGGGCGACCTCGAAGCTTCCCTTCGGCATGCACACCTCAAACCCCCAAACCCATGAAGGCGAAGTCTTCCACTTGCATTCACGATTGTCCAAAGGATTCTGTGATCCTTGCCTCGGCCATGACACAATCTGGCGTCCTGGGCAAGGAGATGAAGGTATATGTAGACAAAGAAAATATGTAGACAAGTAATATGTACAAGTAACAATTCTATACTATAAAATAGCATAAAAAAGAAGACGAAATGAAGGCGACGGCGTCGCCGCCATCAGAAAATCTGACGGCTACGAGGCGTCGCCATCCGGATCTCCACTGAGATCCTGCCCAAACTGGGCCAACCAGTGGTTTTTGGGCGAAAAACAATGAAATAAAATGATTTTTGAGTCAAAAACACTCATTTTGCGCGTCTCCCCCCAACGCGTAGCGTAAGCGACGCGACGCGTTTCTGTGCCAATTCAACCTACATATGAAAAGGCCCACTGTTGGGCTACGCCATAGGCGTCTGGGCGATTCCTGGAATCGCCTCAGCATTTTTTGAAAAATGCGTGAACGCGCCACTTTTCGCAAAAATGGACCTTCGCGGAACGCCGCGAAAAAGGTCACGCTATAATCTTTTATTCCTAAAAACGATAAAACAATAATAAAATTGCCTAAAATCTTTAGAAATCGAGAGTTAAATTCTCGTTCTGGAGCTGCGTCGCGCAGGCGACGACTGTCGTCGCCAGTCCAGAAAAGACGTAAAATGACGATTTCTGGGGTATTTTACAGAAATCCCACAGAAATCAAGATGCCGTAGCATCAACAGGAAAATTCCTGATCTGGCCTGGCGAAGAGCGCCACAGGCTGGGCAGCGGGTATGGGTGAAGCACCCCATACCGCTTCACCACCGGCACATGTTTCGGGAGCACCGGAACATGTTCCAGAACCACCGGAACATGTTCCGGGAACACCGGAACATGTTCCGGACCACCGGAACATGTTCCGGGAACACCGGAACATGTTCCAGAACCACCGGAACATGTTCCGCAAGCACCGGAACATGTTCCGGAACCACCGGAAGATGTTCCGGGAGCACCGGAACATGTTCCGGAACCACCGGAACATGTTCCGGGAACACCGGAACATGTTCCGGAACCACCGAACATGTTCCGGGACACCGGAACATGTTCCGGAAGCACCGGAACATGTTCCTGGACCACCGGAACATGTTCCGGAACCACCGGAACATGTTCCGGAACCAGCGGAACATCTTCCGGAACCACCGGAACATGTTCCGCAAGCACCGGAACATGTTCCGGGACCACCGGAACATGTTCTGGAACCACCGGAACATGTTCCAGAACCACCGGAAGATGTTCTGGGAGCACCGGAACATGTTTCGGGACCACCGGAACATGTTCCGGAACCACCGGAACATGTTCCGGGAGCACCGGAACATGTTCCGGAACCACCGGAACATGTTCCGCAACCACCGGAACATGTTCTGAAACCACCGGAACATGTTCCGGAACCACCGGAACATGTTCCAAAACTACCGGAACATGTTCCGGGACCACCGGAACATGTTCCGGAACAACCGGAACATGTTCCAAAACCACCGGAACATGTTCCGGGAGCACCGGAACATGTTTCCGGGACCACCGGAACATGTTCCGGAAGCACCGGAACATGTTCCGCAAGCACCGGAACATGTTCCGGGAGCACCAGAACACGTTCCGGAACCACCGGAACATGTTCCGGAACCGCCGGAACATGTTCCGGGAGCACCGGAACATATTCCGGAACCACCGGAACATGTTCCGGCAGCAACGGAACATGTTCCGGAACCAGCGGAACATGTTCCGGAACCAGCGGAACATGTTCCGCAAGCACCGCAACATGTTCCGGAACCACCGGAACATGTTCTGGAACCACCGGAACATGTTCCGGGACCTCCGGAACATGTTCTGGAAGCACCGGATCATGTTCCGGGACCACCAGAACATGTTCCGGAAGCACCGGAACATGTTCCGGAACCACCTGAACATGTTCCGGAACCAGCAGAACATCTTCCGGAACTACCAGCACATGTTACGCAAGCACCGGAACATGTTCGGGAACCACCAGAACATCTTCCGGAACCACCGGAACATGTTCCGCATGCACCGGAACATGTTGCGGAACCAGCGGAACATGTTCCGGAACCACCGGAACATGTTCCGGGACCAGCGGAACATGTTCGTGAACCACCGGAACATGTTCCGGAACCAGTGGAACATGTTCCGGAACCAGAGGAACATCTTCCGGAACCACCGGAACATGTTCCGGGAACACCGGAACATGTTCCGGAACCACCGGAACATGTTCCGGGACCACCGGAACATGTTCCGGGAGCTCCGGAACATGTTCCGGAACCACCGGCACATGTTCCGGGAGCACCAGAACATGTTCCGGAACCACCGGAACATGTTCCGGGATCACCGGAACATGTTCCGGGACCACCGGA
Organism: Eutreptiella sp. 'Long Island Sound 2002'; assembly: GCA_964036045.1. Classification (NCBI taxonomy): domain Eukaryota; phylum Euglenozoa; class Euglenophyceae; order Eutreptiales; family Eutreptiaceae; genus Eutreptiella; species Eutreptiella sp. 'Long Island Sound 2002'. Next base: position 23,324,509 of record OZ038403.1, read on the forward strand.
ACATGTTCCGGAACCACCGGAACATGTTCCGGGACCACCGGAACATGTTCCGGGACCACCGGAACATGTTCCGGAACCACCGGAAGATGTTCCGGGACCACCGGAACATGTTCCGGAACCACCGGAAGATGTTCCGGGACCACCGGAACATGTTCCGGAACCACCGGAACATGTTCCGGAACCACCGGAACATGTTCCGGGACCACCGGAACAAGTTCCGGAACCACCGGAACATGTTCCGGGACCACCGGAACATGTTCCGCAAGCACCGGAACATGTTCCGGGACCACCGGAACATGTTCCGGGAGCACCGGAACATATTCCAGAACCACCGGAAGATGTTCCGGGAGCACCGGAACATGTTCCGGAACCACCGGAACATGTTCCGGCAGCACCGGGACATGTTCCGGAACCACCGGAACATGTTCCGCAAGCACCGGAACATGTTCCGGGAGCACCGGAACACGTTCCGGAACCACCGGAACATGTTCCGGAACCACCGGAACATGTTCCGGGAGCACCGGAACATATTCCGGAAGCACCGGAACATGTTCGGGCAGCACCGGAACATGTTCCGGAACCACCTGAACATGTTCCGGAACCAGCGGAACATCTTCCGGAACTACCGGAACATGTTACGCAAGCACCGGAACATGTTCCGGAACCACCAGAACATCTTCCGGAACCACCGGAACATGTTCAGCAAGCACCGGAACATGTTGCGGAACCAGCGGAACATGTTCCGGAACCACCGGAACATGTTCCGGGACCACCGGAACACGTTCGTGAACCACCGGAACATGTTCCGGAACCAGCGGAACATGTTCCGGAACCAGAGGAACATCTTCCGGAACCACCGGAACATGTTCCGGTAACACCAGAACATGTTCCGGAACCACCGGAACATGTTCCGGGACCACCGGAACATGTTTCGGGAGCTCCGGAACATGTTCCCGAACCACCGGCACATGTTCCGGGAGCACCAGAACATGTTCCGGAACCACCGGAAGATGTTCCGGGACCACCGGAACATGTTCCGGGACCACCGGAACATGTTCCGGAACCACCGGAACATGTTCCGGGACCACCGGAACATGTTCCGGGACCACCGGAACATGTTCCGGAACCACCGGAAGATGTTCCGGGACCACCGGAGCTTGTTCCGGAACCACCGGAACATGTTCCGGGACCACCGGAACATGTTCCGGAACCACCGGAACATGTTCCGCAACCACCGGAACATGTTCCGGGACCACCGGAACAAGTTCCGGAACCACCGGAACATGTTCCGGGACCACCGGAACATGTTCCGCAAGCACCGGAACATGTTCCGGGACCACCGGAACACGTTCCGGGAGCACCGGAAGATGTTCCGGGAGCACCGGAACATGTTTCTGAACCACCGGAACATGTTCCGGGAACACCGGAACGTGTTCCGGAACCACCGAACATGTTCCGGAACCACCGGAACATGTTCCGGAACCACCGGAACATGTTCCGGAACCAGCGGAACATCTTCCGGAACCACCGGAACATGTTCCGCAAGCACCGGAACATGTTCCGGAACCACCGGAACATGTTCCGGAACCACCGGAACATGTTCCGGGACCACCGGAACATGTTCCGGAACCACCGGAACATGTTCCGGAACCACCGGAACATGTTCCGGGACCACCGGACCATGTTCCTGAAGCACCGGAACATGTTGCGGTGGGTCCGGAACATGTTCCGGAACCACCGGAACATGTTCCGCAAGCACCGGAACATGTTCCGGAACCACCGGAACGTGTTCCGGAACCACCGGAACATGTTCCGGGACCACCGGAACATGTTCCGCAACCACCGGAACATGTTCCGGAAGCACCGGAACATGTTCCGGAACCACCGGAACATGTTCCGCAAGCACCGGAACATGTTCCGGAACCAGCGGAACATGTTCCGGAAACACCGGAACATGTTCCGGGACCACCGGAACATGTTCTGGAAGCACCGAAACATGTTCCGGAAGCACCGGAACATGTTCCGGAACCACAGGAACATGTTCCGGAACCAGCGGAACATGTTCCGGAAGCACCGGAACATGTTCCGGGACCACCGGAACATGTTCCGGAACCACCGGAACATGTTCCGCAAGCACCGGAACCTGTTCCGGGAGCACCGGAACATGTTCCGGAACCACCAGAACATGTTCCGGAACCACCGGAAGATGTTCCGGGAGCACCGGAACATGTTCTGGGACCACCGGAACATGTTCCGGTACCACCGAACGTGTTCCGGAACCACCGGAACATGTTCCGGAACCACCGGAACATGTTCCAGGAACACCAGAACATGTTCCGGAACCACCGGAACATGTTCCAGAACCACCGGACCATCTTCCGGAACCACCGGAACATGTTTCGCAAGCACCGGAACATGTTCCGGAACCACCGGAACATGTTCCGGAACCACCGGAACATGTTCCGGGACCACCGGAACATGTTCCGGAACCACCGGAACATGTTCCGGAACCACCGGATCATGTTCCGGAAGCACCGAGACATGTTCCGGTGGGTCCGGAACATGTTCCACAACCACCGGAAGATGTTCCGGGACCACCGGAACATGTTCCGCAACCAACAGAACATGTTCCGGAAGCACCGGAACATGTTCCGCAAGCACCGGAACATGTTCCGGAACCAGCGGAACATGTTCCGGAAACACCGGAACATGTTCCGGGACCACCGGAACATGTTCCGGAAGCACCGGAACATGTTCCGGAAGCACCGGCACATGTTCCGGAACCACAGGAACATGTTCGGCAACCACCGGAACATGTTCCGAGACCACCGGAACATGTTCCGGAAGCACCGGAACATGTTCCGGGTCCACCGGAACATGTTCCGGAACCACCAGAACATGTTCCGCAAGCACCGGAACCTGTTCCGGGAGCACCGGAACATGTTCCGGAACCACCGTAACATGTTCCGGGAGCACCGGAACATGTTCTGGAACCACCGGAACATGTTCCGGGACCACCAGAAGATGTTCCGGGAGCACCTGAACATGTTCCGGAACAAGCGGAACATGTTCCGGAACCACCGGAACATGTTCCGGGACCACCGGAACATGTTCCGGAACCACCGGAACATGTTCCGGGACCACCGCAACATGTTCCGGAAGCACCGGAACATGTTCCGGGACCACCGGAACATGTTCCGGGACCACCGCAACATGTTCCGGAAGCCCCGGAACATTTTTCGGAACCACTGGAACATGTTCCGGGAGCATCGGAACATGTTCTGAAAACACCGGAACATGTTCCAGGACCACCGGAACATGTTCGGGGACCACCGGAACATGTTCCGGAACCACCGGAACATGTTCCGGAACCACCGGAACATGTTCCGAGACCACCAGAACATGTTCCGCAAGCACCGGAACATGTTTCGGAACCAGCGGAACATGTTCCGGAAACACCGGAACATGTTCCGGGACCACCGGAACATGTTCCGGAAGCACCGGAACATGTTCCGGAAGCACCGGAACATGTTCCGGAACCACAGGAACATGTTCCGGAACCACCGGAACATGTTCCGAGACCACCGGAACATGTTCCGGAAGCACCGGAACATGTTCCGGGTCCACCAGAACATGTTCCGGAACCACCGGAACATGTTCCGCAAGCACCGGAACCTGTTCCGGGAGCACCGGAACATGTTCCGGAACCACCGTAACATGTTCCGGGAGCACAGGAACATGTTCCGGAACCACCGGAACATATTCCGGGACCACCAGAAGATGTTCCGGGAGCACCGGAACATGTTCCGGAACAAGCGGAACATGTTCAGGAACCACCGGAACATGTTCCGGAACCACCGGAACATGTTCCGGGACAACCGGAACATGTTCCGGAACCACCGGAACATGTTCCGGGACCACCGGAACATGGTCCGGAACCACCGGAACATGTTCCGGGACCACCGCAACATGTTCCCGAAGCACCGGAACATGTTCCGGGACCACCGGAACATGTTCCGAAACCAACGCAACATGTTCCGGAAGCCCCGGAACATGTTCCGGAACCAGCGGAACATGTTCCGGAACCACCGGAACATGTTCCGCAAGCACCGGAACATGTTCCGCAAGCACCGGAACATGTTCCGCAAGCACCGGAATATGTTCCGGAACCACCGGAACATGTTCCGGCAGCACCAGAACATGTTCCGGGAGCACCGGAACATGTTCCGGAACCACCGGAACATGTTCCGGGACCACCGGAACATGTTCCGCAAGCAGCGGAACATGTTCCGGAACCACCGGAACATGTTCCAGGACCACCGGAACATGTTCCGGGACCACCGGAACATGTTCCGGAACCACTGGAACATGTTCCGGAACCACCGGAACATGTTCCGGGACCACCGGAACATGTTCCGCAAGCACCGGAACATGTTCCGGGAGCACCAGAACATGTTCCGCAAGCACCGGAACATGTTCCGCAAGCACCGGAACATGTTCCGGAACCACCGGAACATGTTCCGGCAGCACCGGAACATGTTCTGGGAGCACCGGAACATGTTCCGGAACCACCGGAACATGTTCCGGGACCACCGGATCATGTTCCGGTGCTTCCGGAACATGTTCCGGCGCTTCCGGAACATCTTCCGGCGCTTCCGGAACATGTTCCGGCGCTTCCGGAACATGTTCGGGTGCTTCCGGAACATGTTCCGGTGCTTCCAGAACATGTTCCGGCGCTTCCGGAACATGTTCTGGCGCTTCCGGAACATGTTCCGGCAGTTCCGGAACATGTTCCGGTGCTTCCGGAACATCTTCCGGTGCTTCCAGAACATGTTCCGGCGGTTCCGGAACATCTTCCGGTGCCTGCTGAAGATGTTCAGGCAGTTCCGGAACATGTTCTGGCCCTTCCGGAACATGTTCCGGCGGTTCTGGAATGTTCCAGTGCCTCCGGAACATGTTCCGGTGCTGCCGGAACATGTTCCGGAACATGTTTCGGCAGTTCTGGAGGATGTTCCGGCGGTTCCGGAACATGTTCCGGTGGTTCCGGAACATGTTCCGGTGCTTACGGAACATGTTCCGGTGCTTCCGGAACATGTTCCGGAACTGCCGGAACATGTTCCGGAACTTGCCGGAATACATTCCGGAACCGCCGGAACATGTTCCGGAACCGCCGGAACATCCTCCGGAACCGCCGAAACATGTTCCGGGACCACCGGAACATGTTCCGGAAGCACCGGAACATGTTCCGGAAGCACCGGAACATGTTCGGGAACCACAGGAACATGTTCCGGAACCACCGGAACATGTTCCGAGACCACCGGAACATGTTCCGGAAGCACCGGAACATGTTCCGGGTCCACCGGAACATGTTCCGGAACCACCGGAACATGTTCCGCAAGCACCGGAACCTGTTCCGGGAGCACCGGAACATGTTCCGGAACCACCGTAACCTGTTCCGGGAGCACCGGAACATGTTCCGGAACCACCGGAACATATTCCGGGACCACCAGAAGATGTTCCGGGAGCACCGGAACATGTTCCGGAACAAGCGGAACATGTTCAGGAACCACCGGAACATGTTCCGGAACCACCGGAACATGTTCCGGGACAACCGGAACATGTTCCGGAACCACCGGAACATGTTCCGGGACCACCGCAACATGTTCCCGAAGCACCGGAACATGTTCCGGGACCACCGGAACATGTTCCGGGACCACCGCAACATGTTCCGGAAGCCCCGGAACATGTTCCGGAACCAGCGGAACATGTTCCGGAACCACCGGAACATGTTCCGGGAGCATCAGAACATGTTCCGGAAGCACCGGAACATGTTCCGGAAGCACCGGAACATGTTCCGGAACCACCGGAACATGTTCCGGGACCACCGGAACATGTTCCGGGACCACCGGAACATGTTCCGGAACCACCGGAACATGTTCTGGGACCACGGGATAATGTTCTGGGACCACCGGAACATGTTCCGCAAGCACCGGAACATGTTCCGCAAGCACCGGAACATGTTCCGCAAGCACCGGAACATGTTCCGGAACCACCGGAACATGTTCCGGCAGCACCAGAACATGTTCCGGGAGCACCGGAACATGTTCCGGAACCACCGGAACATGTTCCGGGACCACCGGAACATGTTCCGCAAGCACCGGAACATGTTCCGGAACCACCGGAACATGTTCCAGGACCACCGGAACATGTTCCGGGACCACCGGAACATGTTCCGGAACCACCGGAACATGTTCCGGAACCACCGGAACATGTTCTGGGACCACCGGAACATGTTCTGGGACCACCGGAACATGTTCCGCAAGCACCGGAACATGTTCCGGGAGCACCGGAACATGTTCCGCAAGCACCGGAACATGTTCCGCAAGCACCGGAACATGTTCCGGAACCACCGGAACATGTTCCGGCAGCACCGGAACATGTTCCGGGAGCACCGGAACATGTTCCGGAACCACCGGAACATGTTCCGGGACCACCAGATCATGTTCCGGTGCTTCCGGAATAATGTTCCGGCGCTTCCGGAACATCTTCCGGCGCTTCCGGAACATGTTCCGGCGCTTCCGGAACATGTTCGGGTGCTTCCGGAACATGTTCCGGTGCTTCCAGAACATGTTCCGGCGCTTCCGGAACATGTTCTGGCGCTTCCGGAACATGTTCTGGCAGTTCCGGAACATGTTCCGGTGCTTCCGGAACATCTTCCGGTGCTTCCAGAACATGTTCCGGCGGTTCCGGAACATCTTCCGGTGCCTGCTGAAGATGTTCAGGCAGTTCCGGAACATGTTCTGGCCCTTCCGGAACATGTTCCGGCGGTTCTGGAATGTTCCAGTGCCTCCGGAACATGTTCCGGTGCTGCCGGAACATGTTCCGGAACATGTTTCGGCAGTTCCGGAGGATGTTCCGGCGGTTCCGGAACATCTTCCGGTGGTTCCGGAACGTGTTCCGGTGCTTCCGGAACATGTTCCGGTGCTTCCGGAACATGTTCCGGAACCGCCGGAACATGTTCCGGAACTTGCCGGAATACGTTCCGGAACCGCCGGAACATGTTCCGGAACCGCCGGAACATCCTCCGGAACCGCCGAAACATGTTCCGGAACCTCCGGAACATGTTCCGGCAGCACCGGAACATGTGCCGGAGGCACCGGAACATTCCAGAACCGCCGGAACATGTTCCGGAAGGGCCAGAACATGTTCCGGAACTGCCTGAACATCTTCAGCAGGCACGGGAAGATGTTCCGGAACCGCCGGAACATGTTCTGGAAGCACCGGAAGATGTTCCGCAAGCACCGGAACATGTTCCGGGAGCACCGGAACATGTTCTGGAACAACCAGAACATGTTCCGGGACCACCAGAAGATGTTCCGGGAGCACCGGAACATGTTCCGGAACAAGCGAAACATGTTCCGGAACCACCGGAACATGTTCCGGGACCACCGGAACATGTTCTGGAACCACCGGAACATGTTCCGGGACCACCGGAACATGTTCCGGAACCACCGGAACATGTTCCGGGACCAGCGCAACATGTTCCGGAAGCACCGGAACATGTTCCGGGACCACCGGAACATGTTCCGGGACCACCGCAACATGTTGCGGAAGCTCCGGAACATGTTCCGGAACCCGCGGATCATGTTCCGGAACCACCGGAACATGTTCCGGGAGCATCGGAACATGTTCCGAAAACACCGGAACATGTTTAGGAAGCACCGGAACATGTTCCGGAACCACCGGAACATGTTCCAGGACCACCGGAACATGTTCCGGGACCACCGGAACATGTTCCGGAACCACCGGAACATGTTCCGGAACCACCGGAACATGTTCCGCAAGCACCGGAACATGTTTCGGAACCAGCGGAACATGTTCCGGAAACAGCGGAACATGTTCCGGGACCACCGGAACATGTTCCGGAAGCACCGGAACATGTTCCGGAACCACAGGAACATGTTCCGGAACCACCGGAACATGTTCCGAGACCACTGGAACATGTTCCGGAAGCACCGGAACATGTTCCGGGTCCACCGGAACATGTTCCGGAACCACCGGAACATGTTCCGCAAGCACCGGAACCTGTTCCGGGAGCACCGGAACATGTTCCGGAACCACCGTAACACGTTCAGGGAGCACCGGAACATGTTCAGTGTTTAAAATGATAAAATGCTTCGGTTTGCTTTAACACAAACCGTGCTCTATGCCCTCCGTGAGTATCAACGAAGCAAATGCAAATGCAAAGGCAGCCTCAGTCCAATATCCACGGGCTTGAATGAACTCTGAGCGTCTACTGTTTCATATCAGTATGCATTTCGCTGCTAAGTAGCAGCCTCATCAGCCAAAACAACTGAAGGAAGTGATGTATCATACATGCACAATGGGTTCAAATGAGAAGAAGCTCAGTAAATCACCAACGAAGCAACAAAAAAAAGATAAGAGAGCACAACAAAAATCATGGGCGCCAGCGCCAGCGCGACCAATCATTCTGGCGGTGTGCCCGCGCGCGCCCACACTTGCAACAAATCTTGGGCTGTTAAATCCGGGGTTAAAAATTTTTTTGAACCGGGATCTCGGGGCAAAAAAACTTTTCCATCCCTCCCACCCTCCCCGGACTCACGTAGTGTTCTCATAGCAAGGCGATGCCATACCATTCGAAGCTTGGTCATCGGTCGGTAGGTGACGAACAAGCGCAAGCGCGGAAAGTGTGTGGCAAGTTTGCGTTGCATCCATTGAAGTAGGCCGGTCAGGGAAAACTCCAAAGAAGCATGGAAAGGTACCCGGAGGCAATGGATTGGTGTGTGCATGGTCGCGCGCGGTTTACGTTGCATGTAGAGTGCTTTCGAAGACCAGGAAAGAGGCAAGGGCTCATATGTGGACTTCGGGTAATGAAGGCGAATGAGGCAACTTCTCAAACGATCACAAACCAAATCGAAATAGCACTTATGGGAGTTGATTCGGAGGTACCGGGCGCATTCACCTTTGATCCAACCAAGCTTGTGTGATCTCGGGTTATTGCTACGCCATGGTAGGTACACACCAAAATTCGTATTCTTAAAGTACGTGCAAAAGCGTAGCGGGCCTCCTATGGAGATGAGGTACAGATCAAGGAATACGAGGCCTGATTGTTGACCCAGGTGTTCGATTTCGAAAGGTAAGTGTGCCGGGTAACACTTGGAAAGGTGGGCGCTCACGTGGGGCGTCCATGCCTTGGGGTGTATGAGGCATAAGTCATCAATGAACCGAGCGTGCATGAATCCACGTGTGGTTGGGAGTGGGCACAATAATTCATAGTACCGATCAATGAGGTTAGCAAACGGCGCGGCAGCGTTGGTGCCCATAGGAAAACCAGCGCGGTGGCGGTGCAACCCTTTTCCTGGTGCCACAAACAAAGTGTGTGTGAACATACACGCCAAAAGGAATTCTCCCAACGTCAACGCATCATGGTAGGATATGTCAAGAAATAGAAGGACCTTGCTACATTGTTCAAAGAGCGCATGAGGCATGGGGGAGAAAAACCAAAATGCAAAAGAGATCTCCTGGGGGGTGAAAGTGCCCGCGGAGTGGTTATCGAGGAAAAATTTCATCCAAAAGCGCCACGTTTTTGTTACATCGTCCCATAAAAAATTAGAATACATGTTGGTAAAATCAACAATGGTCGCAGCGTAATCACCCGAGGCAAAACCGTAGAGAGAATCAAATTGCTCTAGGCGATTCACAAAATCCAAGGTGTCAATCAACGGAGAGAATTGAGGGTGTAGTAAGCGGTCAAGCTTCAAAAACATGGTCCCAACGACCGAAAGTGCAATGGACGCTGTTGTGGTGGCCCATTGCACCATTCCCACGATGGGGCGGCTAGGCCAATGGCCATTGGTGTAGTATAAACCTTTGTGTGATTTACACAAGAGGTAGAAATTGGGGAAACGTGGGGCGGCTTGCATATGGAGGAAAGTGTCAATGCAATTAGATAAGGACTCGGGAAGAAGAGAACTCATGGCTTCATGGAGCGTTGACATCCAACGTTGAGCGTGTTCCAACCACCACTCTAGATCTTCAACACTAGATCCTAATTTGACATAGCGTGTAATACCACCGGGTGTCGTGCCCTGAAGGTGCACATTCACTTCGGATTGGTACGCGGCTTTAGTCATGATTGTGAAGGAGCTGTCTTTATCCCCACTGATGACCACGTATTTGTCGGTGAACTCTTGCAACAATCGCCAACACAAACCTACACCTCGTTTGGGCAAGTCGGTTGGTTTAGTGTTACAAAATGCGCAAATGAGCGAGTCACGAATGTGTGTGATGCATGAGGGGACTACAAAAGATGCCGGTCCACATTCCTCTAGTAGGGAGTCGGGGAACAAGGTGCCTTTGGAGCGGTGCAATTTTTTGTACGGCAATGATGTGTATGTGTTTGGTGTGTCCGCATCCTTTTTGTTGTGAAAATATGCGTTCCATAGAAGAACTCTCTCGAGCTCTGGGAGTTCACGGAAAAGCGCCTTACGAAAATTTGTGTAGGCGAAGGTTGGAGAGGTGTGCGGTACGAACTTGGGACCCAAAGTCAAAACATAGGCAATGTATGGGGGCACATGAATGGGTTCATCACCCTTTAGGACTTGAGGTGCGTGTGAGACATGCAACACATGTTGCAGAGAGAGAAGGAGCTTTTGCCGGCGACGCTTGGCATCGTATAATTTCTTACGTTCACGTTCACGCGCCGAGCGGTGTCTCCGTGTGTTAGTTAACGACGTGGGCTCTTCTTGCGACCGGTTTCTCCGTGGTGTGTGCGTTTGCGGGACTTCCGATAGTGTGGCTTCTTTTGGTTGAGAATGAAAGAGACGGAGCGGTGTGAAGAACTGCTCTTGTTGCTCTTTGCGCTCTTGTTGCTCTTGTTGCTCTTGTTGCTCTTGGCGCTCTTGTAGCTCGTATGGCTTGTGTGGCTCCCGTTCCTTGAACTCCTCCGCCGGTTTGAATTGGCGCTTCGGCCGCTTGTGTTGCTTCCGGAGCGCGTACCACCACCGTGCGGAGGACGCCGCGAGTTTTTTGGTTGGCGTGAGCCATGAGAGAGCGAAGTAGGGTCACTTCCAAGGACTTGTTTGGAATCGAGACGTAAATCGGAAATTTGTTCGGCAATGGTCTTGTTGGGTTGTGTGTCTTCAATGAAGGCTTCCTTGACGATCTTAGAGTTTTGCACGCGTGTGGCTTTCTTAAGAGATTTGGTCTTTTGGTGTTCTACCCAACGATCATATTGTGAATCCAAACGAACGACGATGTTCACGGAGTTTTCAGAAATTTGTTCAACCGCGGCACGATACACATCGCCCGTGTGATCACCAACAATCCAATCACTAGTGACACGTGCAAGATGTGCTTTGTACTCCTCAAGTTTTTTCTTCAAGGCCGCGAACGCTTCATTAGAATCCTTTTTTGTGTCGTCCACCTCTTTTTGGAGAAAGCCCTTGCGCAACTCGAAAGTGCTATCATGGATTTTTTTCTGTGAATCCATCTCCACCACTTTGTGCACCATTGTTTTTCCGTCTCGAAATAACGTGCTATGAGGCTCAAAGGAATGCTCATGTGTCCACTCAAGTTTCTTCAACGCCACGGCTTTGCGGTGTGCGCGTTCAACCTTCTTGAGATAGGCGACGGTGAGTGGACGGCACGGTTGAGGTACAAGTGAAAGGTCCCATTTGAGACGAGTTTGCGCTCCTTGGCGAGTATTAGGCATCCGCACGCAAGAGGACGATGACCAGTGTTTAAAATGATAAAATGCTTCGGTTTGCTTTAACACAAACCGTGCTCTATGCCCTCCGTGAGTATCAACGAAGCAAATGCAAATGCAAAGGCAGCCTCAGTCCAATTTCCACGGGCTTGAATGAACTCTGAGCGTCTACTGTTTCATATCAGTATGCATTTCGCTGCTAAGTAGCAGCCTCATCAGCCAAAACAACTGAAGGAAGTGATGTATCATACATGCACAATGGGTTCAAATGAGAAGAAGCTCAGTAAATCACCAACGAAGCAACAAAAAATAGATAAGAGAGCACAACAAAAATCATGGGCGCCAGCGCCAGCGCGACCAATCATTCTGGCGGTGTGCCCGCGCGCGCCCACACTTGCAACAAATCTTGGGCTGTTAAATCCGGGGTTAAAGAATTTTTTGAACCGAGATCTCGGGGCAAAAAAACATGTTCCGGAAGCACCGGAACATGTTCCGGAACCACCGGAACATGTTCCAGGACCACCGGAACATGTTCCCGGACCACCGGAACATGTTCCGGAACCACCGGAACATGTTCCGGAACCACCGGAAGATGTTCCGGGACCACCGGAACATGTTCCGCAAGCACCGGAACATGTTTCGGAACCAGCGGAACATGTTCCGGAAACACCGGAACATGTTCCGGGACCACCGGAACATGTTCCGGAAGCACCGGAACATGTTCCGGAAGCACCGGAACATGTTCCGGAACCACAGGAACATGTTCCGGAACCACCGGAACATGTTCCGAGACCACCGGAACATGTTCCGGAAGCACCGGAACATGTTCCGGGTCCACCGGAACATGTTCCGGAACCACCGGAACATGTTCCGCAAGCACCGGAACCTGTTCCGGGAGCACCGGAACATGTTCCGGAACCACCGTAACATGTTCCGGGAGCACCGGAACATGTTCTGGAACCACCGGAACATGTTCCGGGACCACCAGAAGATGTTCCGGGAGCACCGGAACATGTTCCGGAACCTATGATTTTATGAAGTCGCCAGATCCCAAAATTATTGTCGCAGCGGATGCCAAAAAACCAACAGAAACTGTCGCCGCGCGCGCATTTTCACTCGCCGAGAGCAATTTTTGGCTCAGAAATCTGAAAATACGCGATTACGAAGCGCTTTTTGCGCGTACAATCGAAGATACCAACCACCCGCACCTTTTCAATCACGATACCCCGCTCGGAACTGCTCCCAAGTCTCGTAAACGGTCAATTACCTCCCAAAAAGCCACAATTTGGCCTTTTTTTGCCATTTTTCCGTCGGAAAACACATTCTATCTTGTTCCGAGAGGCTGCGGATCAATCAAAGGTGTTCCGTGGAACCACTTGACGATTTCCAAAACATAGCAACATCCACCAAGCCATCAAGCTCTCGTAACGTGCCAATCTACCCCCATTTTTGGCCCAAAATGCCACATTTTGGCCTTTTTTCACCACTCTTTCATCATAAAACACATTCTATCTCTTTCTAAGAGGTTGCGGATCAATCAAAGGTGTTTAATGGAACCACTTGACGATTTCCAAAACATAGCAACATCCACCAAGCCATCAAGCTCTCGTAACGTGCGAATCTACCCCCATTTTTGGCCCAAAATGCCACATTTTGGCCTTTTGTCACCACTCTTTCATCATAAAACACATTCTATCTCTTTCTAAGAGGCTGCGGATCAATCAAAGGTGTTCCATGGAACCACTTGACGATTTCCAAAACATACAAACATCCACCAAGCCATCTACCTCTCGTGACATGCGAGTATACCCCCATTTTTCGCCAAAACTGCCATATTTCAGCCTTTTTTTGCATGGTTACGGTCATAATATTTGGTCAATGTTGTTGCGAGAGTCCGCGAATCTTTCTATTGTGTTCCATGGAACCACTTGATGACGAGGATGTGGGTTAGGCAAATATTGGTACAATTTCCTCTCCTATATTGAAGATTATGACGCGGACGGTGCCAAAAACAGCCATGTTTGGGGGTAGTGATGTGTCCCATGCCCAGCTGCTATGTCTTGTCACGTGCCAACTTGTTGTGTCGCAGGGAGGGTTTCCATACGATGTGTTGCATGTCACACTAGGTAGGTACTCAATCCTTTAAAGTGCCATTGTTATGATATGACGAAGAGCAAGCCCCGCGTGGGCCGTCCCCGATAGGCCAATCCGTCGCTGAAGACCTTGAGGAACAGAGCTAGTGCCGCAAATGCAAACCTTAAAAGGGCACTTCCCCAGTTGGTGACTAATGCCAAAGCTCGGAATCAAAAACGTGTCAAAAATCGACAACGTGCGGAGAAAAACCCTCCCCCAGAGGTTATTGTACGCTCCTTATTGGCAAAGCATGCGGGCAAATCGACATGGAAGCAGTTTATCGATACCAAGCAGGATATCAGCGACGATCAACATCTAGGCATTTACCGCAACAAGGTTACTCGCTTGGCCAAAAGCTTAAGGGCCAATGTTGGTGGCGTGGTGTTCACGCGGCGATCGAGCCGACTCGACCCATGGAAGGCCATCCCTCTCTACTTGCAAATAGCGAACCGCGACCACTTGCACCATGAAGGTACATACAAACGCAGCATAAACATCTTCATTGATGGTTGCGAGGTGGCGTGTTACAAACCCGCTGGTGTGGTTACTCTATCTCTTACTCTACCAACGTTACGGGTTCCACATCAAGTTAGTGCTGTGCTTCGCCTGTGTCATTGGATGGGCACCGAAGAACCTAACGAGTTGAAGCTGCGGCTACGTAATCTGAAGCTAAAGGAAGTATTGACTGACGCTCAAAAGGGTGCATTTGATGGGCATAGGTATCGAATCACCATGAACTTGGATTGGAGCCTTCTAACAAAAATCTTGTGTTGGGAGCAGAGTGGTCACGAGAAAGCATGCTGGGCCTGTGTTGCGCTCCGGCGGCATTGGATGTATTGTGACTACATGAAACAACCACAAAGGCCATTGGAATCCTTCTTTGGTGGCGTATTGGGCTTTTTCTTGTCCCTCTTTGAGACAATTGACGATATCATCTATGACGTCGTCCATTGTCTTGCATTGGTACTCCGCAACATGTTGTTGCACGCTTTGGATATATGGGTGCAAGATATGAGCGCTAAGTACCCACACCTTGTTGATCCGGGATTGTTGGGTCGTTTGCGGGATGTGTACAACAAGCATCTCGAACGGTGTCCGTATAGACCTCCGGACAAGCGCGGCCCTGAGTACAAAGGTTGGTCTCCTGGAGGAAATATGTCAAAGGAACAAATTTTGTACAATGACAAATTCTGGGATGACCTGTGCGCCGTTCTTCCAACGGCTGCACATGGGCTAGATTTCGGCGCAAAACACCCCGGTGTGCCAAGTGGAAGCCCCTTGCAATGGTACTGTAGAGAGCTCCGCCGCTTGTGCGTGCAAATGTGTGCCTGGAAACCCGAAGGAGTTGAGCGGCGCACTGCTGACTGTGACCGTTTGCACCGGGTGTATCAGGCCCTTGGGCTCCCGACGGAAAGGATCACGGTCCAATGTCACTTCTTCCTCGCCCACTATGAGCCGCGGTTGCGTAGGCATGCAAACTTGCAAGGTGGCAGTAGCGAAGGTGGCGAGCATGCACATCAGACGGTGCATAGAATTGTTGCCGTGCGGAAGTCCAAGCCGAATCACAAATGTCCAGAAGGCATGAAAGAATTTGGACGGGATGCGGCTTTGGATCTAGCACTATGGGCTGAAGGTGAGATCCACCTTGAAAACGATTGTGACCACGCCATTGCATTGCCAAGTATGAGCTTGCAACAACTACTTCTTGTTTTGTGCTGCGTTGCGTTGTTTGTTCAAGGGTCACCAAGGCAAATATATCGTGCGGCACATCTCATCGTTGGATTGGGAAAATGACATATCACCCCCCCTTCCCCCCCCCCCCCCAAAAGTGTTTCTTCCGCCTACCACAAGTGAACCCTGTCTTAGGCTTGGCAATCATGTCCGGGGAGGCAGATGTACGCGACCACAAACGGTTTTGCTCCAAAGCCGAAGCCCTCAAATACCATATCAGTGATGTTTTCCGGGCGGAGGAGGAACCGGCTGAGGAGCATACCGCAGTGAAGAATGATTTGCAAATCAATTCGGTGGCCTTTGGGCTCAGTGGTCGCGTACGGGAGAAAGGCACACCACCCACCGCACCCACCCTCTTTCAAGTAGCATGGAAGGGGAAGGTTACTGGGAAAGTGTTCCCCAATGGTGAGATCGAGCTTCAGCATTCGGATGGGCCGAATAGGTACAAACCAGAGCACGTGCTACCGAAGCTCATTTATGGGATACGTGAAATCTCGCCCGCGGTAGCAATTCTGTCCGAAGACGCAAAGGCCGCTCATGCCGCTTTCAACCCGGATGAAGGAAGTAGTAGCGGGGATGTCAGTAGCGGGGATGATGCCTCTGATGAGAGTGACGGTGATTCAAAGAGAAAGCGGCCGAGCAATGCATCTCCACCATCAGCCGAGAAGAGAAAGAAGAAGCCATGCCTCAAAAAAACCGCGAAGCCAGCGGCAAAAAAGGCTGAGCGGGGGCGGAAGGCACCGGAGGAGGAAATTCGCCGCGTGCTGCAACGGGTTAGGGAAGATGGGTCATCTGCATTGGATGATACCCGAGACTGGGATGCCAAGAGCATGGCTGCACTTCTGGATGCATACGGAGCCTACCACACTAAGAGTGCCACGTCAAAAGAGATGCGGTCTGCCTTCCGTAGGGATCTCGATGATGGCCTAAGGGAGCCCTGCACTGTGCCTGCTGCACGTCCAAAGGAGGCCTGCACTTTTAAGCCTCTCTTGGGAAAGACTTCTGCGTTGTCTTTGGCGGTGGACGACGAGGACGAGGACTCAATGGATGAGTCAGGAGCTGCACCACGTGCTACCGATTCAAAGGAACATATCTTGCAAAAGACGTCTTCCTTGTCCTCCTTGTCTTCCTTGTCAATGGATGGGTTGACCGTAGGACCCCCAAGTAGAAAGGATGAGGCACACGTCATTGCCAATAGTGACGACGCCGGGGACGGTTACATGACTGACAAGTCTGGGGAAGGGCGAGTCACCCCTCCGTTGTCCCGCACCCTCTTCCCGGGAAAGCATGACAGAAGGGATGGCCACAAGCATGATGATGATGATTACTCCGATATCCTTGAACCAAGGGATGGCGACAATCATGATGATGATGATGACCTCGAAATCCTTGACGATGGCGACAAGCATGATGATGAGGACCCCGATATCCATGCTTTGGTGCGGCGAAAGGCCTTCTCTCGAACAGGTGACGTGTTGAACAAGTGCACAGTCAAAGCACGCAGTTTGCGAGTGGAATCATTTGAATATATGTGGCCCGACCTTGGAGAGATGCGGCTGCACCCAGCCGCACTTGAGGACGAAGCCGATGAATGGCAAGAGCACGTGCTGCAGTCCATTACGGCTCAAAGGACGACATATGGGCTGCCCTTGCAAGGTGTTTACTTTGGGCGCCTGAAGGGCAGCCGTGAAGGCTCATTCACCAATTTTTGGGCCGAAAAGCGTTCGGGATTGACGGTCTTTGTGCCACTAGGCCTACCGAAAGGGACTTCATGGAAGGTGAAGGTCATCTTGAGCAGTGGAGAGTACACATGGGAAGTTGGTGACCGTGATTATTTCCAAGTTCCTGCTGAAAATGCTCGCTCACTTCTTCATCCAGCTGGTCGCCCCGCGTACTTTCTGGCGATGCAGTTTGGAGATGCTGAACACCCATTGCCAATGGCCATTGATTCCCCACGTGATGTATGTAGTGTGCAGTGTGCGAATTATAATCTATGTGTATTTGGCGAACATTGCACCTGACAGGTTCATGGCCTGAAGAGTGTTTTTCTTCTTGTGTTGTGCCTACATGTGTCATCTTTGCCTTCTTACTTTGTCTCTCCTCTCCCATATGGGCCGTAGCAAATGAGGTTGGAGAATCTTCCAAAGAAAGGATATAGTGGGCGAATTTTTCAATTTTTAGGCATAGTGTGCAACTCCCATCTCCCAATGCGGTAAATTAGACCAGAACACAACAACACCGCAGAGCACAACACCGCAGAGCTCTTTTTCCTTTTGCCTATAGGTCCATGAAGTCAACAGGCGAAGGCCCACTTTGCCTGCAGCACCCCAGGGCCCACGGAGGTCGGATCGCGTGCACCTTGCTGACGCGGCGCCCAAGAAGGATGATGGTGCGAAGAAGGATGATGGCGCCAAGAAGGATGATGCTCGCAAGCGGGATGCTGCACATGCCAAGGAGCTCAAGGCGCACGCAGCTGCCGCCACTGCTGCACATGCCAAGGCCAAGGCGGAAGCGAAGCTCGCTAAGGTGGCGAATGCAAAGGCGGCCAAGGCATTGAAGGATGCGGCCAAGGAGCGCGCCGAGAAGGAGGCTTGCAAGAAGGAATTGGCTTCGCAAAAAAGTTTGCTGGCGGCAAGGGCCAACCGCCTGAGTGAGATGGAGAAGGAATTGGACGACCTAAGGCGTAGTAAGAGTTCGGACAAGAATTCGGGTGCAAGCACGGCACAGGGCATGGGCAATGAGCCCCGCCATGGCGTGGTGCAGGGCACGAACATGGGAACGGGCACCGGGCAGGGTCATGGCATGGTGCAGGGCACGAACATGGGAATGGGCACCGGGCAGGGTCATGGCATGGTGCAGGGCATGGTGCAGGGTGGTGGTGCGGGACAGGCCATGGGAATGGGGATGGGGATGGGGATGGGGCCAAGCATGGGCATGGGCATGGGCATGGGCATGGGCATGGGTATGGGTATGGGGCAAAACTCAAACATGCCTATGGGCCCGAACATGGGCATGGGGATGGGGTCAGGCATGGGCATGGGTGTGGGCATGGGACAAAACCCTAACATGCTGATGGGCACAGGCATGGGCGTTGGCGTGGGGCAGGGCATGGGCATGGGTACGGGTATGAGTATGGGGCAAGGGATGGGTATGGGTACCGGGATGGGGCAAGGGGTGGGTATGGGACAGGGCATGGGTATGGGACCTGGGATGGGTATGGGTGCGGCAATGGGGCAAGGCATGGGTATGGGTATGGGTATGGGCATGGGGCAGGGCATGGGCATGCACCAAAATAGGTGGTGCTGAGCCCAGGCTTAGATTTCGGATTCATAAATTCCCTGCTGTTGTAGTTTCAAAGGCGTCTTTCTCTGTGTATGGTGAATTGTACCAGTGGAGGATGGAAGTCTCCGTCTCAAAAGCATATTCATATGCCACACACAAGCAAAAAGGTGAGGAAGGTGTGAAGACAACAGTGCCTTCTGTGGCTGCACAGCTGCTCCACTTTCTGTGGCAGTGCTTTAGTTTACCATTTATTTTCTGCGTCCAACAATCACTGCATGGTTCATCCTGTATTTGATTGTGACAGGCTCCGAAATCTACCACAATGCAAGATTCCATGGGCAATGACTATGCTGTGCCAAAGAGTGGCCTATTGTTCCACAAGAGTGTCTGGATAGTGTCTGGATCTCATTTACATGCAGGCCTCTCCCACTTGTCTATTGTCTGTTGTCTGTTGTCTGTTGCCTGCCGTCAGTTGAGCGTTGTCGTCCATTGTATGTTGTCTGTTGTCTGTTGTCTGCGGTCTGTTGTCTGTTGCCTGCCGTCAGTTATACGTCGTCGTCCATTGTCTGTTGTCTGTTGTCTGTTGTCTGTTGTCTGTTGTCTGTTGTCTGCGGTCTGTTGTCTGTTGCCTGCCGTCAGTTGTACGTTGTCGTCCATTGTTGTTGTCTGTTGTCTGTTGTCTGTTGTCTGTTGTCTGTTGTCTGTTGTCTGTTGTCTGTTGTCTGTTGTCTGCGGTCTGGTCTGTTGCCTGCCTGTTGTCTGTTGTCTGTTGTCTGTTGTCTGTTGCGTGTCGCCTGAGGTAAATTGGACGTCGTCCAGTGTTGTCTGTTGTCTGTTGTCTGTTGTCTGTTGCCTGTCGTCAGTTGAACGTCGTCGTCCAGTCGTGACTAGCTCTATTCCTGCGATTCATTCAGAGTTCCTTCAGACGTGGAATCTTGGGGGTGTCCGAGTGCATGTTCCAATTTGCTGATGTGTTGCACGTCTCAGGAGTAAGAAAGTTCATACAGACCAATTTCTGGATCGAATTCAATCAGCATTCTGCATCCTGCGATTCATTCAGAGTTCCTTGAGACATGGAATCTTGGGGGTGTCCGAGTTGATCAGCTTTGCCTTCGCCAATGTCAGCTTTGACTCCATTTGTCCATTGGCGGCATGTTCCAATTTGCTGATGTGTTGCACGTCTCAGGAGTAAGAAAGTTCATACAGACCAATTTCTGGATCGAATTCAATCAGCATTCTGCATCCTGCGATTCATTCAGAGTTCCTTGAGACATGGAATCTTGGGGGTGTCCGAGTTGATCAGCTTTGCCTTCGCCAATGTCAGCTTTGACTCCATTTGTCCATTGGCGGCATGTTCCAATTTGCTGATGTGTTGCACGTCTCCGATGAGTTTGTTTGTGCGCCTGTTGTATCTGTGTCAAATGGGAAGGATACATGTTGCAATTTGCTGATGTGTTGCACGTCTCAAGAGTAAGAAATTTCTGGAGCCCGTCTTCGCCAAAATTTGACATTTTTCGTCAAAAATGGGCCAAAAAAGGCCATTTTTTTGCCAAAAATAGGTTTTTTGCCCTGTTGTGGACTGGCAACGACCCCCCCCCCCCTATTTTGAGGGTGCCCAATACAAAAGAACACGTCTCAGGAACAAACAAGTTCATACTGACCAATTTCTGGAGCCCGTCTTCGCCAAAATTTGACATTTTTCGTCAAAAATGGGCCAAAAAAGGCCATTTTTTTGCCAAAAATAGGTTTTTTGCCCTGTCGTGGACTGGCAACGACCCCCCCCCCCCTATTTTGAGGGTGCCCAATACAAAAAAACACGTCTCAGGAACGAACAAGTTCATACTGACCAATTTCTGGAGCCCGTCTTCGCCAAAATTTGACATTTTTCGTCAAAAATGGGCCAAAAAAGGCCATTTTTTTGGCCAAAAATAGGTTTTTTTTGCCCTGTGATGGACTGGCAACGACCCCCCCCCCCTATTTTGAGGGTGCCCGATACAAGAAAAAACGTCCCAGGAGCAAACAACCTCATAAAGACCAATTTCTGCAGCCCGTCTTCGCCAAAATTTGACATTTTTCGTCAAAAATGGGCCAAAAAAAGGCCATTTTTTGGCCGAAAATAGGTTTTTTTGCTCCGTGGGGGACTGGCAACGACCTCCCCCCCCTATTTTGAGGGTGCCCAATACAAAAAAACACTTCTTAGCATCAAGAAAAGTCATACAGACCAATTTCTGCAGCCTGTCTTCGCCAAAATCTGCCATTTTTTGTCAAAAATGTGCCAAAATTTGCCATTTTTTGGCCCGAAACAGGTTTTTTCGCCCTGGCGGGGACTTCCAAGACCCCCCCCCCTATTTCAAGGGTGCCCGATGCAACAAAAACGCGTCACAGGAGCAAAGGAATGCACATGGACCAGTTTTGGCAGCCTCTCTCCGCCAAAATGTCACATTTTTCGTCAAAAATCAGCCAAAATTAATTTTGGGATGAGCCTGCTTCATAAAATCATAGGTGACAAGCGGAACATGTTCCGGAACCACCGCAACATGTTCCGGAACCACCGGAACATGTTCCGGAACCACCGGAACATGTTCTGGGACCACCGGAACATGTTCCGGAACCACCGGAACATGTTCCGAAAACACCGGAACATGTTCCGGAAGCACCGGAACATGTTCCGGAACCACCGGAACATGTTCCAGGACCACCGGAACATGTTCCGGAACCACCGGAACATGTTCCGGGAGCACCGGAACATGTTCCGCAAGCACCGGAACATGTTCCGGGAGCACTGGAACATGTTCCGCAAGCACCGGAACATGTTCCGCAAGCACCGGAACATGTTCCGGAACCACTGGAACATGTTCCGGCAGCACCGGAACATGTTCCGGGAGCACCGGAACATGTTCCGGAACCACCAGAACATGTTCCGGAACCACCGGAACATGTTCCGGGACCACCGGAACATGTTCCGGGACCACCGGAACATGTTCCGCAAGCACCGGAACATGTTCCGGAACCACCGGAACATGTTCCAGGACCACCGGAACATGTTCCGGGACCACCGGAACATGTTCCGGAACCACCGGAACATGTTCTGGGACCACCGGAACATGTTCCGCAAGCACCGGAACATGTTCCGGGAGCACCGGAACATGTTCCGCAAGCACCGGAACATGTTCCGCAAGCACCGGAACATGTTCCGGAACCACCGGAACATGTTCCGGCAGCACCGGAACATGTTCCGGGAGGACCGGAACATGTTCTGGAACCACCGGAACATGTTCCGGAACCACCGGAACATGTTCCGGGACCACCGGAACATGTTCGGGGACCACCGGAACATGTTCCGCAAGCACCGGAACATGTTCCGGAACCACCAAAACATGTTCCGGAGCCACCAGAACATGTTCCGCAAGAACCGGAACATGTTCCGGGTGCACCGGAAGATGTTCCGGCAGCACCGGAACATGTTCCGGAACCACCGAACATGTTCTGGAACTACCGGAACATGTTCCGGAACCACCGGAACATGTTCCGGGACCACCTGAACATGTTCCGGTGCTTCCGGAACATTTTCGGGTGCTTCCGGAAAATGTTCCGGCGATTCCGGAACATGTTCCGACGCTTGTGGAACATATTCCGGCAGTTCCGGAACATGTTCCGGCGGTTCCAGAACATGTTCCGGCGGTTCCAGAACATGTTCCGGCGCCTCCGGAGCATGTTCCGGCGGTTGCGGAACATGTTCCGGTGCTTCCGGAACATGTTCTGGCGCTTCCGGAACAGGTTCCGGCGGTTCCAGAATATTTTCCGGCGCTTCCGGAAAATGTTCCGGCAGTTCCGGAACATGTTCCGGTGCTTCCGGAACATGTTCCGGCGGTTCCGGAACATGTTCCGGTGCTTCCAGAACATGTTCCGGCAGTTCCGGAACATGTTCCGGCGGTTCCGGAACATGTTCCGGCGGTTCCGGAACGTGTTCCGGCGGTTCCGGAACATGTTCCGGCGCTTCCGGAACATGTTCCGGCGGTTCCCGGAACATGTTCGGGCGGTTCCGGAACATGTTCCGGCGCTTCCGGAACATGTTCCGGCAGTTCCGGAACATGTTCCGGTGCTTCAGGAACATGTTCCGGCGGTTCCGGAACGTGTTCCGGCGGTTCCGGAACACGTTCCGGCGGTTCCAGAACAATTTCCGGCGCTTCCGGAACATGTTCCGGCAGTTCCGGAACATGTTCCGGTGCTTCCGGAACATGTTCCGGCGGTTCCGGAACATGTTCTGGCGCTTCCGGAACATGTTCCGGTGCTTCCAGAACATGTTCCGGTTCTTCCGGAACATGTTCCGGTGCTTCCGGAACATGTTCCGGCGCTTCCAGAACATGTTCTGGCAGTTCCGGAACATGTTCCGGCGGTTCCGGAACATGTTCCGGTGCTTCCGCAACATGTTCCGGTGCTTCCGGAACATGTTCCGGCGCTTCCGGAACATGTTCCGGCAGTTCCGGAACATGTTCCGGTGCTTCCGGAACATGTTCCGGCGGTTCCGGAACATGTTCTGGCGCTTCCGGAACATGTTCCGGTGCTTCCAGAACATGTTCCGGTTCTTCCGGAACATGTTCCGGCGGTTCCGGAATTTGTTCCGGCGGTTCCGAAACATGTTCCGGCGGTTCCGGAACATGTTCCGGCGCTTCCGGAACATGTTCCGGCGGTTCCCGAAACATGTTCGGGCGGTTCCGGAACATGTTCCGGCACTTCCGGAACATGTTCCGGCAGTTCCGGAACATGTTCCGGTGCTTCGGGAACAAGTTCCGGCGGTTCCGGAACAATTTCCGGCGCTTCCGGAACATGTTCCCGCGGTTCCGGAACATGTTCCGGCGGTTCCCGGAACATGTTCCGGCGGTTCCCGGAACATGTTCCGGCGGTTGCGGAACACGTTCCGGCGGTTCCGGAACACGTTCCGGCGGTTCCGGAACATGTTCCGGCGCTTCCGGAACATGTTCCGGCAGTTCCGGAACATGTTCCGATGCTTCCGGATCATGTTCCGGCGGTTCCGGAACATGTTCTGGCGCTTCCGGAACATGTTCCGGTGCTTCCGGAACATGTTCAGGTTCTTCCGGAACATGTTCCGGTGCTTCCGGAACATGTTCCGGCAGTTCCGGAACATGTTCCGGCGGTTCCGGAACATGTTCCGGCGCTTCGAGAAAACGTTCCAGCGGTTCCGCAACATGTTCCGGCGGTTGCGGAACATGTTGCAGCGCCTCCGGAGCATGTTCCGGCGGTTCCGGAACATGTTCCGGTGCTTCCGGAACATGGTCAGGCGCTTCTGGAACATGTTCCGGCGGTTCCGGAACATGTTCCGGCGCCTCCGGAGCATGTTCCGGCGGTTCCGGAACATGTTCCGGCGGTTCTGGAACATGTTCCGGCGGTTCCGGAACATGTTCCGGTGCTTCCGGAAAATGTTCCGGCAGTTCCGGAATATGTTCCGGTGGTTCCGAAAAATGTTCCGGCAGTTCCGGAACATGTTCCGGCGCTTCCGGAATTGTTCTGGCGGTTCCGGAACATGTTCCGGTGCTTGCGGAACATGTTCCGGCGCTTCCGGAACATGTTCCGGCGGGTCCGGAACAGGTGAACATGTTCCGGCGCTTCCGCAGCATGTTCCGGTGCTTCCAGAACATGTTCCGGTGCTTCCGGAACATGTTCCGGCGGTTCTGGAATATTCCGGTGCCTCGGGAACATGTTCCGCAGCTTCCGGAACATGTTCCGGCGGTTCCAGAACATGTTCCGGTGCTTCCGGAACATGTTCCGGCGGTTCTAGAATGTTCCGGTGCCTCCGGAACATGTTCCGGCGGTTCCGGAACATGTTCCGGTGCTTCCAGAACATGTTCCGGCAGTTCCGGAAGATGTTCCAGTGCTTCCGGAACATGTTCCGGCGTTTCCGGAACATGTTCCGGTGCTTCCGGAACATGTTCCGGCAGTTCCGGAACATGTTCCGCTGCTTCCGGAACATGTTCCGGCGGTTCCGGAATATGTTCCGGTGCTTTCGGAACATGTTCCTGCAGTTCAGGAACATGTTCCGCTGCTTCCGGAAAATGTTCCGGCGGTTCCAGAAGGTGCTTCCGGAACATGTTCCGGCAGCTCCGAAACATGTTCCCGCGCTTCCGGAACATCTTCTGGTGCTTCCGGAACATGTTCCGGCGGTTCTGGAACATGTTCCGGCGCTTCCGTAACAGGTTCCTGCGGTTCTGGAACATGTTCCGGCGGTTCCGGAACATGTTCCGGTGCTTCCGGAACATGTTACGGCAGTTCCGGAACATGTGCCGGTGCTTCCGGAACATGATCCGGCAAATCCGGAACATGTTCCGGCGGTTCCGGATCATGTTCCGGTGCCTCCTGCAGATGTTCCAGCGGTTCAAGAACATGTTCCGGTGCTTCCAAAACATGTTCCGGCGGATCTGGAATGTTCCGGTGCCTCCGAAACATGTTCCGGCAGTTCCGGAACATGTTCCGGTGCTTCCGGAACATGTTCCGGCGGTTCCTGAGCATGTTCCTGCGATTCCGAAACATGTTCCGCTGCTTCCGGAACATGTTCCGGCGGTTCCGGAACATGTTCCGGTGCTTCCGGAACATGTTCCGGCAGTCCCGAAACATGTTCCGGCGGTTCCGGAACATGTTCCGGTGCTTCCGGAACATGTTCCGGCAGTTCTGAAACATGTTCCAGCGGTTCCGGAACATGTTCCGGTCCTTCCGGAACATGTTCCGGCGGTTCCGGAACATGTTCCGGTGCTTCCGGAACATGTTCCGGCGGTTCCGGAACATGTTCCGGCGCTTCCGGAACATGTTCCGGTGCTTCCGGAACATGTTCCGGCGGTTCCTGAACATGTTCCAGCATTTCCGGAACATGTTCCGTTGCTTCCAGAACATGTTCCGGCGGTTCCGGAAAATGTTACGGTGCTTCCGGAACATGTTCCGGCAGTTCCGGAACATGTTCCAGTGCTTCCGGAACATGATCCGGCAGTTCCGGAACATGATCCGGCGGTTCCGGAACATGTTCCGGTGCCTCCTGAAGATGTTCCGGCGGTTCCAGAACATGTTCCGGTGCTTCCGGAACATGTTCCAGCGGTTCCGGAATGTTCCGGTGCCTCCGGAACATGTTCTGGCAGTTCCGAAACATGTTCAAGCGCTTCCGGAACATGTTCTGGTGCTTCCGGAAGATGTTCCGGCAGTTCCCGAACATGTTCTGGTGCTTCCGGAACATGTTCCGGCGGTTCCGGAACATGTTCCGGTGCTTCCGGAACATGTTCCGGCGGTTCTGGAATGTTCCGGTGCCTCCGGAACATGTTCCCCAGCTTCCGGAACATGTTGCGGCGGTTCCGGAACATGTTCCGATGCTTCCGGAACATGTTCCGGCAGTTCCGGAACATGTACTGGTGCTTCTGGAACATGTTCCGGAGGTTCCAGAACATGTTCCGGTGCTTCCGGAACATGTTCCGGCGGTTCTGGAATGGTCCGGTGCCTCCGGAACATGTTCCGCGGCTTCCGGAACATGTTCCGGCGGTTCCAGAACATGTTCCGGTGCTTCCGGAACATGTTCCGGCGGTTCTGGAATGTTCCGGTGCCTCCGGAACATGTTCCGGCGGTTCCGGAACATGTTCCGGTGCTTCCGGAACATGTTCCGGCAGTTCTGGAAGATGTTCCGGTGCTTCCGGAACATGTTCCGGCGTTTCCGGAACATGTTCCGGTGCTTCCGGAACATGTTCCGGCAGTTCCGGAACATGTTCCGCTGCTTCCGGAACATGTTCCGGCGGTTCCGGAACATGTTCCGGTGCTTCCGGAACATGTTCCTGCAGTTCCGGAACATGTTCCGCTGCTTCCGGAAAATGTTCCGGCGGTTCCGGAAGGTGCTTCCGGAACATGTTCCGGCAGCTCCGAAACATGTTCCCGCGCTTCCGGAACATCTTCTGTTGCTTCCAGAACATGTTCCGGCGGTTCTGGAACATGTTCCGGCGGTTCTGGAACATGTTCAGGTGCTTCTGGAACATGTTCCGGCAGTTCCGGAACATGTTCCGCTGCTTCCGGAAAATGTTCCGGCAGTTCCGGAACATGTTCCGGCGCTTCCGGAACATGTTCCGGTGCCTCCTGCAGATGTTCCAGCGGTTCCAAAACATGTTCCGGTGCTTCCGGAACATGTTCCGGCGGATCTGGAATGTTCCGGTGCCTCCGAAACATGTTCCGCTGCTTCCGGAACATGTTCCGGCGGTTCCGGAACATGTTCCGGTGCTTCCGGAAGATTTTCTGGCAGTTCCGGAACATGTTCCGGCGCTTCCGGAACATGTTCCTGCGGTTCCGGAACATATTCCGGCATAACCGAAACATGTTCCGGCGGTTCCGGAACATGTTCCGGTGCTTCCGGAAGATGTTCTGGCAGTTCCGGAACATGTTCCGGCGCTTCTGTAACAGGTTCCCGCGGTTCCGGAACATGTTCCGGTGCTTCCGGAACATGTTCCGGCATATCGGAAACATGTTCCGGCGGTTCCGGAACATGTTCCGGTGGCTCCGAAACATGTTCCGCTGCTTCCGGAACATGTTCCGGTGCTTCCGGAACATGTTCTGGCGGCTCCAGAACATGTTCCGGCGTTTCCGGAACATGTTCCGGTGCCTCCGAAACATGTTGCGTTGCTTCCGGAACATATTCCGGCGGTTCCAGAACATGTTCCGGTGCTTCCGGAAGATGTTGTGGCAGTTCCGGAACATGTTCCGGCGGTTCCGGAACATGTTCCGGTGCTTCCGGAACATGTTCCGGCGGTTCCAGAACATGTTCCGGCGGTTCCGGGACATGTTCCGGTGCTTCCGGAACATGTTCCGGCAGTTCCGGAATATGTTCCGGCGGGTCCGGAACATGTTCCGGCGGTTCCGGAACATGTTCCGGCGGTTCCGGAACATGGTCCGGCGGTTCCGGAACATGTTCCGGTGGTTCCGGAACATGTTCCGGCGGTTCCGGAACATGTTCCGGCGGTTCCGGATCATGTTCCGGTGCTTCCGGAACATGTTCCGGCGGTTCCAGAACATGTTCCGGCGGTTCCGGATCATGTTCCGGTGCTTCCGGAACATGTTCCGGCGGTACCGGAACATGTTCCGGCGGTTCCTGAGCATGTTCCTGCGATTCCGAAACATGTTCCGCTGCTTCTGGAACATGTTCCGGCGGTTCCGGAACATGTTCTGGTGCTTCCGGAACATGTTCCGGCAGTTCCGAAACATGTTCCGGCGGTTCCGGAACATGTTCCGGTCCTTCCGGAACATGTTCCGGCGGTTCCAGAACATGTTCCGGTGCTTCCGGAACATGTTCCGGCGGTTCCGGAACATGTTCCGGTGCTTCCAGAACATGTTGCGGCGGTTCCAGAGGATGTTCCGGCGTTTCCGGAACATGTTCCGCTGCTTCCGGAACATGTTCCGGTGCCTCCTGAAGATGTTCCAGCGGTTCCAGAACGTGTTCTGGCGGTCCTGGAATGTTCCGGTGCCTCCGGAACATGTCCCGGCGGTTCCGGAAAATGTTCCGGTGCTTCCGGAACATGTTCCGGCGGTTCCGAAACATGTTCCGGCGCTTCCGGAACATGTTCCGGTGCTTCGGGAACATGTTCCGGCAGTTCCGGAACATGTTCCGGTGCTTCCGGAACATGTTCCGGCGGTTCCAGAACATGTTCCGGCGGTTCCGGAACATGTTCCGGTGCTTCCGGAACATGGTCCGGCGGTTCCGGAACATGTTCCGGCGGTTCCGGACCATGTTCCGGCGGTTCCAGAACTTGTTCCGGTGCTTCCGGAACATGTTGCGGCGGTTCCGGAACATGTTCCGGTGCTTCCGGAACATGTTCCGGCAGTTCCGGAACATGTTCCGGCGGCTCCGGAACATGCTCCGGCAGTTCCGGAACATGTTCCGGTGCTTCCGGAACATGATCCGGCAAATCCGGAACATGTTCCGGCGGTTCCGGAACATGTTCCGGTGCCTCCTGCAGATGTTCCAGCGGTTCCAGAACATGTTCCGGTGCTTCCGGAACATGTTCCGGCGGATCTGGAATGTTCCGGTGCCTCCGAAACATGTTCCGGTGGTTCCGGAACATGTTCCGCTGCTTCCGGAACATGTTCCGGCGGTTCCGGAAAATGTTCCGGTGCTTCCGAAACATGTTCCGGCAGTTCCGGAACATGTTCCGGTGCTTCCGGAGCATGATCCGGCGGTTCCGGAACATGTTCCGGCGGTTTCGGAACATGTTCCGGTGCTTCCGGAACATGTTCCGGCGGTTCCAGAACATGTTCCGGCGGTTCCGGAACATGTTCCGGTGCTTCCGCAACATGTTCCGGCAGTTCCGGAATATGTTCCGGCGGGTCCGGAACACGTTCCGGCGGTTCCGGAACATGTTCCGGCGGTTCCGGAACATGGTCCGGCGGTTCCGGCACATGTTCCGGTGCTTCCGGAACATGTTCCGGCGGTTCCGGAACATGTTCCGGCGGTTCCGGAACATGTTCCGGTGCTTCCGGAACATGTTCCGGCGGTTCCGGAACATGTTCCGGCGGTTCCGGAACATGTTTCGGTGCTTCCGGAACATGTTCCGGCGGTTCCGGAACATGTTCCGGTGCTTCCGGAACATGTTCCGGCAGTCCCGAAACATGTTCCGGCGGTTCTGGAACATGCTCCGGTGCTTCCGGAACATGTTCCGGCAGTTCTGAAACATGTTCCGGCGGTTCCGGAACATGTTCCGGTCCTTCTGGAACGTGTTCCGGCGGTTCCAGAACATGTTCCGGTGCTTCCGGAACATGTTCCGGCGGTTCCGGAACATTTTCCGGTGCTTCCAGAACATGTTGCGGCGGTTCCAGAAGATGTTCCGGCGTTTCCGGAACATGTTCCGCTGCTTCCGGAACATGTTCCGGCGGTTCCGGAAAATGTTCCGGTGCTTCCGGAACATGTTCCGGCAGTTCCGGAAGATGTTCCGGTGCTTGCGGAACATGATCCGGCGGTTCCGGAACATGTTCCGGCGGCTCCGGAACATGTTCCGGTGCCTCCTGAAGATGTTCCAGCGGTTCCAGAACATGTTTCGGTGCTTGCGGAACATGTTCCGGCGGTCCTGGAATGTTCCGGTGCCTCCGGAAAATGTTCCGGTGCTTCCGGAACATGTTCCGGTGCCTCCGGAACATGTTCCGGTGCTTCCGGAACATGTTCCAGCGGTTCCGGAACATGTTCCGGCGGTTCCGGAACATGTTCCAGAAGCGCCGGAACATGTTCCGGAGGCACTGGAACATTTCGAAACCGCGGGAACATGTTCCGGAAGCACGGGAACATGTTCCGGGAGCACCGGAACAAGCTCCGGAACATGTTCTGGTGCTTCCGGAACATGATCCGGCAGTTCCGGAACAAGTTCCGGCGGTTCGGGAACATATTCCGGTGCTTCCGGAACATGTTCCGGCAGTTCCGGAACATGTTCCAGCGGCTTCCGGAACATGTTCCGGCAGTTCCGGAACATGTTCCGGCGGTTCCGGAACGTGTTCCGGTGCTTCCGGAACATGTTCCGGCGATTCCGGAACATGTTCCGGCGCTTCCGGAACATATTCCGGCGGTTCCGGAACATGCTCCGGCGGTTCCGGAACATTTTCCGGCGCTTCTGGAACATTTTCCGGCAGTTCCGGAACATGTTCCGGTGCTTCCGGAACATATTCCGGCGGTTCCGGAACATGGTCCGGCGGTTCCGGAACATGTTCCGGTGCTTCCGGAACATGTTCCGGCGGTTCCGGAACATGTTCCGGCGGTTCCGGATCATGTTCCGGTGCTTCCGAAACATGTTCCGGCGGTTCCGGAACATGTTCCGGTGCTTCCGGAACATGTTCCGGCGGTTCCAGAACATGTTCCGGCGGTTCCGGAACATGTTCCGGTGCTTCCGGAACATGTTCCGGCGGTTCCGGAACATGTTCCGGTGCTTCCGGAACATGTTCCGGCAGTCCCGAAACATGTTCCGGCGGTTGTGGAACATGTTCCGGTGCTTCCGGAACATGTTCCGGCAGTTCTGAAACATGTTCCGGCGGTTCCGGAACATGTTCCGGTCCTTCCGGAATGTGTTCCGGCGGTTCCAGAACATGTTCCGGTGCTTCCGGAACATGTTCCGGCGGTTCCGGAACATGTTCCGGTGCTTCCAGAACATGTTGCGGCGGTTCCAGAAGATGTTCCGGCGTTTCCGGAACATGTTCCGCTGCTTCCGGAACATGTTCCGGCAGTTCCGGAACATGTTCCGGTGCTTGCGGAACATGATCCGGCGGTTCCGGAACATGTTCCGGCGGCTCCGGAACATGTTCCGGTGTCTCCTGAAGATGTTCCAGCGGTTCCAGAACATGGTTCGGTGCTTCCGGAACATGTTCCGGCGGTCCTGGAATGTTCCGGTGCCTCCGGAAAATGTTCCGGTGCTTCTGGAACATGTTCCGGCGCTTCCGAAACATGTTCCGGCGCTTCCGGAACATGTTCCGGTGCTTCCGGAACATGTTCCGGCAGTTCTGGAACATGTTCCGGTGCTTCCGGAACATGTTCCGGTGCTTCCGGAACATGTTCCGGCGGTTCCGGAACATGTTCCGGTGCTTCCGAAACATGTTCCGGTGCTTCCGGAACATGTTCCGGTGCCTCCGGAACATGTTCCGGTGCTTCCGGAACATGTTCCAGCGGTTCCGGAACATGTTCCGGCGGTTCCGGAACATGTTCCAGAAGCGCCGGAACATGTTCCGGAGGCACTGGAACATTCCGAAACCGCGGGAACATGTTCTGGAAGCACGGGAACATGTTCCGGGAGCACCGGAACATGCTCCGGAACATGTTCTGGTGCTTCCGGAACATGATCCGGCAGTTCCGGAACAAGTTCCGGCGGTTCCGGAACATGTTCCGGTGCTTCCGGAACATGTTCCGGTGATTCCGGAACATCGTCCGGCGGTTCCGGAACATGTTCCGGTGCCTCCTGAAGATGTTCCGGCGGTTCCAGAACATATTCCGGTGCTTCCGGAACATGTTCCGGCAGTTCCGGAACATGTTCCAGCGGCTTCCGGAACATGTTCCGGCAGTTCCGGAACATGTTCCGGCGGTTCCGGAACGTGTTTCGGTGCTTCCGGAACATGTTCCGGCGATTCCGGAACATGTTCCGGCGCTTCCGGAACATATTCCGGCGGTTCCGGAACATGTTCCGGCGGTTCCGGAACATTTTCCGGCGCTTCTGGAACATTTTCCGGCAGTCCCGGAACATGTTCCGGTGCTTCCGGAACATATTCCGGCGGTTCCGGAACAAGTTCCGGCGGTTCCGGAACATTTTCCGGCGCTTCCGGAACATTTTCCGGCAGTTCCGGAACATGTTCGGGTGCTTCCGGAACATGTTCCGGCAGTTCCGGAACATGTTCCGGCGGTTCTGGAACATGTTCCGGCGCTCCCGGAACATGTTCCAGCGGTTCTGGAACATGCTCCAGCGGTTCCCGAACATGTTGCAGTGCTTCCGGAACATGTTCCGGTGCTTCCGGAATATGTTCCGGCGGTTCCGGAACATGTTCCGGCGGTTCCGGAACATGGTCCGGTGCTTCCAGAACATGTTCCGGTGCCTTCGGAACATGTTCCGGCGGTTCCAAAACATGTTCCGGTGCGTCCGGAACATGTTCCGGTACGTCCGGAACATGTTCTGGTGCGTCCGGAACATGTTGCGGGGCTTGGGAACATGTTCCGATGCTTCCGCAACATGTTCCGGCGGTTCCGGAACATGTTCCAGAAGCGCCGGAACATGTTCCGGAGGCACTGGAACATTCCATAACCGCGGGAACATGTTCCGGAAGCACGGGAACATGTTCCGGTGTGTCCGGAACTTGTTCTGGTGCGTCCGGAACATGTTCCGGGGCTTAGGAACATGTTCCGATGCTTCCGCAACATGTTCAGGCGGTTCGGGAACATGTTCCGGCGGTTCCGGAACATGTTCCGGCGGTTCTGGAACATGTTCCAGCAGTTCCGGAACATGATCCTCCGGTTGCGGAACATGTTCCGGTGCTTCCGGAACATGTTCCGGCGGTTCCGGAACATGTTCCGGCGCTTCCAACATGTTCTGGTGCCTCCGGAACATGTTCCGGTGCTTCCGGAACATGTTCGAGCGGTTCTGGAACATGCTCCGGCGGTTCCAGAACATGTTGCAGTGCTTCCGGAATATGTTCCGGCGGTTCCGGAACATGTTCCGGCGGTTCCGGAACATGGTCCGGTGCTTCCAGAACATGTTCCGGTGCCTCCGGAACATGTTCCGGCGGTTCCGAAGAATGTTCCGGTGCGTCCGGAACATGTTCCGGTACGTCCGGAACATGTTCTGGTGCGTCCGGAACATGTTGCGGGGCTTGGGAACATGTTCCGATGCTTCCGCAACATGTTCCGGCGGCTCGGGAACATGTTCCGGCGGTTCCGGAACATGTTGCGGTGATTCCGGAACATGTTCAGGCGCTTCTGGAACATGTTCCGGCGGTTCCGGAACATCTTCCGGTGCATCCGGAACATGTTCCTGCGAACCTGGAACATGTTTCCGCGCTTCTGGAACATGTTCCGGCGGTTCGAGAACATGTTCCGGCGATTCCGGAACATGTTCCGGCGGTTCCGGAACATGTTCCGGCGGTTCCGGAACATGTTCCGGTGCCTCCTGAAGATGTTCCGGCAGTTCCCGAACATATTCCGGTGCTTCCGGAACATGTTCCGGCAGTTCCGGAACATGTTCCAGCGGCTTGCGGAACATGTTCCGCCATTCCGGAACATGTTCCGGCGGTTCCGGAACATGTTCAGGTGCTTCCGGAACATGTTCCGGCAGTTCCGGAACATGTTCCGGCGGTTCCGGAACATGTTCCGGAGCCTCCTGAAGATGTTCCGGCGGTTCTAGAACATGTTCCGGTGTTTCCGGAACATGTGCCGGCGGTTCTGGAATGTTCCGGTGCCTCCGGAACATGTTCCGCTGCTTCCGGAACATGCTCCGGCGGTTCCGAAACATGTTCCGGTGCTTCCGGAACATGATCCGGCGGTTCCGGAACATGTTCCGGTGCTTCCGGAACATGTTCCGGCGGGTCCGGAACATGTTCCGGCGCTTCCGGAACATATTCCCGCGGCTCCGGAACATGTTCCGGCGCTTCTGGAACATTTTCCGGGCTTCCGGAACATGATCCGGCGCTCCCGGAACATGTTCCAGCGGTTCTGGAACATGCTCCGGCGGTTCCAGAACATGTTGCAGTGCTTCCAGAATATGTTCCGGCGGTTCCGGAACAGGTAGGTAGGTTTCTTCGGGAGCTCGGGATGCCTCCTTTGACGGTGCAGGAAGAAGGTGTTACCAAGGGGACGTCCTGTCCCTCCCACTGCCCTATGTTAGGTGCCTCTTGAGCCGCTCCCGCATGTGCTTGGGAAGGCATTGTCGCGGCCACCCGGTCCATGTGTCCCAGGTGGGAGGGTGTCCCCACATGTGTCCATGAGTAGGGCCACATGCCCCCTCCTTCGGGCGGCAGCTCTGGGGGCTGCCCAGCCGTGTGGAGTATCTCTCACCACAAGGGGTCTTGCTCCCGCTTGTCTACGGTACGACCGCCTCACCCTTGTGGCTTGAGGTGCGGGGCCGCTCCGCTTGGCAGGCGACCCCCTCCTGGACTGTGTACCGGCTCGCCTGTCAGCGGTTGCATCCATGGCTCCGGGTGACGTTTGCCATGGTCCCCGATGCAGCCTGGCCGGGCTCGGACCAGCAGCCTTGGAGTACCGCTCCTGCCACTGGCCCGGTGGGTCGGCTGGGTCGCCCCAGTGTGTCCGACCCATGGGGTGTTGGTTCTTTCCTGTCCCCCGGCCGCCCTACGTGTGTGCGGCGTCCTGGGCCTCCCGGCTCCTGTTCACCGGTGTGCCCGCTCGGTGTGTTGTGTTGCGTGTGCGGCGTCCTGGGCCTCCCGGCTCCTGTTCACCGGTGTGCCCGCTCGGTGTGTTGTGTTGCGTGTGCGGCGTCCTGGGCCTCCCGGCTCCTGTTCACCGGTGTGCCCGCTCGGTGTGTTGTGTTGCGTGTGCGGCGTCCTGGGCCTCCCGGCTCCTATTCACCGGTGTGCCCGCTCGGTGTGTTGTGTTGCGTGTGCGGCGTCCTGGGCCTCCCGGCTCCTGTTCACCGGTGCGCCCGCTCGGTGTGTTGTGTTGCGTGTGCGGCGCCCTGGGCCTCCCGGCTCCTGTTCACCGGTGCGCCCGCTCGGTGTGTTGTGTTGCGTGTGCGGTGTCCTGGGCCTCCCGGCTCCTGTTCACCGGTGTGCCCGCTCGGTGTGTTGTGTTGCGTGTGCGGCGTCCTGGGCCTCCCGGCTCCTGTTCACCGGTGTGCCCGCTCGGTGTGTTGTGTTGCGTGTGCGGCGTCCTGGGCCTCCCGGCTCCTGTTCACCGGTGCGCCCGCTCGGTGTGTTGTGTTGCGTGTGCGGTGTCCTGGGCCTCCCGGCTCCTGTTCACCGGTGTGCCCGCTCGGTGTGTTGTGTTGCGTGTGCGGCGTCCTGGGCCTCCCGGCTCCTGTTCACCGGTGTGCCCGCTCGGTGTGTTGTGTTGCGTGTGCGGTGTCCTGGGCCTCCCGGCTCCTGTTCACCGGTGTGCCCGCTCGGTGTGTTGTGTTGCGTGTGCGGTGCCCTGGGCCTCCCGGCTCCTGTTCACCGGTGTGCCTGCTCGGTGTGTTGTGTTGCGTGTGCGGCGTCCTGGGCCTCCCGGCTCCTGTTCTCCGGTGTGCCCGCTCGGTGTGTTGTGTTGCGTGTGCGGCGTCCTGGGCCTCCCGGCTCCTGTTCACCGGTGTGCCCGCTCGGTGTGTTGTGTTGCGTGTGCGGCGTCCTGGGCCTCCCGGCTCCTGTTCACCGGTGTGCCCGCTCGGTGTGTTGTGTTGCGTGTGCGGCGTCCTGGGCCTCCCGGCTCCTGTTCACCCCTGTGCCTGCTCGGTGTGTTGTGTTGCGTGTGCGGCGTCCTGGGCCTCCCGGCTCCTGTTCACCGGTGTGCCCGCTCGGTGTGTTGTGTTGCGTGTGCGGTGTCCTGGGCCTCCTGGCTCCTGTTCACCGGTGTGCCCGCTCGGTGTGTTGTGTTGCTGTGTGGGGTGCCGCTGCGGGGCGCTCACTCGTCCATCCGGACGGCGGCTATCGTAGCCGGCAGGGGCTGGGTACCCTCCGGGCGCACACACGTCCATCCGGACGGCGGCTGTTCGTAGCCGGCAGGGGCTGGGTACCCTCCGGGCGCGCACTCGTCCATCCGGACGGCGGCTGTTCGTTGCCGGAAGGGGTTGGGTACCCTCCGGGCGCGCACACGTCCATCCGGACGGCGGCTGGCGTGCGTGTGCTTGCTCTTTGTGGCCGGGTCGGGCGGGCCGGCCTCCCGGGCACGTTGTGGTGCGCCTCACCTTTTCCTTTGGCCGCTTTGTCTTTCTGCTTTGCTTGGCCCCCTCCGGGCTGGGGTTGCCCCCCGCTCTCTTGCTGCCCTTGCCGTTCCTCGTTGCCGTGGCGCCGTGCTTTGGTTGTTTTTCTCGGCCTCCCGCTGCCTGCCTCTTCGTGCGCTCGCGCGTCGTTTGTGTCTCCTGCTTGGCCGTTGGCTGCTCTTTGGTGGTTTCTCCCCCCACCCCCTCCCTTTTTGTGTTTCGGTGTTTTCGTCGCTCCTGCTTGGTGCCTTGGTGTTGCTTTTTTTTTTTTTTCTTCCCCTTCTTCTCCTGTGCGCCCCCGTTGTCTCCGGCTTTCTCTGGTTTCTGGCCCCGGGTGCCCTGGGCCTCGGCGCTGTGCGTTGTTTGCTTTGTTGGCCTTTCGCCTCTCGGCTCTCCGTGCGCTTGTCCCTCTTTAGTGCTTTCCGCCTGGCTGGTGCTTGCTCCCCGTCGGTTGCTGCCCCCCCCCCCCCCCTTTTTGTCTCGCGGTTTTCGTCGCTGCCGCTCGGTGCTGTGTGCCGTGTGCTGCTTTGTGCTGTGCGTCCCTCGGTGCGGTGCTGTGCCGTGTTGTGCTCGTTGGGTGCTGCTGCTTGTTGCGCCGTGCCCTCTGGCGCTGCCCGTTGCCCTGGGGCCCTGTGCTCTGCGGCGCTGCGTTTTGCGGTGTTCCCCCGTGCTGTGTGTGTTTTGTCGTGGCGCCGGGGTGCGTGCTGTTGTTGGCCGCTCTGCTTTGTGCTGTGTGTGTCCCGGGGTGCTGTGCTGTGCGTTCTCTGTCCTCTCCGCTTTGTGCGGTGCTGTGCTTCGCTGTGCTGGTGCGCTCGCGTTGTGCTGTTCGTGTGGTGCTCGCTGTTGTTGGCGCCTGGTGCTGTGGTGCGGTGCTGGGTCTGGTGGCCGGTGGTTGTCTGCTGGTGGCGTGTTTCGGTGTCCCTGTCTGGCCGCATGGTCTGTTTCCCTGTGGTTGGTGTGGTTTGCTGTGGTGCCCTGCTTTCCTGTGTCGTGTTCTGTGGTGCTGTGCTGTCGCGTGGTGCTGTGCTGTTGTGCTCTGCTGTCGTGTTGCGGTGCTGTTGGGGCTTGCTTTGCCCTCCTGTGGGCTGTCGTGCTGTGCTGTGTTGTGCTGTTGGTTGGCTGTGCTGTTTTTTGCCCGGTGGTGGTGTCTGCGTGCTGTGGTGCTCTTTTCCTCGTGCTGTGCGTTCCCTGTCTTCTCCGCTCTGTGCGCTGCGGTGCCTTGTTGTGCTGGCTGTGGTGCCTTGCTTCCCTGTGTCGTGTGCTGTGGCGCTGTGCTGTCGTGTGGTGCTGTGCTGTCGTGCTCTGCTGTCGTTTTGCGGTGCTGTTTGTGTTTGCTTTGCCCTCCTGCGGCCCGTCGTGCGGCGCCAGTGTCGTCTGCGCTGTTGTTGGTGCCTCGTGCAGTGGCGTGTCCCTGTGCGTTGTGGTGTCTCCTTGGGCGTTCTGCGGTGTGGTGGTGCTGCTCTGGTGTGTCGTGGTGTCTTGCTGTGCTGTGCGTTGTCCTGTGGTGTCCTGCGTCCTGTGCCGTGTCAGTAAGAAAAAGTGCTTTTCCATTGCTTTGGGACATACTCTAGTTGTATTAGAGATGCACTGAGCATCCATGCATTTTTATCTTAGTATTGGTCCAGCCAAAAGTGGTGAGAACACATTTTGACCTATGGAACCAAACACCCAATCAGGATATGGAGTGGACCCCTTAATCCCCTTTCAATCAGAAGTAAAACATCTTTTCCTGAGTTGACTGAGCACTGACATACCTAAGGTAGAGCCTATGAATTTATCTATGTTTTTCCATGAATACTTATCTGCCCTAGTGGTATGCACCATAGGGGGTTAGGCACCTCTTTTTGAGAGGTCCTGGGTTCAATTCCTGGTCAGCCTAACTAAGTAGGAAGATCCCAACTAAGTAGGAAGATCCCATGTGACATGGCAGTGACCTCATCGCCACATACCATGCCACCTCAGCACATATGGGACCCAAAACAAAGAGTGCACATCTCCTAAGATGGCACTATGGAGAGAGAGTGATCCTGAGGCAGTTTTCTAACTCTTTTCCCAAAACATTTCAGCTATCTCTGTGAATATGCATTCATTTGTATCCTGAGTTGCAGTTTCTGTGAATATCTAATCATCTTTCACTGTTTACACTGCAGCCCTTCATGCTTTGATCCTGAATTACCTTCTCCTTGCATACTATTGGCTTGGGCTATCCTGGATTGAGTTGGCTTTACTGTATTTCAACAAACAAAAGCTTTTCATCATCCAAAACCAGCAGCAGGACACCCTACAGCAACAACAAGCAGCAGGAGAAGCAAAAACACAGTGCTGAAAACACTATAAACTTTTCTGGTAGCAAGAGGCAGCCTGTCTCTGTGCACCAGCAGCGACCCCGCGCCGTACAACCAGTGCTCGGAGCAGGCAAACATAAGCAGAAGGGTGGATTAAGATGGATCCAGGAAGAGTGGACGCCGAGGTGAACACAGCGCCAGCGCCAGAGACACCGGCAAGGCCGGCGCCTGACGCTGTACCTTCGGTGGAGCCCTTACATGGGCCAATGGATACGGCGGAGGACTCCTTGGATGGCCTCCAGACGGCCTTTGGGGCCCTGTCGGTGAAGGAAATGGTCTCTCAGCCTCAGCCTGTGAAGAGGAAGAGAGGAAACGAGAGCGAGAAGGATGCTGGAGAAGGAGCAGACGAAGGAGAGGAGCAAGGGCAAGACCCGACGGATATCCCTACCTTCGAAGGCGCACCAAGCGCCTCTGGCCTCCAAGCATCACCCTCTCCCATAACCACCACACACCCAGCCGCCGCTACATCCACTTCCACAACCAACCAGCCTATGGCAGAGGGCACAGGCTTTACTGGCATGCCTCACTACCCCGCCTATGGCATGGGCCCACCTACCACTGCGCTCCTTGAGGCAACTACTGCCAGTGAGCCGGTGGCTTCCAGCTCTGCGCCGCGTTGGTATGCGGCTGACCATCCCCATCCACTTCACTCCACTGGAACCTACATGGAAGTTCCTGGGTATGCTCCTGGGTGTGCACCTGGGTATGCACCCCTGAGTGGGTTGAGGAGAGGACCAGAGTCTCTGGGAGGCAGGAGTAGAGGATCGGGAAGATCCTCCAACAGGTCCCTGACGCGGTCGGAGATCAACGAGGTGCTCCAAGGAGCCACTTCGAAAATCGTGAGCGACCTCACGCAAGAGATCAGGGAGAAATTGCAGCCCCTGATGATCCCGTCCCATGCGTCACCTACGACAGTGGGGATGTCACCCCACCGAGTACAGGCTAACCACCTGGCGGCAGGGTTGACGAATACCCTGGGGAGCCTGAGGAGCCGACCGATGCCGACTCCTGCAGCAGTACCAAGAAGCCCATTCGTCCCGAGGACAGCCCAGCCGCCCTACAGTCACGTGACGAACTCGACGAGGGCCGAGCTGGACCAGCTGGGGCTGACAGCCCTAAGGGCTATGGTGGACGTGGAGCCTTATGGCTCCAGTGATCTAGGCGGAGACCCCTCCGATGATGGGCCGCCTTCGATGACTTCTTCTTCGCCATCGGATGACGAAGACCCTGAGGACCCCGAGGACTCCAAGGGTAAGAAGAAGAAGAAGAAGAAGAAGAAGAAGACCCGACGCCCTGAAGGACGCCGAGCTCAGGAGGCGAAGGCTATTGCCACCTCCAAGATAGTGGTGAACCTGCCTGAATTCACAGGCAAGGACCTCAGCGAGTTCGCTGAGAACTTTGGCCGGTTCCTACGACTGACCGGCCAAACCCACGCGAGTGGGCGAGTGAAGTGCGACCTGCTCCTGCAGTGCTGCAAGACGAAGTACCTGGAGAAGCAGGTCAGGCAGATCGTCACCAAATCCGCCACCTTTGCCGACGTGTTGGTTGCCCTGGAGAGGCAGTACCCAACCTACGAGACCGACCTCTCCATCAGGGCCGAGATCCAGAACCTGCCCGTCCTGCCCAACAACCCCAAACCCGGCAGGGTCTCCGAGCTGTTGGCGGACCTGGACCACTGGGCTGGACGACTGACGCCCGGTTCCTACAGCAGCGACGACCTGCTGTTTTGGTTGTGCTCCAAGCTCCCCCGTGAGCTATGGGACGAGTGCCGTCTGACGGCTGAGCGCAAGGCTAGATCCCTCCGCTACGAGGATCTATGCGTGCTGCTCCTGGAGATGGCGCTGGAGAAGGAGAGCGACCAACACCTGAACCACTACCGTCCTGGTGGTGGAGGTTCTGGAGGCAAAGGGTACCAAGGGTCCCGACCTGGGCAGGGGACTACCCCCAAACACGCCCACGCCCGCCTAATGGAGAACGTGAAGGAGCTATTCTGGTGTGATGCCAGAGATGAACAAGGCCACCTGCAGCATGCCTCCGACTGCGAGCAGCGAGACTGCTTTGTTGTCCAGGGGAAGCAGCAGGAAAAGATCACCGGCGCCAAGGTGAAGATGCCGGATCATTACCGCTGCACCATCACGTGTGCATTCTGCGGTAAGCGGAAGCACTATGAGGACGAGTGCTACCATAAGCAACGCCTATCGGCGAAGCTTAAGGGGGAAGATCCTGGCAAAAGCTCAGGCAAAGGTGGAGGCAAGGCCAAAGGCAACGACTCCGGCAAGGGCAAGTCGAAAGGACGTGGTCAAGGTGGTCAAGACAAGGGTCAAGGCGGACGAAGAGGAGGCGCTAATCGCCAGAACGACAACAAGAACAAGGACAAGAACGGAGGTAACCCCAACCCTAATCCAGGGGGGAACTCCGAGCCCTCTGGAGGGCAGTCTGGACCTACCACACGCTCACAGATGCAGGCCCAGCAAGAACAAGGAGCCAAGCGTGAGCATGAAGGTGGTGACGACGGCAACGCCAAGAAGAGAAGCCGTTTCATGAGGATGGCCCGCAAATTGCGGAACAAGGGGTTCGAGGTGACCTGTCCCGCGGAGTTCTGACGGGGACGCTCTGGTGGCACCCAAGACCTGGTGTTTTGGGTACGTATCCGACTAGGGGGACGTGAATACCTGGGGGTACTGGATACTGGAGCCACAATATCGATAGTGGCCAAGAAAATTTTACCTTGTGGGAGCCTGAAGAACACCATGACCACCGCCGCTATACGGATGGGGGATGGACATGTGGTGCACAGCTGCGGGGACTGCGAAGTGGAGGTACCTATGGGCTCCAAGACTATCGCCCATCGGTTCTATGTGATGGACACTGATGCCTTCGACTTTGTACTGGGTACTGACTTTTTCGTGCAGCACTCCCAGATACAATCCCTGACGCTGCAAGCGCCCTACCTCCTATACGTGGACCACGGCAGTGGCAGAGAGTCTGTGCCACTGGAGCAGTCGGAACATACCTCGAGTTACCTGAGACTATCGAAGGAGGAGCCCTCGAACATGATGGCGGCCTCCAAAACTGAGGACTATCAACTATTGGGGGAAGTCCTAGACCAAGGTCTGAAGGAGTTGGGTTACTCTCGAGAAGACCTAAGTGTGGAACTGTTCGCCAGCGACAAGCAGCATGTACTGGACCTATACTGCAGCAAGGGGAAGAACTGCAGCTACAAATTTTACTGGCCCTCTTTCGGGATGGCCTACGGGAACCCCAGATTCAGTGAACTGGGGAAGGTGCTGACCAAGGTGGCCTTGGAACGTTCCCGTATGGTCCTGTGTTCCCCCGATTGGGGAGCCCATGGGGGCAACGAGTACTGGCGAACCCTCCTTGACAAGCTGACTATCAGCTCTGTGCGGTTACCTGATGAGGCCATCTACGTGCCTCTGGGACGCAAGACGCCCATTGGGAAGCCCGGATGGGGGAGTATGCTCAGCGTGGTGGACGGAAGTCTTACCACCATCCCCTGGGAAGACCTGGACCCTACTCTGGTCCAGGCTATACAACGAGAAAGCGATGGACTCGCCTTGGGTGACTTGAAGGATCGTCTACGACCTCAAGATGCTGTTGAAACTACACCCGGAGGAGATGAGTACGTCGTGACTGACACCAACGCCCCCAACTCTCCCTGTCATGTACCTGTTCCTGATGGAGTCTCTGAGTGTGGACTATCTGAGCTACCTAGCTCTATCCACTCAGACGACGAAACTGAGCACGACGCCTTCTTCGTGCAGACTGCGGTGGAAGAAGTGGAGAACGCCGAGTACGTCGCCCCACTAAAACCCCTACTCTCCATGAGGGTGGAAGACCCCGTGGATGAAGAGCTGGACCCTCGATCCAGGCTCAGGGAGTACGTGGATTCCAAGAGGAAGTTGGTGGCGAAAAAGCTATGCTACGCGAAGCCTACCCGCAGCTCGTGGCCACTGAAGCAAGGACGTATGGGAGACCTATCCCAACTGAAGGAGGACCTCGAACAGAAGATCACCACCTGGCAAAGGGAGGTGGATCTCAAGCTCATGAAGAGCGTATGGGGTGCCCATGTGAGGACCCCAGATGAGGACGACCTCTCGGAGGAATGTGTATGTGAACCCCCTAAAGCGTGCCTATGTTGCCATCGTCCACCGGAGATGGTTGAGCAAGACCTTCTGTATGCCTACCAAGGGCTGAAGGATGCTACCGCGGGCGAAGAATCGGTGGAGGACCACCTCCCGACTTCTATTCAAGGGGCAAGCAACTTACACTCCGACGAGGATATGGAGGACAAGATCAAGGTACTGGACCCGCGGGTACAAAAGCTGATAAGGACCTATCTGGAGGTGTTCGGAGAACTACCCCCTCCAGCCTCATGCGACAAGCTGGTACAGATGGACCTCAAGCTGAAACCCGAGTTCGTGGGTCACAAGATCCGGAGGAGACCCTATCCAGCTCCTAAAGAGCAGGCCGACGAGATTGAGCGACAGATACAAGAATGTATCGACGCTGGCCTAGTCCTGGAGTACAAGGATGGGGACTACCCCCTACACTGCAGCCCCTGTTTCCTGGTGGCTAAACCTGGGTCTACAGCCAAACGGCCGGTAGTGGACTATGGAGAGCTGAACAAGAAGACGCTGAACCACTCAGGGTCCATTCCCAATATGGAGTCTACCCTGGAGAAGATAGCCTCCTGTCGCTACAAGACCAAGATGGACAAGCGAAGTGGATTCTGGCAAGTGGACCTGACGCCCAACGCGCAGGAACTACTGGCCTTCATCACCCCTCAGGGGAGGGTATTCAAGTGGAAGGTCATGCCATTCGGCGTGGCTAACGCCCCCGCTCTGTTCCAAGAGCTGATGAACAAGATCTTGTCCATCCTACGAAGGAGACCTAAGGTGCAGGAGCTCATATCCCGTGGGGCCCAGATGGAGGCTCACATCGACGATGTATGCCTCGGGACCAATACCCAGGAGGATCACCTAATCCTCTTGGGTGAGTTCTTTGCGGTCTGCCAGGAGAACCACACACGACTCAAGCTG
Source organism: Eutreptiella sp. 'Long Island Sound 2002' (assembly GCA_964036045.1). Taxonomy (NCBI): domain Eukaryota; phylum Euglenozoa; class Euglenophyceae; order Eutreptiales; family Eutreptiaceae; genus Eutreptiella; species Eutreptiella sp. 'Long Island Sound 2002'. The sequence goes on from OZ038403.1 coordinate 23,368,184, forward strand.
GAGAAGTGTGAGTTCATGCAGGAGACCATGCAGTACCTGGGGTTTGACGTTGGCTATGGGTGGTGGACCCCAGCGGCCTCTAAGGCCAAACCCCTGATGGATGCCAAGGTACGACACGAAGACCCCAAGAAAGGACTTCATGATGTACGCAGTTTCATTGGGGCGTGCAACTTCTATCGCCGCCACATCAAAAACTTCACCTACACCAGCGCGGTACTGACTGACTTGATCAAGAAGAGTACTACTTGGCGCTGGGGCCCACAAGAGCAACAAGCGTTTGACGAGCTCAAAGACAAGGTAGCCAACGCTAAGTGCTTGGGCGTGCCTAGGGCACAAGGGGAGATTATCCTGGTGACCGACGCCAGCAACGTGGGCGGTGGTGGAACGTTGTTCCAATGGCAAGCACTAGAGAAGGAGGAGTTCGACTCGGCCATTTCCCAATGGGGGACGGAAGGTCTCAACCGAGATGGAACCCTCAAGCACAGCTACCCTGACGACAAGTGGGTCCTAGTACCTCTTGGCCACTGGAACTGGAAGTGGAACCAGGCCAGGGGGAACTACTCCACCTATGAGCAGGAACTGCTCGCGGGTATGCTGGTGCTATCCTCACAAGCACGACTGTTGGGGAGTAACCCTGTGGTCTGGCTATGCGACCAAGAACCGGTCCGCAGTTTCCAGAAGGGCCCCCCACCTGAGAAGGCGAAGCTACGTCGCTGGTGGACCTACCTCAGTCAACTACGGCTGACGGTACACCATATCCAGGGAGTGAAGAACGAGTGTGCCGACTACATCAGCCGCAACAACTTCGACGCCCTGATTGGTGCCCGGTCTGAAGCGCTGGCTAAGGAAGCGTTCAGCCGTATGGACGTACACCTGGACCTGAACATGACCATGATACGCCCGCTGGATGGACTCCAACAATCGGAGTACCTACAGGAGTTTGGGGATATCTACCGGCGCCTGGAGAAACGCCTTGAACCCCTCCTGGTCAACCAAGACCAGTGGAAGCGGGACAAGAGCTACCTCTGGCACGAGGACCGCATCGTGGTGCCTAGTGACCGAGTCCCAGCGCTGCTGAAGTGGACCCATGAGTCCAGTGGTCATGTGGGTGCTGACCGTACCCTGAGGCTGTTCAAGCAGTGGTTCCACACTACGTGGACTGACGACCAGCTGCGGAAGACGCTCCTGCCTATCGTGGACAAGTGCCCGTGCAGGTCCTGTAAACCAGGGGATATCAGGGACAGAGGTCTCTACTCGACCCTGCCCATCCCTCACTGTGCTAACAGTGTTCTATACGTGGACTACACGGAAATGCCGAAGTTCGGGGGCTATGACTTCGCCCTCGTGGTAACCTGTGGGTTGACCAGGTTTACCAGGGTGTTCCCATGTACCAAGCACATTACCGGAGAGGAGACTATCAAGATACTCCTGGAGGAGTGGTTTTGTGTCTATGGGGCGCCCAAGGAGATCAACTCCGATGAGGACGTACGAGTACGCTCAGATACTGGCTGGTACAAGAGGGTCCTGAGGTCCCTCAATGTCCAGGTGTCTACGGGGATTCCCTACTCTCACACGAGCAACCCCCTATGTGAGCGACAGATTCGTGTCCTGAAGGAGAACGTCAGGATATGGTGCAAAACTGAACGCACCAGAGACTGGGTGAGACTACTCCCCGTCATATCCTTGATGATGAACTCCCAAGAGAGTTCAGCTACTGGCTACTCGCCACATGAGCTATTCATGGGGCGCCCGGCGTGGTTCCTACATGCCCCCTATCCAGAGGACACCCATTCTTCTGTGGGTGAATGGGTCCAAGAGCAACAAGCGAAGGTGGACAAGGCCAAGGCTATGCTCCAGAGAGTGAGGGAGCGTCAGTGGAACAAGAAGAACAAGCACCGTGTACCGGCCACCTACCAAGAAGGGGACTGGGTGCTGGTGCACCACAGTCGACTACCCGCCTGGCCACGCTCTACCAGCGATGACCCATACTTCGGGCCGTACAAGATCCTATCTGTGGATGGACACCGTATCACCGTGCGGTGTTCTCCCCGTCTAGGGGGGACCCTGGTGTGCGCCGCTCAACACCTGAAGCGCTACCATGATCCTGAAGACCTCTGTGGGGAGGAGTGGGAGCTGAACGACGAGGAAATCGCCGCTCTGGACCTACAAGGGGCTGCCAGCCCTATGGAAGTTGAAGGTGAACTCCCCGACATGAACGCCGAGGAGATGGCTAAGGAGGGCTTCTACCTGGTGAAGTCTGTCCTACGCCACCGCTATCGCCAGGGTTGGCGCTTCCTCACCCTCTGGGAAGGGTTTGGAGTCGAAGAGGCCACCTGGGAGCCCTTTCCTGCATTTGTTCTACCTGAGGGACGCCTAAACTCAGTTCTGGTTGACTACTTGTCCCAGAACAACCTTGGTGAGTTGTTGAGGCTCGCTGAGATGCTTGCCTCCAAGAATAAAGCTAGAGACTGAACCTTACCCTTACCTGCCAAAGCGTATGTGTGAGTGTGCTAGTCCTAAGGTCCTGAGAGCAAGCCGCACAAGTGGTGTCCTAATTATACCCAAGTCTGCGCCCTTGCTGAACCTGGAGGGTTGGCTTATTGATGCCACGGGGTACGCCCCGGGTCTCCCCTCCCCTATGCGCCCAATTTCTGTGCTGGCGCAAAACCTTGGGGGAATACCCAGAGTGTCAATCCAGGTATTGTTTTCCCTACCTACCTGTCTACTACAGGGAGGGGTGGCCAAAAGCTATGAAGGCATGCAAAACGCCTGTTTGCTATGTGGCCAAAAACACTAACCTAACCCACTGTCACAGCCCACCAACCCAGCTAAAATTGCAGGAAAAGGGTGGGACAGTGACACGCCCCCTACAGGTCCTACACACCCTACAGTGGCACCATCCTGGTGGGCGAGCGCTGGGCAACTGGCTCTAGCCCCCACGCAGGACTACCACTCCTACACGCACACTCTACTTGGCGTTGCGAAGAGGAAGTTCTCGAGGGTCCTAGCGACCCACCTGTGAAATGACAAGAGAACACAGCGCTGCTAAGCAACTGTGGCCTCACAGGGGACGCCACAACGCGTTTCCCCTGCAAGGGCTTGGAGGGAAGGAGTGCTCTCGTGTGCAAGGCGCAGATGTCGATGAAGTCGGACTCCCTGCTCTGCCGCAGGCGGAGCGGAGTTACTTGTTTGTGTGATCTGCGCCCCTGTTTAGCAGGGCATAAAAAAATGCTGCTGCACCACTCACCCTACCTGCCCACCTGTAAAACAAAGGCAAATGAAAGGGCGTTTGCGGCGGAGGAACCAAGGCACACTCCAGGTATTATACCCTTCTCAGTGTGCCCTATAATACGCTGTCCGCAAACACGCTGCATGGAGCAGCTACCCTTATCAAGCAAGCAAGCGTTAAGGGACTCCTCAGGTTCTCTTAAAGAACGTACCGAGGAGCCCCTGGGTAGCCTAAACAAGGTTTACCGTGCGCACTTCGCGTGGCCTACCCTTTAATGCGTGTGTGCATGCACGACTATGCACGATCACGTGGGCAAACCTGCCCATCTCCACAACAATCTTGACTCCACCAGGGGGTGGCCCCGCCTGGGCGTACCTACCTTACCTACCGCTGGGAAGTGAAGCAAGGAGAGAAAACAAAAGGGGCGCACGCGAAGAACGTTGCTATGCACTTGTGTGTATGACTAATCACCCTGATCTGACCGCTAATCATCTGCAATCTTTCTAATCAATCCCTCTACCGCGTTCTATCGTGGTTATCGTTGTTAACGCTGCTACACGACTCAGTCACGGAGACTCGAGACGAGCAATGTGTATGCGGCATGCAAGACGAGCATACCTGTAGTTTATACCTGATTCATTGAAGTCTTTTCAATTGATTTTCGAATTCTTGAATTTTTGAAGCTTCTATTAGTGTGGGTGGAATCTGTATGTTTGTTTATTAATGTGTGTCTCGTCATTTTCAAGACTACGTGATACACACGTTTATAATTCCATTATTTTTCCATTTTCCGGCGCTTCGCTAGGAGCCGCTCCTGCGCGCCGCCATTTTATGCGTATGAATTTCTGGACTTAAAAAATCCAGAGATGACTATAATTTCTATAAAAATGTGCTGAAGATGCACAATTGGATTCTGCTCAGGTGTGTCGTTTCAGAAAAATTCTGCGCCGTCATTTGACGGATTTTGGTGTCGTCGCTTCGTTTTTGCGTGGATTCGTCCATAATTCTCCCATTCCTGCCTCTGCAGATACCCACGCGCAGCCTCGCTGAGTAGGCCGTGTTCGGGTCGAAATGCAGGTGCCTGGAGAGACTGAGCAGAACCAAGACCCCACCAAGGGGCAAATTAATTTCTTTTCGACTCCCTACGCCCTAAGACAGGTCACAGGTCGCCAGCAGGTTTACGAGAACCCATGCGAGTGTGTATAATGTGTCTTGCGTTTGGGTTGTGTCGACGCTGCGTCTTGGAGGAAGGGATGCATATGCACATGTTTGGCATGCTCCCAATCTAACCCAACCAAGCCACAGGAGCCCCGGCAGCGCCAAGAGCGCTGAGTCTTCTGTAGGAAACTGTACAATCAGAGCAGCAAAAGGACGCCAGCCATGGTGAGCGCCCATTTTTCGGTGTGAAAGAGACTGTAGGTATTTTAAAGTAGATGTGGAAACCAAGGAGAGGCCAAAAAAAATTCCCTTTTTCCTAAAATGCGACAGTGGTGGCCACCACAGCACAAGGGGGGAGTAAGAAAAAGTGCTTTTCCATTGCTTTGGGACATACTCTAGTTGTATTAGAGATGCACTGAGCATCCATGCATTTTTATCTTAGTATTGGTCCAGCCAAAAGTGGTGAGAACACATTTTGACCTATGGAACCAAACACCCAATCAGGATATGGAGTGGACCCCTTAATCCCCTTTCAATCAGAAGTAAAACATCTTTTCCTGAGTTGACTGAGCACTGACATACCTAAGGTAGAGCCTATGAATTTATCTATGTTTTTCCATGAATACTTATCTGCCCTAGTGGTATGCACCATAGGGGGTTAGGCACCTCTTTTTGAGAGGTCCTGGGTTCAATTCCTGGTCAGCCTAACTAAGTAGGAAGATCCCAACTAAGTAGGAAGATCCCATGTGACATGGCAGTGACCTCATCGCCACATACCATGCCACCTCAGCACATATGGGACCCAAAACAAAGAGTGCACATCTCCTAAGATGGCACTATGGAGAGAGAGTGATCCTGAGGCAGTTTTCTAACTCTTTTCCCAAAACATTTCAGCTATCTCTGTGAATATGCATTCATTTGTATCCTGAGTTGCAGTTTCTGTGAATATCTAATCATCTTTCACTGTTTACACTGCAGCCCTTCATGCTTTGATCCTGAATTACCTTCTCCTTGCATACTATTGGCTTGGGCTATCCTGGATTGAGTTGGCTTTACTGTATTTCAACAAACAAAAGCTTTTCATCATCCAAAACCAGCAGCAGGACACCCTACAGCAACAACAAGCAGCAGGAGAAGCAAAAACACAGTGCTGAAAACACTATAAACTTTTCTGTGTCCTGCGGTGCCGTGCTGCCCTGCGGTGCTGTGCTGGTTTGTTTGTTGCGTGGGTGTGGTTGTACCTACTTGAAAAACCGCCGCAAAATTTCGTAAAACATTTTTTTTTTTTTTCCTCTTTTTTTTTTTTTTGAAAAAAAAAAAAAACAAAAATAAAATTATACACGACCCAACACACTCGCATGCAGCAAGACCATGTTCGTTGCTGTGCCTTATGTGCGACCCGTCGTTCTTGATGTTCTCGGCCTTGTTCTTGTGCGTGGCGTCGTGGAGCGTGTTGGTGTCCATTGCTAAGGGTTAGCCGCGTTCCCCCAGGGCCGCCGCCTGAGCTGCAGGGCAAGGGGAGTGATGGGCACGAGGGTGGGGAGGGAGGTGCATGGAGAAGAAGAAGAAAAAGACGGCAGGGCGCGACATGAGGGGTCGTGGCGAGTTATGAAAACTTTTCGAGTTTTACGCGCTGCTCGCGACGCGTTTTTCTTTGCACCTATAGCGAGTTAGACGACGGCAAGGACGGCGTTGGGGTCCTACGAGCGTTACGGTGCTTACGGCGTTAACTATTCACCTATTTGACGTCGAAAAAATTTTCGTCGCGTTTTTACGCGTTTCGCAGCGCGCTTTTTGGCCTAAGCGTTTTTTATGCTAATTAGCTTTATTTTTAGCTATTCAGAAAATTTTTTCGTCGTATTTTACCTATCTTTTTATTCCGTTCTGGGACAGGGGCCCAGCGCGCGCGACCCACACCACGGCAGCGGTTCCGGAACATGTTCCGGCCGTTTCGGAACATGTTCCGGTGCTTCCAGAACATGTTCCGGTGCCTCCAGAACATGTTCCGGTACGTCCGGAACATGTTCTGGTGCGTCCGGAACATGTTGCGGGGCTTGGGAACATGTTCCGATGCTTCCGCAACATGTTCCGGCGGCTCGGAAACATGTTCCGGCGGTTCCAGAACATGTTCCGGAACTGCCGGAACATGTTCCGGTGATTCCGGAACATGTTCAGGCGCTTCTGGAACATGTTCCGGCGGTTCCAGAACGTGTTCCGGCGCTCCCGGAACATGTTCCGGCGGTTCCGGAACATCTTCCGGTGCATCCGGAACATGTTCCTGCGAACCTGGAACATGTTTCCGCGCTTCTGGAACATGTTCCGGCGGTTCGGGAACATGGTTCGGCGCTTCCGGAACATGTTCCGGCGCTTCCGGAACATGTTCCGGCGGTTCCGGAACATGTTCCGGTGCCTCCTGAAGATGTTCCGGCGGTTCCAGAACATATTCCAGTGCTTCCGGAACATGTTCCGGCAGTTCCGGAACATGTTCCAGCGGCTTGCGGAACATGTTCCGCCATTCCGGAACATGTTCCGGCGGTTCCGGAACATGTTCCGGTGCTTCCGGAACATGTTCCGGCAGTTCCAGAACATGTTCCGGCGGTTCCGGAACATGTTCCGGCGGTTCCGGAACATGTTCCGGAGCCTCCTGAAGATGTTCCGGCGGTTCTAGAACATGTTCCGGTGTTTCCGGAACATGTGCCGGCGGTTCTGGAATGTTCCGGTGCCTCCGGAACATGTTCCGCTGCTTCCGGAACATATTCCCGCGGCTCCGGAACATGTTCCGGCGCTTCCGGAACATTTTCCGGTGCTTCCGGAACATGATCCGGCGCTCCCGGAACATGTTCGAGCGGTTCTGGAACATGCTCCGGCGGTTCCAGAACATGTTGCAGTGCTTCCGGAATATGTTCCGGTGCTTCCGGAACATGTTCCGGTGCCTCCGGAACATGTTCCGGCGGTTCCGAAACATGTTCCGGTGCGGTACGTCTGGAACATGTTCTGGTGCGTCCGGAACATGTTGCGGGGCTTGGGAACATGTTCCGATGCTTCCGCAACATGTTCCGGCGGCTCGGGAACATGTTCCGGCGGTTCCGGAACATGTTGCGGTGATTCCGGAACATGTTCAGGCGCTTCTGGAACATGTTCCGGCGGTTCCGGAACATGTTCCGGCGCTCCCGGAACATGTTCCGGCGGTTCCGGAACATCTTCCGGTGCATCCGGAACATGTTCCTGCGAACCTGGAACATGTTTCCGCGCTTCTGGAACATGTTCCGGCGGTTCAGGAACATGGTTCGGCGCTTCGGGAACATGTTCCGGCAGTTCCGGAACATGTTCCGGCGGTTCCGGAACATGTTCCGGTGCTTCCGGAACATGTTCCGGCGATTCTGGAACATGTTCCGGCGCTTCCGGAACATGTTCCGGCGGTTCCGGAACATGTTCGGGTGCCTCCTGAAGATGTTCCGGCGGTTCCAGAACATATTCTGGTGCTTCCGGAACATGTTCCGGCAGTTCCGGAACATGTTCCAGCGGCTTGCGGAACATGTTCCGCCATTCGGGAACATGTTCCGGCGGTTCCGGAACATGTTCCGGTGCTTCCAGAACATGTTCCGGCAGTTCCGGAAAATGTTCCGGCGGTTCCGGAACATGTTCCGGCGTTTCCGGAACATGTTCCGGAGCCTCCTGAAGATGTTCCGGCGGTTCTAGAACATGTTCCGGTGCCTCCGGAACATGTTCCGCTGCTTCCGGAACATGTTCCGGCGGTTCCTAAACATGTTCCGGTGCTTCCGGAACATGATCCGGCGGTTCAGGAACATGTTCCGGTGCTTCCGGAACATTTTCCGGCGGGTCCGGAACATGTTCCGGCGCTTCCGGAACATATTCCCGCGGCTCCGGAACATGTTCCGGCGCTTGCGGAACATTCTCCGGTGCTTCCGGAACATGATCCGGCGCTCCCGGAACATGTTCCAGCGGTTCTGGAACATGCTCCCGCGGTTCCAGAACATGTTGCAGTGCTTCCGGAATATGTTCCGGCGGTTCCGGAACATGTTCCGGCCGTTTCGGAACATGTTCCGGTGCTTCCAGAACATGTTCCGGTGCCTCCGGAAAATGTTCCGGCGGTTCCGAAACATGTTCCGGTGCGTCCGGAACATGTTCCGGTACGTCCGGAACATGTTCTGGTGCGTCCGGAACATGTTGCGGGGCTTGGGAACATGTTCCGATGCTTCCGCAACATGTTCCGGCGGCTCGGGAACATGTTCCGGCGGTTCCGGAACATGTTGCGGTGATTCCGGAACATGTTCAGGCGCTTCTGGAACATGTTCCGGCGGTTCCGGAACATGTTCCGGCGCTCCCGGAACATGTTCCGGCGGTTCCGGAACATCTTCCGGTGCATCCGGAACATGTTCCTGCGAACCTGGAACATGTTTCCGCGCTTCTGGAACATGTTCCGGCGGTTCGGGAAGATGGTTCGGCGCTTCCGGAACATGTTCCGGCAGTTCCGGAACATGTTCTGGCGGTTCCGGAACATGCTCAGGTGCTTCCGGAACATGTTCCGGCGATTCCGGAACATGTTCGGGCGCTTCCGGAACATGTTCCGGCGGTTCCGGAACATGTTCCGGTGCCTCCTGAAGATGTTCCGGCGGTTCCAGAACATATTCCAGTGCTTCCGGAACATGTTCCGGCAGTTCCGGAACATGTTCCAGCGGCTTGCGGAACATGTTCCGCCATTCCGGAACATGTTCCGGCGGTTCCGGAACATGTTCCGGTGCTTCCGGAACATGTTCCGGCAGTTCCGGAACATGTTCCGGCGTTTCCGGAACATGTTCCGGAGCCTCCTGAAGATGTTCCGGCGGTTCTAGAACATGTTCCAGTGTTTCCGGAACATGTGCCGGCGGTTCTGGAATGTTCCGGTGCCTCCGGAACATGTTCCGCTGCTTCCGGAACATTTTCTGGCGGTTCCGAAACATGTTCCGGTGCTTCCGGAACATGATCCGGCGGTTCCGGAACATGTTCCGGTGCTTCCGGAACATGTTCCGGCGGTTCCGGAACATGTTCCGGCGCTTCCGGAACATATTCCCGCGGCTCCGGAACATGTTCTGGCGCTTCCGGAACATTTTCCGGTGCTTCCGGAACATGATCCGGCGCTCCCGGAACATGTTCCAGCGGTTCTGGAACATGCTCCGGCGGTTCCAGAACATTTTGCAGTGCTTCCGGAATATGTTCCGGCGGTTCCGGAACATGTTCCGGCCGTTTCGGAACATGTTCCGGTGCTTCCAGAACATGTTCCGGTGCCTCCGGAACATGTTCCGGCGGTTCCGAAACATGTTCCGGTGCGTCCGGAACATGTTCCGGTACGTCCGGAACATGTTCTGGTGCGTCCGGAACATGTTCCGGTGCTTGGGAACATGTTCCGATGCTTCCGCAACATGTTCCGGCGGTTCCGGAACATGTTCCGGCAGTTCCGGAACATGATCCTGCGGTTCCGGAACATGTTCCGGTGCTTCCGGAACATGATCCGGCGGTTCCCGAACATGTTCCGGCGCTTCCGGAACATGTTCTGGTGCCGCCAGAACATGTTCCGGTGCTTCCGGAACATGTTCCGCCGGTTCCGGAACATGTTCCGGCATTTCCGGAACATGTTCCGCTGCTTCCAGAACATGTTCCGGCGGTTCCGGAAAATGTTACGGTGCTTCCGGAACATGTTCCGGCAGTTCCGGAACATGTTCTGGTGCTTCCGGAACATGATCCGGCAGTTCCGGAACATGCTCCGGCGGTTCCGGAACATGTTCCGGTGCTTCCGGAACATGTTCCGGTGATTCCGGAACATGTTCCGGCGGTTCCGGAACATGTTCCGGTGCCTCCTGAAGATGTTCCGGCGGTTCCAGAACATATTCCGGTGCTTCCGGAACATGTTCCGGCAGTTCCGGAGCATGTACCAGCGGCTTCCGGAACATGTTCTGGCAGTTCCGGAACATGTTCCGGCGCTTCCGGAACATGTTCCGGCGGTTCCGGAACATGTTCCGGCGCTTCCGGAACATATTCCCGCGGCTCCGGAACATGTTCCGCCGCTTCCGGAACATTTTCCGGTGCTTCCGGAACATGATCCGGCGCTCCCGGAACATGTTCCAGCGGTTCTGGAACATGCTCCGGCGGTTCCAGAACATGTTGCAGTGCTTCCGGAACATGTTGCGGTGCTTCCGGAATATGTTCCGGCGGTTCCGGAACATGTTCCGGCGGTTCCGGAACATGTTCCGGTGCTTCCAGAACATGTTCCGGTGCCTCCGGAACATGTTCCGGCGGTTCCGAAACATGTTCCGGTGCGTCACGAACATGTTCCGGTACGTCCGGAACATGTTCTGGTGCGTCCGGAACATGTTCCGGGGCTTGGGAACATGTTCCGATGCTTCCGCAACAGGCGCTTCTGGAACATGTTCCGGAGGTTCCGGAACATGTTCAGGCGCTCCCGGAACATGTTCCGGCGGTTCCGGAACATCTTCCGGTGCATCCGGAACATGTTCCTGCGAACCTGGAACATGTTTCCGCGCTTCTGGAACATGTTCCGGCGGTTCGGGAACATGGTTCGGCGCTTCCGGAACATGTTCCGGCAGTTCCGGAACATGTTCCGGCGGTTCCGGAACATGTTCCGGTGCTTCCAGAACATGTTCCGGCGATTCCGGCACATGTTCCGGCGCTTCCGGAACATGTTCCGGCGGTTCCGGAACATGTTCCGGTGCCTCCTGAAGATGTTCCGGCGGTTCCAGAACATATTCCAGTGCTTCCGGAACATGTTCCGGCAGTTCCGGAACATGTTCCAGCGGCTTGCGGAACATGTTCCGCCATTCCGGAACATGTTCCGGCGGTTCCGGAACATGTTCCGGTGCTTCCGGAACATGTTCCGGCAGTTCCGGAACATGTTCCGGCGGTTCCGGAACATGTTCCGGCGGTTCCGGAACATGTTCCGGAGCCTCCTGAAGATGTTCCGGCGGTTCTAGAACATGTTCCGGTGTTTCCGAAACATGTGCCGGCGGTTCTGGAATGTTCCGGTGCCTCCGGAACATGTTCCGCTGCTTCCGGAACATGTTCTGGCGGTTCCGAAACATGTTCCGGTGCTTCCGGAACATGATCCGGCGGTTCCGGAACATGTTCCGGTGCTTCCGGAACATGTTCCGGCAGTTCCGGAACATGTTCCGGCGCTTCCGGAACATATTCCCGCGGCTCCGGAAAATGTTCCGGCGCTTCCGGAACATTTTCCGGTGCTTCCGGAACATGATCCGGCGCTCCCGGAACATGTTCCAGCGGTTCTGGAACATGCTCCGGCGGTTCCAGAACATGTTGCAGTGCTTCCGGAATATGTTCCGGCGGTTCCGGAACATGTTCCGGCCGTTTCGGAACATGTTCCGGTGCTTCCAGAACATGTTCCGGTGCCTCCAGAACATGTTCCGGCGGTTCCGAAACATGTTCCGGTGCGTCCGGAACATGTTCCGGTACGTCCGGAACATGTTCTGGTGCGTCCGGAACATGTTCCGGGGCTTGGGAACATGTTCCGATGCTTCCGCAACATGTTCCGGCGGTTCGGGAACATGTTCCGGCGGTTCCGGAACATGTTCCGGCAGTTCCGGAACATGATCCCCCGGTTCCGGAACATGTTCCGGTGCTTCCGGAACATGATCGGGCAGTTCCGGAACGTGTTCTGGTGCTTCCGGAACATGATCCGGCAGTTCCGGAACATGCTCCGGCGGTTCCGGAACATGTTCCGGTGCTTCCGGAACATGTTCCGGTGATTCCGGAACATGTTCCGGCGGTTCCGGAACATGTTCCGGTGCCTCCTGAAGATGTTCCGGCGGTTCCAGAACATATTCCGGTGCTTCCGGAACATGTTCCGGCAGTTCCGGAACATGTTCCAGCGGCTTCCGGAACATGTTCCGGTGGTTCCGGAACATGTTCCGGTGCTTCCGGAACATGTTCCGGCGATTCCGGAACATGTTCCGGCGCTTCCGGAACAAGTTCCGGCGGTTCCGGAACATGTTTCGGCGCATCCGGAACATATTTCCGCGGCTCCGGAACATGTTCCGCCGCTTCCGGAACATTTTCCGGTGCTTCCGGAACATGATCCGGCACTCCCGGAACATGTTCCAGCGGTTCTGGAACATGCTCCGGCGGTTCCAGAACATGTTGCAGTGCTTCCGGAACATGTTGCGGTGCTTCCGGAATATGTTCCGGCGGTTCCAGAACATGTTCCGGCGGTTCCGGAACATGTTCCGGTGCTTCCAGAACATGTTCCGGTGCCGCCGGAACATGTTCCGGCGGTTCCGAAACATGTTCCGGTGCGTCACGAACATGTTCCGGTACGTCCGGAACATGTTCTGGTGCGTCCGGAACATGTTCCGGGGCTTGGGAACATGTTCCGATGCTTCCGCAACATGTTCCGGCAATTCGGAAACATGTTCCGGCGGTTCTGGAACATGTTCCGGCGGTTCCGGAACATGTTCAGGCGTTTCTGGAACATGTTCTGGCGGTTCCGGAACATGTTCCGGCGCTCCCGGAACATGTTCCGGCGGTTCCGGAACATCTTCCGGTGCATCCGGAACATGTTCTTGCGGTTCTGGAACATGTTTCCGCGCTTCTAGAACATGTTCCGGCGGTTCAGGAACATGTTTCGGCGCTTCCGGAACATGTTCCGGTGGTTCCGGAACATGTTGCGGTGATTCCGGAACATGTTCAGGCGCTTCTGGAACATGTTCCGGCGGTTCCGGAACATGTTCCGGCGCTCCCGGAACATGTTCCGGCGGGTCCGGAACATCTTCTGGTTCGTCCGGAACATGTTCCTGCGGTTCCGGAACATGTTCCCGCGGCTCCGGAACATGTTCCGGCGCTTCCGGAACATTTTCCGGTGCTTCCGAAAACATGATTCGGCGCTCCCGGAACATGTTCCAGCGGTTCTGGAACATGCTCCGGCGGTTCCAGAACATGTTGCAGTGCTTCCGGAACATGTTCCGGTGCTTCCGGAACATGTTCCGGCGGTTCCGGAACATGTTCCGGTGCTTCCGAAACATGTTCCGGTGCCTCCGGAACATGTTCCGGCGGTTCCGAAACATGTTCCGGTGCGTCAAGAACATGTTCCGGTACGTCCGGAACATGTTCCGGTGCGTCCGGAACATGTTCCGGGGCTTGGGAACATGTTCCGATGCTTCCGCAACATGTTTCGGCGCTTCCGGAACATGTTCCGGCGGTTTCGGAACATGTTGCGGTGATTCCGGAACATGTTCAGGCGCTTCTGGAACATGTTCCGGCGGTTCCGGAACATGTTCCGGGGCTCCCGGAACATGTTCCGGCGGGTCCGGAACATCTTCCGGTTCGTCCGGAACATGTTCCTGCGGTTCCGGAACATGTTCCCGCGGTTCCGGAACATGTTCCGGCGCTTCAGGAACATGGTCCGGTGCTTCCGGAACATGTTTCGGTGCGCCCGGAACATGTTCCGGCGGTTCCAGAACATGTTCCCACGGCTCCGGAACATGTTCCGGCGCTCCCGGAATATGTTCTGGCGGTTCTCGAACATGTTCCGGCGCTTCCGGAACATGTTCCGCTGCTTCCGGAACATGTTCCGGCGCTTCCAGAACTTGTTCCGGCGGTTCCGGAATATGTTACGGCGCTTCCGGAACATGTTCCGGCACTTCCGGAACATGTACCGGCAGTTCCGGAACATGTTCAGGCGGTTCCGAAACATGTTCCGGCGGTTCCGGAACATGTTCCGGCGCCTCCGGAACATGTTCCGGCGGTTCCAGAACATCTTCCCGCGGCTCCGGACCATGTTCCGGCGCTCCCGGAATATGTTCCGGCGGTTCTGGAACATGTTCCAGCGGTTCCGGAACATGCTCCGGCGGGTCCGGAACATTTTCCGGCGCTTCCGGAACATGTATCGGCAGTTCCGGAACATGTTCCGGCGGTTCCGGAATATGTTCCGGCGCTACCGGAACATGTTCCGGCGGTTCCGAAACATGTTCCGGCGGTTCCGGAACATGTTCCGCTGCTTCCTGAACATGTTCCGGCGGTTCCAGAACATGTTGCAGTGCTTCCGGAACATGTTCCGGCGGTTCCGGAACATGTTCCGGTGCCTCCGGAACATGTTCCGGTGCTTCCAGAACATGTTCCAGCGGTTCCGGAACATGTTCCGGCGGTTCCGGAACATGCTCCGCAAGCGCCGGAACATGTTCCGGAGGCACCGGAACATTCCAGAACCGCGGGAACATGTTCCGGAAGCACGGGAACATGTTCCGGGAGCACCGGAACATGTTCCGGCAGTTCCGGAACATGTTCCGGCGGTTCCGGAATATGTTCCGGCGCTTCCGGAACATGTTCCGGCGCCTCCGGCACATGTTCCGGCGTTTCCAGAACATGTTCCGGTGTTTCCGGAACATGTTCCGGCGGTTCTGGAATGTTCCGGTGCCTCCGGAGGATTTTCCGCTGCTTCCGGAACATGTTCCGGCGGTTCCGGAACATGTTCCGGTGCTTCCGGAACATGTTCCGGCAGTTCCGGAACATGTTCCGGTGCTTCCGGAACATGTTCTGGCGCTTCCGAAACATGTTCCGGCGCTTCCGGAACATGTTCCGGTGCCTCCGGAACATGTTCCGGTGCTTCCGGAACATGTTCCGGTGCGTCACGAACATGTTCCGGTACGTCCGGAACATGTTCCGGTGCGTCCGGAACATGTTCCGGGGCTTGGGAACATGTTCCGATGCTTCCGCAACATGTTCCGGCAATTCGGAAACATGTTCCGGCGGTTCTGGAACATGTTCCGGCGGTTCCGGAACATGTTCAGGCGTTTCTGGAACATGTTCCGGCGGTTCCGCAACATGTTCCGGCGCTCCCGGAACATGTTCCGGCGGTTCCGGAACATCTTCCGGTGCATCCGGAACATGTTCTTGCGGTTCTGGAACATGTTTCCGCGCTTCTAGAACATGTTCCGGCGGTTCCGGAACATGTTCCGGCGCTTCAGGAACATGGTCCAGTGCTTCCGGAACATGTTTCGGTGCGCCCGGAAGATGTTCCGGCGGTTCCAGAACATGTTCCCACGGCTCCGGAACATGTTCCGGCGTTCCCGGAATATGTTCCGGCGGTTCTCGAACATGTTCCGGCGCTTCCGGAACATGTTCCGGCGGTTCCGGAATATGTTACGGCGCTTCCGGAACATGTTCCGGCACTTCCGGAACATGTACCGGCAGTTCCGGAACATGTTCCGGCGGTTCCGAAACATGTTCCGGCGGTTCCGGAACATGTTCCGGCGCCTCCGGAACATGTTCCGGCGGTTCCAGAACATCTTCCCGCGGCTCCGGACCATGTTCCGGCGCTCCCGAAATATGTTCCGGCGGTTCTGGAACATGTTCCAGCGGTTCCGGAACATGCTCCGGCGGTTCCGGAACATTTTCCGGGGCTTCCGGAACATGTTCCGCTGCTTCCTGAACATGTTCCGGCGGTTCCGGAACATGTTCCGGTGCTTCCGGAACATGTTCCGGCAGTTCCGGAACATGTTCCGGCGGTTCCGGAACATGTTCCGGCAGTTCTGGAACATGATCCTGCGTTTCCGGAACATGTTCCGGTGCTTCCAGAACATGTTCCGGCGGTTCCGGAACATGTTCCGGCGCTTCCGGAACATGTTCCGGTGCCTCCGGAACATGTTCCGGCGCTTCCGGAACATGTTCCGGTGCCTCCGGAACATGTTCCGGTGCTTCCGGAACATGTTCCAGCGGTTCCGGAACATGTTCCGGCGGTTCCGGAACATGCTCCGCAAGCGCCGGAACATGTTCCGGAGGCACCGGAACATTCCAGAACCGCGGGAACATGTTCCGGAAGCACGGGAACATGTTCCGGGAGCACCGGAACATGTTCCGGCAGTTCCGGAACATGTTCTGGCGGTTCCGGAATATCTTCCGGCGCTTCCGGAACATGTTCCGGCGCCTCCGGCACATGTTCCGGCGGTTCCAGAACATGTTCCGGTGTTTCCGGAACATGTTCCGGCGGTTCTGGAATGTTCCGGTGCCTCCGGAAGATTTTCCGCTGCTTCCGGAACATGTTCCGGCGCTTCCGGAACATATTCTGGCGGTTCCGGAACATGTTCCGGCGGTTCCGGAACAATGTCCGGCGCTTCCGGAACATGTTCCGGCGGTTCCGGAACATGTTCCGGTGCCTCCTGAAGATGTTCTGGCGGTTGTAGAACATGTTCCGGTGTTTCCGGAACATGTGCCGGCGGTTCTGGAATGTTCCGGTGCCTCCGGAACATGTTCCGCTGCTTCCGGAACATGTTCCGGCGGTTCCGGAACATGTTCCGGCGCCTCCGGAACATGTTCCGGCGATTCCGGAACATGTTCCGGCGGTTCCGGAACATGTTCCGGCGCTTCCGGAACATGTTCCGGTGCTTCCGGAACATGATCCGGCGCTCCCGGAACATGTTCCAGCGGTTCTGGAACATGTTCCGCCGCTTCCGAAACATGTTCCGGCGGTTCCCGAACATGTTGCAGTGCTTCTCGAATATGTTTAGACGCTCCCGGAACATGTCCCGGCGGATCCGGAACATGTTCCGGTGCTTCCGGAATATGTTCCGGCGGTTCCGGAACATGTTCCGGCGGTTCCAGAACATGTTCCGGCGGTTCCGGAACATGTTCCGGTGCTTCCGGAACATGTTCCGGCGGTTCCGAAACATGTTCCGGTGCGTCCGGAACATGTTCCGGTGCGTCCGGAACATGTTCCGGCGGTTTGGGAACATGTTTCGATGCTTCCGCAACATGTTCCGGCGGTTCGGGAACATGTTCCGGCGCTTCAGGAACATGTTCCGGCGGTCGTGGAACATGTTGCGGTCATTCCGGAACATGTTCTGGCGCTTCAGGAACATGTTCCAGCGGTTCCGGAACATGTTCCGGCGCTCCCGGAACATGTTCCGGCGGTTCCGGAACATCTTCCGGTGCGTCCAGAAAATGTTCCTGCGATTCCGGAACAAATCCCGGCGCTTCCGGAACATGTTCCGGCGGTTCCGGAACATGTTCCGGCGTTTCCGGAACATGTTTTGGCGGTTCTAGAACATGTTGCGGTGCTTCAGGAACATGTTCCGGCGGTTCCGGAACATATTCCGGCGCTCCCGGAACATGTTCCGGCGGTTCCGGAACATGTTCCGGTGCTTCCGGAATATGTTCCGGCGGTTCCGGAACATGTTCAGGCGGTTCCGGAACATGTTCCGGTGCTTCCGGAACATGTTCCCGCGGCTCCGGAACAAGTTCAAGCGGTTGGAAAACATGTTCCGGCGGTTCCGGAACATGTTCCGGCGGTTCCGGAACATGTTGCGGTGCATGTTCCGGCGGTTCCGCAACATGTTGCGGTGCTTCCAGAACATTTTCTGGTGCGTCCGGAAGATGTTCCGGCGGTTCCGGGACATGTTCCCGCGGCTCCGGTACATGTTCCGGCGGTTCGGGAACATGTTCCGGCGCTTCCGGAACATGTTCCGGCGGTTCCGAAATATGTTCCGGTACCTCCTGAACATGTTCCGCCGGTTCCGGAAGATGTTCCCTTGCTTCCGGAACATGTTCCGGTGCTGCCGGAACATGTTCCGGCGCTTCCGGAACATGTCCCGGCGCTTCCCGAACATGTTCCTGCGGTTCCGGAACATTTTCCGGCGGTTCCGGAACATCTTCCGGTGCTTCCGGAACATGTTCCGGCAGTTCCGGAACATGTTCCGGCGGTTCCGGAACATCTTCCGGCGCTTCGGGAACATGTTCCGGTGCTTCAGGAACATGTTCCGGTGCTTCCGGAACATGTTCCGGCGCCTCCGGAACATGTTCCGGCGCTTCCGGAACGTGTTCCGGTGCTTCTGGCACATGTTCTGGCAGTTCCGGAACATGTTCAGGCAGTTCCTGATCATGTTCCGGTCCCTCCTGAACATGTTCCGGCCGTACTGGAATGTTCCGGTGCCTCCGCTAACATGTTCCGGCGGTTCCGGAACATATTCCTGCGGTTCCGGAAGATGTTCCGTCGGCTGTGGAACATGTTCCGGCGCTTCCGGAACATGTTCCCGCGGTTCCGGAACATGTTCCGGTGCCTCGGGAACATGTCCCGGTGCTTCCGGAATATGTTCCGGCAGTTCGGGAACATGTTCCGGCGCTTCCGGAACATGGTCCTGCGGTTCCGGAAGATGTTCCGGCGCTTCCGGAACATGTTCCTGCGGTTCCAGAACATGTTCCGGCGGTTTCGGAACATGTTCCGGCGCTTCCGGAACATGTTCCGGCGGTTCCGGAACATGTTCCTGCGGTTCCGGAACATGTTCTCGTGCCTCCGGAACATGTTCCGGCGGTTCCGGAACATGTTCCGGTGCTTCCGGAACATGTTCCAGCAGTTCAAGAACATGTTCCGGTGCCTCCGAAAGATGGTCCGGCGGTTCCGGAACACGTTCCGGCACTTCGGCAACATGTTCCGGTGCTTCAGGAACATGTTCCGGTTCTTCCGGAACATGTTCCGGCGGTTCCGGAACATGTTCCGGTGCTTCCGGAACATGTTCCGGCGGTTGTGGAATGTTCCGGTGCCTCCGGAACATGTTCCGGCGGTTAAAGAACATGTTCCGGCGGTTCCGGAACATGTTCCGGCGCTTGAGGAACATGTTCCGGTGGTTCGGTGGCTTCATAGACATGTTCCGGCGGTTCGGATACATGTTCCGGTGCTTCCGCAGCATGTTCGAGTGCTTCCGGAACATGTTCCGGCGCTTCCGGAACATGTTCCGGTGCTCCCGGAACATGTTCCGGCGGTTCCGGAACATGTTCCGGAGGTTCCGGAACAAATTCTGGCGCTTCCGGAACATGGTCCTGCGGTTCCGGAAGATGTTTCGGCGCTTCCGGAATATGTTCTGGCGGTTTCGGAACATGTTCCTGCGGTTCCGGAACATGTTCCGGCGGTTTCTGAACATGTTCCCGCGCTTCCGGAACATGTTCCTGCGGTTCCGGAACATGTTCCGGTGCTTCAGGAACATGTTCCAGCGGTTCAAGAACATGTTCCGGTGCTTTCGAAACATGTTCCGGCGGTTCCGGAACATGTTGCGGTGCTTCCGGAACATGTTCCAGCGGTTCTGGAATGTTCCGGTGCCTCCGGAACATGTTCCGGCGGTTCCGGAACATGTTCCGGCGGTTCCGGAACATGTTCCGGCGCTTCAGGAACATGTTCCGGCGGTTCGGATACATGTTCCGGTGCTTCCGCAACATGTTGCGGCGCTTCCGGAACATGTTCTGGTGCCTCCTGAACGTGTTCCAGCGGTTCCAGAGCATTTTCCGGTGCTTCCGGAACATGTTCCGGCAGTTCCGGAACATGTTCCGGTGCTTCCGGAAGCATGTTCCGGCGGTTTCGGAACATGTTCTGGCAATTCCGGAACATGTTCCCGTGCCTCCGAAACATGTTCCTGCGGTTCCGGAACATCTTCCGGTGCGTCCGGAACATGTTCCTGCGGTTCCGGAACATGTTCCGGCGGTTCCGGAACATGGTCCGGCGGTTCCGGAACATGTTCCGGCGCTTCCAGAACATGTTCTGGCGGTTCCGAAACATGTTGCGGTGCTTCCGGAACATGTTCCGGCGGTTCCGGAACATATTCCGGCGCTCCCGGAACATGTTCCGGCGCTTCCGGAACATGTTCCGGTGCTCCCGGAACAAGTTCCGGCGGTTCCGGAACATGTTCCGGAGGTTCCGGAACAAATTCTGGCGCTTCCGGAACATGGTCCTGCGGTTCCGGAAGATGTTTCGGCGCTTCCGGAATATGTTCCGGCGGTTTCGGAACATGTTCCTGCGGTTCCGGAACATGTTCCGGCGGTTTCGGAACATGTTCCCGCGCTTCCGGAACATGTTCCAGCGGTTCCGGAACATGTTCTCGTGCCTCCAGAACGTGTTCCTGCGGTTCCGGAACATGTTCCGGTGCTTCAGGAACATGTTCCAGCGGTTCAAGAACATGTTCCGGTGCTTTCGGAACATGTTCCGGCGGTTCCGGAACATGTTGCGGTGCTTCCGGAACATGTTCCAGCGGTTCTGGAATGTTCCGGTGCCTCCGGAACATGTTCCGGCAGTTCCGGAACATGTTCCGGCGGTTCCGGAACATGTTCCGGCGCTTCAGGAACATGTTCCGGCGGTTCGGATACATGTTCCGGTGCTTCCGAAGCATGTTCGAGTGCTTCCGGAACATGTTCCGGTGCTTCCGGAACATGTTCCCGTGCCTCCGGAACATGTTCCGGCGGTTCTGGAACAAATACCGGTGCTTCCAGAACATGTTCCGGTGCTTCCGCAACATGTTGCGGCGCTTCCGGAACATCTTCCAGTGCCTCCTGAACGTGTTCCAGCGGTTCCAGAGCATTTTCCGGTGCTTCCGGAACATGTTCCGGCAGTTCCGGAACATGTTCCAGTGCTTCCGGAAGCATGTTCCGGCGGTTTCGGAACATGTTCTGGCAATTCCGGAACATGTTCCCGTGCCTCCGGAACATGTTCCTGCGGTTCCGGAACATCTTCCGGTGCGTCCGGAACATGTTCCTGCGGTTCCGGAACATGTTCCGGCGGTTCCGGAACATGTTCCGGCGGTTCCGGAACATGTTCCGGCGCTTCCAGAACATGTTCTGGCGGTTCCGAAACATGTTGCGGTGCTTCCGGAACATGTTCCGGCGGTTCCGGAACATATTCCGGCGCTCCCGGAACATGTTCCGGCGGTTCCGGAACATGTTCCGGTGCTTCCGGAATATGTTCCGGCGGTTCCGGAACATGTTCAGGCGGTTCCGGAACATGTTCCGGTGCTTCCGGAACATGTTCCCGCGGCTCCGGAACATGTTCAAGCGGTTGGAAAACATGTTCCGGCGGTTCCGGAACATGTTCCGGCGGTTCCGGAACATGTTGCGGTGCATGTTCCGGCGGTTCCGCAACATGTTGCGGTGCTTCCAGAACATTTTCTGGTGCGTCCGGAAGATGTTCCGGCTGTTCCGGGACATGTTCCCGCGGCTCCGGTACATGTTCCGGCGGTTCGGGAACATGTTCCGGCGCTTCCGGAACATGTTCCGGCGGTTCCGAAACACGTTCCGGTACCTCATGAACATGTTCCGCCGGTTCCGGAACATGTTCCGGCGCTTCCCGAACATGTTCCTGCGGTGCCGGAACATGTTCCGGCGCTTCCCGAACATGTTCCTGAGGTTCCGGAACGTGTTCCGGCGGTTGCGGAACATCTTCCGGTGCTTCCGGAACATGTTCCGGCAGTTCCGGAACATGTTCCGGCGGTTCCGGAACATCTTCCGGTGCTTCGGGAACATGTTCCGGTGCTTCAGGAAAATGTTCCAGTGCTTCCGGAACATGTTCCGGCGCCTCCGGAACATGTTCCGGCGCTTCCGGAACATGTTCCGGTGCGGTACGTCCGGAACATGTTCTGGTGCGTCCGGAACATGTTGCTTCTGGCACATGTTCTGGCGGTTCCGGACAATGTTCCGGTGCTTCCGGGACATGTTCTGGCAGTTCCGGAACATGTTCAGGCGGTTCCTGATCATGTTCCGGTCCCTCCTGAACATGTTCCGGCCGTACTGGAATGTTCCGGTGCCTCCGCTAACATGTTCCGGCGGTTCCGGAACATGTTCCTGCGGTTCCGGAAGATGTTCCGGCGCTTCTGGAACATGTTCCTGCGGTTCCGGAACATGTTCCGGCGGTTTCGGAACATGTTCCGGCGCTTCCGGAACACGTTCCGGCAGTTCCGGAACATGTTCCTGCGTTTCCGGAACATGTTCCGGCGGTTCCGGAACATGTTCTCGTGCCTCCGGAACATGTTCCGGCGGTTCCGGAACTGGTTCCGGTGCTTCCGGAACATGTTCCAGCAGTTCAAGAACATGTTCCGGTGCCTCCGGAAAATGGTCCGGCGGTTCCGGAACATGTTCCGGCGCTTCGGGTACATGTTCCGGTGCTTCGGGAACACGTTCCGGTTCTTCCGGAAGATGTTCCGGCGGTTCCGGAACATGTTCCGGTGCTTCCGGAAGATGTTCCGGCGGTTCTGGAATGTTCCGGTGCCTCCGGAACATGTTCCGGCGGTTCCGGAACATGTTCCGGCGCTTCAGGAACATGTTCCGGCGGTTCGGATACATGTTCCGGTGCTTCTGTAGCATGTTCGAGTGCTTCCGGAACATGTTCCGGCGGTTCCGGAACATGTTCCCGTGCTCCCGGAACATGTTCCGGCGGTTCCGGAACATGTTCCGGCGGTTCCGGAACAAATTCTGGCGCTTCCGGAACATGGTCCTGCGGTTCCGGAAGATGTTCCGGCGCTTCCGGAACATGTTCCTGCGGTTCCGGAACATGTTCCGGCAGTTTCCGAACATGTTCCTGCGGTTCCGGAACATGTTCTGGCGGTTTCGGAACATGTTCTCGCGCTTCCGGAACATGTTCCGGCAGTTCCGGAACATGTTCTCGTGCCTCCGGAACGTGTTCCTGCGGTTCCGGAACATGTTCCGGTGCTTCCGGAACATGTTCTAGCGGTTCAAGAACATGTTCCGGTGCCGCCAGAAGATGGTCCGGCGGTTCCGGAACATGTTCCGGCGCTGCAGGAACAAGTTCCGGTGCTTCGGGAACATGTTCCGGTGCTTCCGGAACATGTTCCGGCGGTTCCGGAACATGTTGCGGTGCTTCCGGAACATGTTCCAGCGGTTCTGGAATGTTCCGGTGCCTCCGGAACATGTTCCGGCGGTTTCGGAACATGTTCCGGCGGTTCCGGAACATGTTCCGGCGCTTGAGGAACATGTTCCTGCGGTTCCGGAACATCTTCCGGCGGTTCCGGAACATGTTCCGGTGCTTCCGGAAGATGTTCCGGCAGTTCCGGAAGTTGTTCCGGTGCCTCCGAAACATGTTCCGGTGCCTCCGGAACATGTTCCGGCGGTTCCGAAACATGTTCCGGCGGTTCGGGAACATGTTCCGGTGCTTCCGGAACGTGTTCCGGCAGTTCCGGAACATGTTCCGGCGCTTCCGGAACATGTTCCCGCAATTCCCGAATACGTTGCGGTGCTTCCGGAACACATTCCGGCGGTGCCGGAATGTTCCGGTGCGTCCGAAACATGTTCCGACGGTTCCGGAACATTTTCTGGCGGTTCCGATACATGTTCCGGTGCTTCCGCACCATGTTGCGGTGCTTCCGGAACATGTTCCGGCGGTTCCGGAACATGTTCCGGGGCTTCCAGAACATGTTCCCCTTCCTCTGGAACATGTTCCAGAAGCGTCCGAACATGTTCCGGCGGTTCCAGAACATGTTGCGGTGCTTCCGGAACATGGTCCGGCGGTTCTGGAATGTTCCGGTGCCTTCGAAACATGTTCCGGTGCTTCCAGAACATGTTCCGGTGCTTCCGGAACATGTTGCGGCGGTTCGGGAACATGTTCCGGCAGTTCCGGAGCATGTTCCGGAAGCGTCCGAACATGTTCCGGCGGTTCCGGAACATGTTGCGGTGCTTCCGGAACATGGTCCGGCGGTTCTGGAATGTTCCGGTGCATCCGCAACATGTTCCGGCGGTTCCAGAGCATTTTCCGGTGCTTCCGAAACATGTTCCGGCAGTTCCGGAAACATTTTCCGGTGCTTCCGGAACATGTTCCAGCGGTTTCGGAACATGTTCTGGCGCCTCCGGAACATGTTCCCGTGCCTCCGGAACCTGTTCCCCGGGTCCCGGAACATGATCCGACGGTTCGGGAACATGTTCCGGCGCCTCCGAAACGTGTGCCGGCGGTTTCGGAACATGTTCCGGCGCTTCCGGAACATGTTCCGGTGCATTCGGAACATGTTCCGGTGCTTCCGGAACTTGTTCCGGCGATTCCGGAACATGTTCCGGTGCTTCCGGAACATGTTCCGGCAGTTCCGGAAGTTGTTCCGGTGCCTCCGGAACATGTTCCGGCGGTTCCGGAACATGTTTTGGCGGTTAGAGAACATGTTCCGGTGCCCCTGGAACATGTGCCGGCGCTTCTGGAACATGTTCCGGTGCTTCCAGGACATGTTCCGGCAGTTCCGGAACATGATCCGGCGGTTCCGGAACATGTTCCGGCGCTTCCGGAACGTGTTCCGGCGGTTCAGGAACGTGTTCCGGGGGTTGTGGAACGTGTTCCGGTGCCTCCGGAACATGTTCCGGCGGTTCCGGAACATGTTACCGCGGGTCCAGAACATGTTCCGGCGGGTCTGGAACATGTGTCGGCGCTTCCGGAGCATGTTCCGGTCCTTCACGAACATGTTCCGGTGCTTCCGGAACATTTTCTGGTGCTTGCGCAAAATGTTCCGGCGGTTCCGGAACGTGTTCCGCCAGTGCCGGAAAATGTTCCGGCACTTCCGGAACATGTTCCGGTGCCTCCGGAACATGTTCCGGTGCTTCCGGAACATGTTCCGGCGCTTCAGGAACATGTTCCGGCGGTTCGGATACATGTTCCGGTGCTTCCGCAGCATGTTCGAGTGCTTCCGGAACATGTTCCGGTGCTTCCGGAACATGTTCCCGTGCCTCCGTAACATGTTCCGGCGGTTCCGGAACAAATTCCGGTGCTTCCAGAACACGTTCCGGTGCTTCCGGAACATGTTCCGGCGCTTCCGGAACATGTTCCGGCGGTTGCAGAAAATATTCCGGCGGTTCCGGAACATGTTCCGGCGGTTCCGGAACATGTTCCGGTGCCTCGTGAACGTGTTCCGGCGGTTCCGGAGCACTTTCCGGTGTTTCCGGAACATGTTCCGGCAGTTCCGGAACATGTTCCGGTGCTTCCGGAAGCATGTTCCGGCGGTTTCGGAACATGTTCTGGCGGTTCCGGAACATCTTCCGGTGCTTCCGGAACATGTTCCGGCAGTTCCGGAAGTTGTTCCGGTGCCTCCGGAACATGTTCCGGCGGTTCCGGAACATGTTCCGGCGGTTCGGGAACATGTTCCGGTGCTTCCGGAACGTGTTCCGGCGGTTCCGGAACATGTTCCGGCGCTTCCGGAACATGTTCCCGCGGTTCCCGAATACGTTGAGGTTCCGTTGTTCCGTTGCTTCCGGAAGATGTTCCGGCGGTTTCGGAACACGTTCCCGCGCCTCCGAAACGTGTTCCGGCGGTTCCCGAACATCTTCCGGCGCTTCCGGAACATGTTCCGGTGCTTTCGGAACATGTTCCGGTGCTTCCGGAACTTCTTCCGGCGATTCCGGAACATGTTCCGTTGCTTCCGGAACATGTTCCGGCAGTTCCGGAAGTTGTTCCGGTGCCTCCGGAACATGTGCCGGCGCTTCTGGAATATGTTCTGGTGCTTCCGGGACATGTTCCGGCGGTTCCGGAACATGTTCCGGCGGTTCTGGAACATGTTCCGGTGCTTCCGGGACGCGTTCCGGCGCTTCCGGAACGTGTTCCGGCGGTTCAGGAACACGTTCCGGGGGTTCCGGAACGTGTTCCGGTGCCTCTGGAACATGTTCCGGCGGTTCCGGAAAATGTTACCGCGGGTCCGGAACATGTTCCGGCGCTTCCGCAACATGTTCCGGCGGGTCCGGAACATGTGTCGGCGCTTCCGGAACATGTTCCGGTGCTTCACGAACATGTTCCGGTGCTTCCGGAACATTTTCCGCCGGTTCCGGAACATTTTCCGGTGCTTGCGGAACATGTTCCGGCGCCCCTGGAACATGTTCCGGTGCCTGCGGAACATGTTCCGGCGGTTCCGGAACATGTTCCGGTGCTTTCGGAACATGTTCCGGTGCTTCCGGAACTTCTTCAGGCGATTCCGGAACATGTTCCGTTGCTTCCGGAACATGTTCCGGCAGTTCCGGAAGTTGTTCCGGTGCCTCCGGAACATGTGCCGGCGCTTCTGGAATATGTTCTGGTGCTTCCAAGACATGTTCCGGCGGTTCCGGAACATGTTCCGGCGGTTCGAGAACATGTTCCGGTGCCTCCGGAACATGTTCCGGCGGTTCTGGAACATGTTCCGGTGCTTCCGAAACGCGTTCCGGCGCTTCCGGAACGTGTTCCGGCGGTTCAGGAACATGTTCCGGGGGTTCTGGAACGTGTTCCGGTGCCTCCGGAACATGTTCCGGCGGTTCCGGAAAATTTTACCGCGGGTCCGGAACATGTTCCGGCGCTTCCGCAACATGTTCTGGCGGGTCCGGAACATGTGTCGGCGCTTCTGGAACATGTTCCGGTGCTTCACGAACATGTTCCGGTGCTTCCGGAACATTTTCCGCCGGTTCCGGAACATTTTCCGGTGCTTGCGGAACATGTTCCGGCGGTTCCAGAACGTGTTCCGCTAGTGCCGGAAAATATTCCGGCACTTCCGGAACATGTTCCGCTGCCTCTGGAACATGTTCCTGCGGTTCCGGAACATGTTCCAGTGCTTCCGGAACATGTTCCGGCGATTCCAGAACATGTTCCGGTCCTTCCGGAACATGTTCTGGTGCTTCCGGAACATGTTCCGGCGGTTCCAGAACATGTTCCGGCGCCCCTGGAACATGTTCCGGTGCCTGCGGAACATGTTCTGGCGGATCCGGAACATGTTCCGGCGGTTCAGGAACATGTTCCGGTGTTTCCGGAACATGTTCCGCCGGTTCCGGAACATTTTCCGGTGCTTGCAGAACACGTTCCGGCGGTTCCGGAACGTGTTCCGCCAGTGCCGGAAAATGTTCCGGCACTTCCGGAACATGTTCCGGTGACTCCGGAACATGTTCCCCTGCCTCTGGGACATGTTCCGGAAGCGTCCGAACATGTTCCGGCGGTTCCGGAACATGTTGCGGTGCTTCCGGAACATGGTCCGGCGGTTTCGGAATGTTCCGGGGCCTTCGAAACATGTTCCTGGGTTCCGGAACATGTTCCGGGGCTTCCGGAACATGTTCCCGTGCCTCCGGAACATGTTCTGCGGGTCCCGGAACATGTTCCGGCGGTTCTGAAACATGTTCCGGTCCTTCCGGAACATGTTCCGGCGGTTCGGGAACATGTTCCGGTGCCTCCGGAACATGTTCCGGCGTTTTCGGAACATGTTCGGGTGCTTCCGCAACATGTTCCGGTGCTTCCAGAACATGTTCCGGTGCTTCCGGAACCTGTTGCGGCGGTTTGGGAACATGTTCCGGCGGTTCCGGAAAATGTTCCGGTGCATCCGCAACATGTTCCGGCGGTTCCAGAGCGTTTTCCGGTGCTTCCGAAACATGGTCCAGCGGTTTCGGAACATGTTCTGGCGCCTCCGGAACATGTTCCCGTGCCTCCGGAACATGTTCCCCGGGTCCCGGAACATGATCCGGCGGTTCGGGAACATGTTCCGTTGCTTCCGGAAGATGTTCCGGCGGTTTCGAACCACGTTGCGGCGCCTCCGAAACGTGTTCCGGCGGTTTCGGAACATGTTCCGGAGCTTCCGGAACATGTTCCGGTGCTTTCGGAACATGTTCCGGTGCTTCCGGAACTTGTTCCGGCGATTCCGGAACATGTTCCGGTGCTTCCGAAACATGTTCCGGCAGTTCCGGAAGTTGTTCCGGTGCCTCCGGAACATGTTCCGGCGGTTCCGGAACATGTTCCGGCGGTTCGACAACATGTTCCGGTGCCTCCGGAACATGTGCCGGCGCTTCTGGAATATGTTCCGGTGCTTCCGGAACATGATCCGGCGGTTCCGGAACATGTTCCGGTGCTTCCAGAACACGTTCCGGTGCTTCCGGAACATGTTCCGGCGCTTCCGGAACATGTTCCGGCGGTTGCGGAAAATATTCCGGCGGTTCCGGAACATGTTCCGGCGCTTCCGCGACATGTTCCGGTGCCTCGTGAACGTGTTCCGGCGGTTCCGGAGCACTTTCCGGTGTTTCCGGAACATGTTCCGGCAGTTCCGGAACATGTTCCGGTGCTTCCGGAAGCATGTTCCGGCGGTTTCGGAACATGTTCTGGCGGTTCCGGAACATCTTCCGGTGCTTCCGGAACATGTTCCGGCAGTTCCGGAAGTTGTTCTGGTGCCTCCGGAACATGTTCCGGCGGTTCCGGAACATGTTCCGGCGGTTCGGGAACATGTTCCGGTGCTTCCAGAACGTGTTCCGGCGGTTCCGGAACATGTTCCGGCGCTTCCGGAACATGTTCCCGCGGTTCCCGAATACGTTGAGGTTCCGTTGTTCCGTTGCTTCCGGAAGATGTTCCGGCGGTTTCGGAACACGTTCCGGCGCCTCCGAAACGTGTTCCGGCGGTTCCCGAACATCTTCCGGCGCTTCCGGAACATGTTCCGGTGCTTTCGGAACATGTTCCGGTGCTTCCGGAACTTCCTCCGGCGATTCCGGAACATGTTCCGTTGCTTCCGGAACATGTTCCGGCAGTTCCGGAAGTTGTTCCGGTGCCTCCGGAACATGTGCCGGCGCTTCTGGAATATGTTCTGGTGCTTCCGGGACATGTTCCGGCGGTTCCGGAACATGTTCCGGCGGTTCTGGAACATGTTCCGGTGCTTCCGGGACGCGTTCCGGCGCTTCCGGAACGTGTTCCGGCGGTTCAGGAACATGTTCCGGGGGTTCCGGAACGTGTTCCGGTGCCTCCGGAACATGTTCCGGCGGTTCCGGAAAATGTTACCGCGGGTCCGGAACATGTTCCGGCGCTTCCGCAACATGTTCCGGCGGGTCCGGAACATGTGTCGGCGCTTCCGGAACATGTTCCGGTGCTTCACGAACATGTTCCGGTGCTTCCGGAACATTTTCCGCCGGTTCCGGAACATTTTCCGGTGCTTGCGGAACATGTTCCGGCGCCCCTGGAACATGTTCCGGTGCCTGCGGAACATGTTCCGGCGGTTCCGGAACATGTTCCGGTGCTTTCGGAACATGTTCCGGTGCTTCCGGAACTTCCTCCGGCGATTCCGGAACATGTTCCGTTGCTTCCGGAACATGTTCCGGCAGTTCCGGAAGTTGTTCCGGTGCCTCCGGAACATGTGCCGGCGCTTCTGGAATATGTTCTGGTGCTTCCGGGACATGTTCCGGCGGTTCCGGAACATGTTCCGGCGGTTCTGGAACATGTTCCGGTGCTTCCGGGACGCGTTCCGGCGCTTCCGGAACGTGTTCCGGCGGTTCAGGAACATGTTCCGGGGGTTCCGGAACGTGTTCCGGTGCCTCCGGAACATGTTCCGGCGGTTCCGGAAAATGTTACCGCGGGTCCGGAACATGTTCCGGCGCTTCCGCAACATGTTCCGGCGGGTCCGGAACATGTGTCGGCGCTTCCGGAACATGTTCCGGTGCTTCACGAACATGTTCCGGTGCTTCCGGAACATTTTCCGCCGGTTCCGGAACATTTTCCGGTGCTTGCGGAACATGTTCCGGCGCCCCTGGAACATGTTCCGGTGCCTGCGGAACATGTTCCGGCGGTTCCGGAACATGTTCCGGTGCTTTCGGAACATGTTCCGGTGCTTCCGGAACTTCTTCAGGCGATTCCGGAACATGTTCCGTTGCTTCCGGAACATGTTCCGGCAGTTCCGGAAGTTGTTCCGGTGCCTCCGGAACATGTGCCGGCGCTTCTGGAATATGTTCTGGTGCTTCCAAGACATGTTCCGGCGGTTCCGGAACATGTTCCGGCGGTTCGAGAACATGTTCCGGTGCCTCCGGAACATGTTCCGGCGGTTCTGGAACATGTTCCGGTGCTTCCGAAACGCGTTCCGGCGCTTGCGGAACGTGTTCCGGCGGTTCAGGAACATGTTCCGGGGGTTCTGGAACGTGTTCCGGTGCCTCCAGAACATGTTCCGGCGGTTCCGGAAAATTTTACCGCGGGTCCGGAACATGTTCCGGCGCTTCCGCAACATGTTCTGGCGATTCCAGAACATGTGTCGGTGCTTCCGGAACATGTTCTGGTGCTTCAGGAACATGTTCCGGCGGTTCCAGAACATGTTCCGGCGCCCCTGGAACATTTTCCGGTGCCTGCGGAACATGTTCCAGCGGTTCCGGAACATGTTCCGGCGGTTCAGGAACATGTTCCGGTGTTTCCGGAACATGTTCCGCCGGTTCCGGAACATTTTCCGGTGCTTGCAGAACACGTTCCGGCGGTTCCGGAACGTGTTCCGCCAGTGCCGGAAAATGTTCCGGCACTTCCGGAACATGTTCCGGTGCCTCCGGAACATGTTCCCCTGCCTCTGGGACATGTTCCGGAAGCGTCCGAACATGTTCCGGCGGTTCCGGAACATGTTGCGGTGCTTCCGGAACATGGTCCGGCGGTTCTGGAATGTTCCGGGGCCTTCGAAACATGTTCCTGGGTTCCGGAACATGTTCCGGGGCTTCCGGAACATGTTCCGGTGCCTCCGGAAAATGTTCCGGAAGCACCGGAACATGTTCCGGCGCTTCCGGAACATGTTCCCGTGCCTCTGGAACATGTTCCGCGGGTCCCGGAACATGTTCCGGCGGTTCTGAAACATGTTCCGGTCCTTCCGGAACATGTTCTGGCGGTTCGGGAACATGTTCCGGTGCCTCCGGAACATGTTCCGGCGTTTTTGGAACATGTTCGGGTGCTTCCGCAACATGTTCCGGTGCTTCCAGAACATGTTCCGGTGCTTCCGGAACCTGTTGCGGCGGTTTGCAAACATGTTCCGGCGGTTCCGGAAAATCTTCCGGTGCATCCGCAACATATTCCGGCGGTTCCAGAGCATTTTCCGGTGCTTCCGAAACATGTTCCAGCGGTTTCGGAACATGTTCTGGCGCCTCCGGAACATGTTCCCGTGCCTCCGGAACATGTTCCCCGGGTCCCGGAACATGATCCGGCGGTTCGGGAACATGTTCCGTTGCTTCCGGAAGATGTTCCGGCGGTTTCGAACCACGTTGCGGCGCCTCCGAAACGTGTTCCGGCGGTTTCGGAACATGTTCCGGAGCTTCCGGAACATGTTCCGGTGCTTCCGGAACATGTTTCGGCGGCTCCGGAACATGTTGCGGCGGTTCCGGAACATGTTCTGGTGCTTCCGGAACATGTTCCGGTGCTTCTAGAATACGTTCCGGTGGCTCCGGAACGTGGTCCGGCGGTTCAGGAACATGTTCTGGCGGTTCGAGAACATGTTCCGGTGCTTCCGGAACACGTTCCGGCGCTTCCGGAACGTGTTCCGGCGGTCCAGGAACTTGTTCTGGGGGAACCGCCGGAACACGTTCTGGAAGCAGCGGAACCTGTTCCGGAGGCACCGGAACATGTTCCGGAACCGCCGGAATATGTTCCCAAGCGCCCGAACATGTTCCGGAACCGCCGGAACATGTTTCGCAGGCACCGGAACATGTTCCGGAGGCACCGGAACATGTTCCGGTGCTTCCGGAACATGTTCCGGGACGCCCGCAACATGTTCCGGAGCCGCCGGAACATGTTCCGGAGGAACGAGAACATTTGTTTGTTGTTTCGCAGGCACCGGAACATGTTCCGGAGGCACCAGAACATGTTCCGGTGCTTCCGGAACATGTTCCGGGACGGCCGGAACATGTTCCGGAGCCGCCGGAACGTGTTGCGGAGGAACGAGAACATGTTCCGGAAACACCTGAACATGTTCCGGAGGCGCCGACAGATTTTCCGGAACCGCCGGAACATGTTCCGGAAGCACCGGAACATGTTCCGGAATCGCCGGAACATGTTCCGGAAGCACTGGAACATGTTCCGGAACGGCCGGAACATGTTCCGGAACTGGAAGAACACGTTCCGGAACCGCCGGAACATGTTCCGCAAGCACCGGAACATGTTCCGGAACCGCCTGAACATATTGCGGGAGCGCCGGAACATTTTCGGAACCGCCGGAACACGTTCCGGAGGCACCGGAACGTGTTCTGGGAGTACCGGAACATGTTCCGGAAGCACCGGAACATGTTCCGAAAGCACCGGAACATGTTCCGGCGGTTCCGGAACATGTTCCAGAAGCGCGAAAACATGTTCCCGAAGCACCGAAACATGTTCCGGAACCGCCGGAACATGTTCCGGAGGCACGGGAACATGTTCCAGAAGCACCGGAACATGTTCCGGAGGCGCCGGGAGATGTTCCAGAACCGCCGGAACATGTTCCGGAGGCACCGGAACATGGTCCGGAACTGCCGGAACATGTTCTGGAACTGGCAGAACACGTTCCGGAACCGCCGGAACGTGTTCCGGAAGCACCGGAACATGTTCCGGAACCGCCAGAACATATTCCGGAGGCACCGGAACGTGTTCCGGAAGCACCGGAACATCTCCAGGAGGCACCGGAATATGTTCCGGCGGTTCCGGAACATGTTCCGGTGCTTCCGGAACATGTTCCGGCGGTTCCGGAACATGTACCGGAACTGGCAGAAGACGTTCCGGAACCGCCGGAACCTTGATTCGGAGGCACGGGAACATGTTCCCGAAGCACCGGAACATGTTCAGGAGGCGCCGGAAGATGTTCCGGAACCGCCGGAACATGTTCCAAAAGCACTGGAACATGTTCCGGAACCGCCAGAACTTGTTCCGAAGGCACGGGAACATTTTCTCAAAGCGCCGGAACATGTTCCGGAAGCGCCTGAACATGTTCTTGAACCGCCGGAACATGTTCCGGACCCGCCGGAACATGTTCCGGAAGCGCCGGAACATGTTCTGGAACCGCCGGAACATCTTTCAGAAGCGCCGGAACATGTTCCAGAAGCGCCGGAACATGTTCCGGGGGCACCGGAACATGATCAGGAACTGCCGGACATGTTCCGGAACCGCCGGAACATGTTCCGGAGGCACCGGAACATGATCAGGAACTGCCGGAACATGTTCCGGAACCGCCGGAACATGTTGCGAAAGCACCGGAACATGTTTAGCAACCGCCGGAACATGTTCCTGAACCGCCGGAACATGTTCCAGAAGCGCCAGAACATGTTCCAGAAGCGCCAGAACGTGTTCCGGAGGCACCGGAACACGTTCCGGAAGCACCGCAACATGTTCCGGAACCGCCGGAACATGTTCCGGAACCGCCGGAACATGTTCCCGGAGCGCCTGAACATGTTCCGAAAGCACCGGAACATTTTCCGGAACCGCCGGAACATGTTCGGGAGGCACATGAACAAGATCAGGAACTGCCGGAACTTGTTCCGGAACCGCCGGAACATGTTGCGGAAGCACCGGAACATGTTCCGGCGGTTCCGGAACATGTTCCGGCAGCGCCGGAACATGTTTCTGAACCGCCGAAACATGTCCCGGAACCGCCGGAACATGTTCCCGAACTGGCGGAACATGTTCCGGAACCGCCGGGACATGCTCCGGAGGCACCATAAAAATGTTGCGAGAGAACCGGAACATGTTCCGGAACCGCCGGAACATGTTCCGGAAGCACCGGAACATGTTCCGGGAGCGCCGGAACATGTTCCGGAAGCACCGGAACATCTTCAGGAGGCACCGGAATATGTTCCGGCGGTTCCGGAACATGTTCCGGTGCTTCCGGAACATGTTCCGGCGGTTCCGGAACATGTACCGGAACTGGCAGAAGACGTTCCGGAACCGCCGGAACCTTGATTCGGAGGCACGGGAACATGTTCCCGAAGCACCGGAACATGTTCAGGAGGCGCCAGAAGATGTTCCGGAACCGCCGGAACATGTTCCGGAAGGGCTGGAACATGTTCCGGAACCGCCGGAAAATGTTCCGGAGGCACCGGAACATTTTCCGGAACTGCCAGAACATGTTCCGGAACTGGCAGAACACGTTCCGGAACACGTTCGGTGCCTGTTGTTGCGGAAGCACCAGAACATGTTCCGGAACCGCCGGAACATGTTCCAAAAGCACTGGAACATTTTCCGGAACCGCCAGAACTTGTTCCGAAGGCACGGGAACATTTTCTCAAAGCGCCGGAACATGTTCCGGAAGCGCCTGAACATTTTCCTGAACCGCCGGAACATGTTCCGGACCCGCCGGAACATGTTCCGGAAGCGCCGGAACATGTTCTGGAACCGCCGGAACATCTTTCAGAAGCGCCGGAACATGTTCCAGAAGAGCCGGAACATGTTCCGGGGGCACCGGAACATGATCAGGAACTGCCGGACATGTTCCGGAACCGCCGGAACATGTTCCGGAGGCACCGGAACATGATCAGGAACTGCCGGAACATGTTCCGGAACCGCCGGAACATGTTGCGAAAGCCCCGGAACATGTTTAGCAACCGCCGGAACATGTTCCTGAACCGCCGGAACATGTTCCAGAAGCGCCAGAACATGTTCCAGAAGCGCCAGCGGAACACGTTCCGGAAGCACCGCAACATGTTCCGGAACCGCCGGAACATGTTCCGGAACCGCCGGAACATGTTCCCGGAGCGCCTGAACATGTTCCGAAAGCACCGGAACATTTTCCGGAACCGCCGGAACATGTTCGGGAGGCACATGAACAAGATCAGGAACTGCCGGAACTTGTTCCGGAACCGCCGGAACATGTTCCGGCAGCGCCGGAACATGTTCCGGCAGCGCCGGAACATGTTTCTGAACCGCCGAAACATGTCCCGGAACCGCCGGAACATGTTCCGGAGGCACCGGAACATGTTCCCGAACTGGCGGAACATGTTCCGGAACCGCCGGAACATGCTCCGGAGGCACCATAAAAATGTTGCGGAAGAACCGGAACATGTTCCGGAACCGCCGGAACATGTTCCGGAAGCACTGGAACATGTTCCGGGAGCACCGGAACATGTTCCGGAAGCGCCACAACATGTTCCTGAACCGCCGGAACATGTTCCGGGAGCGCCGGAACATGTTCCTGAACCGCCGGAGCATGTTCCGGCGGTTCCGGAACATGTTCCGGAACTGCCGGAACATGTTCCGGAACCGAGAACAGAGGCACCATAAAAATGTTCCGGAAGCACCGGAACATGTTGCGGAACCGCCAGAACATGTTCCGGGAGCGCCAGAACATGTTCCGGGAGCACCGGAACATGTTCCGGAAGCGCCGGAACATGTTCCGGAAGCACCGGAACATGTTCCGGAACCGCCGGAACATGTTCCGGAACCGCCGGAACATGTTCCCGGAGCGCCTGAACATGTTCCGAAAGCACCGGAACATTTTCCGGAACCGCCGGAACATGTTCGGGAGGCACATGAACAAGATCAGGAACTGCCGGAACTTGTTCCGGAACCGCCGGAATATGTTGCGGAAGCACCGGAACATGTTCCGGCGGTTCCGGAACATGTTCCGGGAGCGCCGGAACATGTTTCTGAACCGCCGAAACATGTCCCGGAACCGCCGGAACATGTTCCGGAGGCACCGGAACATGTTCCCGAACTGGCGGAACATGTTCCGGAACTGCCGGAACATGCTCCGGAGGCACCATAAAAATGTTGCGGAAGAACCGGAACATGTTCCGGAACCGCCGGAACATGTTCCGGAAGCACTGGAACATGTTCCGGAAGCACTGGAACATGTTCCGGGAGCACCGGAACATGTTCCGGAAGCGCCAGAACATGTTCCTGAACCGCCGGAACATGTTCCGGGAGCGCCGGAACATGTTCCTGAACCGCCGGAGCATGTTCCGGCGGTTCCGGAACATGTTCCGGAACTGCCGGAACATGTTCCGGAACCGAGAACAGAGGCACCATAAAAATGTTCCGGAAGCACCGGAACATGTTGCGGAACCGCCAGAACATGTTCCGGGAGCGCCAGAACATGTTCCGGGAGCACCGGAACATGTTCCGGAAGCGCCGGAACATGTTCCGGAAGCACCGGAACATGTTCTGGAACCGCCGGAACATGTTCCGGAACCGCCGGAACATGTTCCCGGCGCGCCTGAACATGTTCCGAAAGCACCGGAACATTTTCCGGAACCGCCGGAACATGTTCGGGAGGCACATGAACAAGATCAGGAACTGCCGGAACTTGTTCCGGAACCGCCGGAATATGTTGCGGAAGCACCGGAACATGTTCCGGCGGTTCCGGAACATGTTCCGGGAGCGCCGGAACATGTTTCTGAACCGCCGAAACATGTCCCGGAACCGCCGGAACATGTTCCGGAGGCACCGGAACATGTTCCCGAACTGGCGGAACATGTTCCGGAACTGCCGGAACATGCTCCGGAGGCACCATAAAAATGTTGCGGAAGAACCGGAACATGTTCCGGAACCGCCGGAACATGTTCCGGAAGCACTGGAACATGTTCCGGGAGCGCCGGAACATGTTCCGGAAGCACCGGAACATGTTCCGGAAGCGCCAGAACATGTTCCTGAACCGCCGGAACATGTTCCGGAACCGCCGGAACATGTTCGGGAGGCACATGAACAAGATCAGGAACTGCCGGAACTTGTTCCGGAACCGCCGGAATATGTTGCGGAAGCACCGGAACATGTTCCGGCGGTTCCGGAACATGTTCCGGGAGCGCCGGAACATGTTTCTGAACCGCCGAAACATGTCCCGGAACCGCCGGAACATGTTCCGGAGGCACCGGAACATGTTCCCGAACTGGCGGAACATGTTCCGGAACTGCCGGAACATGCTCCGGAGGCACCATAAAAATGTTGCGGAAGAACCGGAACATGTTCCGGAACCGCCGGAACATGTTCCGGGAGCGCCGGAACATGTTCCGGAAGCACCGGAACATGTTCCGGAAGCGCCAGAACATGTTCCTGAACCGCCGGAACATGTTCCGGGAGCGCCGGAACATGTTCCTGAACCGCCGGAGCATGTTCCGGCGGTTCCGGAACATGTTCCGGAACTGCCGGAACATGTTCCGGAACCGAGAACAGAGGCACCATAAAAATGTTCCGGAAGCACCGGAACATGTTGCGGAACCGCCAGAACATGTTCCGGGAGCGCCAGAACATGTTCCGGGAGCACCGGAACATGTTCCGGAAGCGCCGGAACATGTTCCGGAAGCACCGGAACATGTTCCGGAACCGCCGGAACATGTTCCCGAACCACCGGAACATGTTCCGGAAGCGCCGGAACATGTTCCGGAACCGCCGGAACATGTTCCCGAACCACCGGAACATGTTCCGGAAGCGCCGGAACATGTTCCGGAACCGCCGGAACATGTTCCCGAACCACCGGAACATGTTCCGGAAGCGCCGGAACATGTTCCTGAACCGCCGGAACATGTTCCGGAACTATTTCCACCACTTTTGGACGACGCACAGGTGACCCCCGTAACCCTACCCTAGCGCGTGCACTGTGCGTGTTGCCCCACTCCAATGGGGCATGGAAGGGTATTGCCTGTGCAAAAATAGGTCGCACATGAATTCCTTCATCATTATTTCGCGCCACAAGGGTGCCTGAACAAAACCATGGCAGTCAAACACAGCACACAGCCATGGTAGCGGGCCATGATAGGCGGGGCGGGGGTAGTCACCCGGGGGATTGTGGTTGGGGGTAGTACTGCTGGAGCGCCAAATCGGTGGACCCCAAAGTCCACCTGCGGGTTGGTACCGCTAACGACCGAAAAACAACCGCCAACCACCGAACAACCACCGGCAACCACCGAACAACCACCGCCAACCACCAAACAACCACTGCCAACCACCGAAAAACCACCGCCAACCACCGGACAGTCACTCTCCACCTTGGCGCTGACGAGGGTTTGGTGCCAACCGTATGGCAAGATCTCCTTCATGAGTCTTGCCACCTCCTGGGAGTTCAGAGGCGGTACAATGATGTGGCGCATCCGCTCGTTTTCGAGTCTGGAAACCGATGACATGGGTAGTTGATTATCATGGGCAGATGCCGATGCCTCCGGGGAAGATGATGACAACGATGAAGTGTGTTTGGGGGCCTTTATTCGTGCTCTTTTCAGTGCCCTTGGAAGGGCTTGGTTGTCATGGATGTGCATGGTAGTATGAACCGCAGCGATGGAGGTGCCCGCGGCTATGCCGCTGTTCTTGTCTGCAGACTTTCATTGCCATGCGGGAGCTAAACTGGACCGACGAAGTTGTGCACTGTCCCCTTGGGCACCAGACTTTGTTTATAAGAGGGGGGGGGTCTTTTGGCTCTGAGACCCCCCCACCCCAAAACAATCTTGACCCAAAATTTGGCTGAGGAACAACCAAATTTGAATAAGCGGCCCTGTGTGGGAGCCACCCAGACCCCCCCCCCCTTTGGTATTCCTTCCTTAAACAAAGCCTGTTGGGCACACCCAGTTCCTGGCACATTGTCTGCGACGTCACCCCCCCCCCCCAGCCCCGGACTAGTCCTGGGCTACCGGACTAGGGAGTTTGCTCATTTGGCAGGAGGGAAGATTTGCTTGGCCGCGTTGAAATAAGGCAGCGGTTTGCTGTTCATGCACTCAATGCAAAGTGTTGGTATCCCACCCCGTGTCCGGCGAACAACAAAGTCCCCAAATAATACGGTCGCAACACCAAGTGTTCGTTGGACAATCCGTTCGGTGCGCGCGGCCAGGTGCAAGTAGAGGATCAGTCATAGTCAGCAATAGAGGTCCTATAGTCGAGGGTTACCAGTACCTAGCATCCTGTTGCACAATGTTTACAGGGATCATTGCAAGACACATTACAACAGCCCGTCATTTCCCCAATCGTGCTGAAGTTGTGTACTCTGAAACTCGGCACCTCATTAATTTGGGTCCCAAATTAGTACGGTCCGAACAGCAAGTATTGACACCGGGGGGAGGGCGGTCCACAACACTGCAACCGGGACGCCAGAAACACGGGTTCAGAGTCCAGAGTCCAAAGTCCAAACAGTGGGTTCGCCCATCATACATTGTGTGCCCACATCGCATGGAGTGTCTGACTGCTGGGCAAGGTGCTGCAGAAAGTAGCAGAAAAAGATACAAGGGCGGCAGCACGCGGGTGCTCGCCCCAACGCAGCTCACGTGGGAGCGCTACGAAGAGGGTACCAGGCGTGTGGTACCGACAATGAAGTACAGTCAAAAACGATACAAACGCACAGAGCGCCTGACGTGGGAGTGGGTCTACACGTTCCGGAGGCTCTTTGTCAAGGCATGCGGGCGGCTATGGCTGTGGCTGTTGGTGTGCCCAGCGATGGGTTATTGGCATGCGGAGAAAGCCGTGCGGTCAGAAGGGGGCCTTCACGGACAAAGAGAAAAGGGAACTGCCAAATTCCAAGGTTCTAAAAGGTGCGGAACGAGAGGTCAGGCTATTCAGGTCCTGTACGCTGTGCGTACAGGAGTCTTCGCAGAAGCAGGACGTGGCAGAGCCACCGTGCCGCCCCCGAAGCCTGACCATTAGTGTACACGGCGCGAGAGAAGGACCCACACCAAGGGCTCAGGTGTCTTTGCTGTGGGCCCTCCCGTGCTCCTTGCCCGGGGTCCCCGATCCTCTCGGGGGCGCAGACGCTCTCCCCTGCCGCTCATCCCTTGGCGACGTCACAGTAGCCAATCTGGTGAAGCCCAGAGCGAAGGGGCCGTGTGCCACGGCTGGACGATGACGTGCTTGTGCTGGTGCTCTGCATGCTGTGCTGGCCCCGCGACCCCCCGACCCCGCTTGGGCTTGCTGGGGGTGGAGAGCCCTGGCGACCTGGCTTGCACCGGTCGCTTGCCCGCTGCCGTGGGGCGGCGGTTTGTCGAGGGCTGGCTGGGGTCCCCTTGCGCCCCCCCCCCCCCCCCTCCCTTGCGGGGCTGCCACCTGGCTGTCCCCCTGTGCCTCTGCCCCCCCCGAGGGAATGCTGGCTAAGTCACGTGTGCACAGGCGGCAGACAAAACAAAGCGCAGAAGAAGATGTGGCTCGTCAGTGGCCTACAAGACCATTGGTACCTTTCTGTCAAAATTGAAAGCAAGGATGCCCGTGGGTAGGTCACTGAGCAAACAAAGACAGTGGGCACGCAGCGGAACGCCCTGAGCCGCTGCCATGCAGGGCCCACAGGATCTCTATGTATGTCATATACTGAGTTCTGTGATAAATGGAAACGCCGACCCCCCCTCCCCCCGGGGCAGTTGCCTCAAGCGGATTGATGATGCCGGGTTCAGCAGGGAGGTAAGGGAACATAAAACAGGAAAATCAAAGCACCAGTCGGCGCAGATATCGGTACACGGTCCTGGGTGTGGCATGTGCCAGGAGGCGTATGCGCCGTGGCACCAGTGTGCCGTGGACTGCACCCAGCGGTGTAGACGGAAGAAAATAGTGTCCCGTGTCGCCGGGTGTATATATGTGACATGCTGGCACCAGTGTAGTGTGCTGTCCACATCCCATGGTGTCCGGCTCATTATGCGGGGCACTGCGGAGTGCAACGCGCGCAAAACTGCTGAACGGGAGTAACCAGACAAGCATGCAATCTGGGCCCATGTCGTGATGCTCAGCAGGCAGGAGATCCACGTATGAAGGAACAGCTCTACATTTAGGACTGCACCGATAATGATGTTGGACACCCTTTTGTGTGCCGTGGCATTTGGGGTCTGCAGGGTGACCGGATATTTGAGGTGCTAGTCTGGCGTCAAGCCGGAGGGTTGAGCATAGATTAGGGGGGGGCAGTCTGGCACTAGGTGGGTGGTGAAGCCCATGGCCGTGAGCGAGGGGCCCATGCATGCACCATCACATACCCGGTTTTCGAGGCTCATATAGTCACATAGTACCGGTAGTTGCCATACCTGGGACAG
This sequence comes from Eutreptiella sp. 'Long Island Sound 2002', assembly GCA_964036045.1. Taxonomy (NCBI): domain Eukaryota; phylum Euglenozoa; class Euglenophyceae; order Eutreptiales; family Eutreptiaceae; genus Eutreptiella; species Eutreptiella sp. 'Long Island Sound 2002'. The sequence continues at coordinate 23,408,988 of OZ038403.1, forward strand.
GGTATCACAGACCCGTTGCATCTCCGTGGATGCCGAAGCTCCCCGTGCCCCGACCAAGACATTATCTCTGAATTGAGCAAGGGACAGAGTGTTGCCACAGGGTGTAAGCCACATGGGGTGACCTCGTGGTGAAAACTGCAGGGTTCCTAGGGTTCTCATAAGATCTACTCTCGTCTTGGCGCCCCATATGGATCGCAGATCGGCGCTCTGGGCGCTGAATGGCCATCCCATGGGGATGGCTCCTGTACGTGCCCAAATGAGGCCCGATGCTCGTGTGTGTGTGTCAGTCAGAAGTGAGAAGTGTACAAGGTCTGCCCCCCCCCCCCCCCCCCGGGGTGGAGGCTCCGCTTCTGGTGGCGGCTATGACACCGTTGTGGTCGCCCCACCCTCTACCGGCTCCCGGCCGACGGCGGCGGCTAGGGGGCGGGGGGTGGGAGCTGCTGTCGTGCCCTCCTGGATTTGGATTGGGGAGAAAAGGCGGAGGGAGCGGAGAGGCCGCTCCTCGGCTCTCGCTCGGGGAGCGTGGCGTCTAGGGGGGTAGATCCTTTGGCTGTGACCCCCCTCTCCGCGTCCTTGGCTGCCTTGTGGCGCTACTGCCGGCGCTGGGGAGGAGGGCTCCGTCAGCGGGGCCCTCCTCCGATGCTCGCTTCCTTCCCCTGGCGCCCTGACCGGTTGTCTCGCTCCTGGGCCACCGGTGCTGGAGCCAACGGCGCATCTTGGTCCCCCAGCTCACTCGGCCGCTGCATCCAACCATGCATGCCTCTGGCCGCGGAGACCCGCTCCGCTTGCGGTAGCCTCCGCATGCCCGGCCCCGTGACGTACGATCCCCGGCCCGTCGGTGCTCCTGTCGCCGTGGGGTGACCTGTGTGCACGTACCGGCAGCAGTTGGTGACTCCCTGGCCCGTGGCCCGGCAGCCCTCTCATGATGGCGCCCCATGCGTGGGGTAGAGCCCTCCTGTGGATCCATGTCCCTTGCCTAGCCCGCGCCGAGAAGAGGGAACCCCCTGTGTGGCCGCTGGCTGTGCCGCACCCGAGCTGGTGGACTGCTCTGCTGCGACCGGCGGGTAGTGCGGCCGTCGTTGCGCCCGCTGGTATCGTCGCAGGGGCGCCTTGTCTGCTAGTGCCGGGGGGGAAGAATCCCCCAGGAAAGCAGCTGAGCCGTCACTACCACTGCGTAACACAGTGCGCCGCCAAGCCCTCAAGCATCATACTTAGGTCCCGCATGTTGTGTGTACAGGGGTCAGCGCAGAGACAGGGTGCGGCACGACCTCATGCTGTCTCCCTTAGCCTTCCCCTCGGTGTACGAGAGAAAGACCCGCGCCCAGGCTCACCTGTCCTCAATGCGGGACGTGCTGTGCCCCGCACCCGGCGCCTCCAAGCCTCTTGGGGGCTTATGCGCCCTCTCTCTCTTCTCCTCGCGCGACTTACAGGCCTCACGTGAACGCAGACATGGTAGTGACAGCACGTGTCACATCCAGTTCACCGCAGTGCAGCAGCAGCAACCTGAAATTCCGAAAAACGTCACATTGCTGACCACGAATACCGCGGTCAGAGAAAACTAGGAAAACGACGGTCAGACACTCACCAGATACTCACCAGGTACTCACCAGACGTCCCATGCGTGTACCAGGAAAACGACGGTCAGACGGGGTCCCATACTTGGACACGCCCATGCGCGCAAGAGGGAGAGGCGGGTGGTGTATTGTGTGCGCCGGGGGCGTGGGGCATATCGTATCATGTGTTGGCGATGCTGGGCCGTTGGCTGTGGGCCGTTGGCTGCGGGGACTGCCTCCGTGTCGTGCTGCGGATCGTCCGTCCGCCGACGAAGCTGCTGCTACTTCACCTGATGGACCCTGACGCGAGTGTCTTCGTGTGTGACATCCAACGACTATTGACTGCCAATGGCACAGAGAAGAGGTGCGACTCGATCACATTCAACCAACAACGGTCCCTACGCGCGAGCTTCCACAGGGCATGGGCCATTGGGGGCCGTAGGGTGCTCCACAACAACATTGCAGCGTGTTTTGCACTCAGCACATCTCAGACCTGGCGATGCTGATGCCGCGGGCACCGGCACACCACACCACCACACCACCACACCACCATACCACTGCACAACCAAAGCCTGCCTGGTGCGCAAGCATGCTGAAAGTAATGGCAAAAGCGGTCAGACAGGAAAGGGCCGCGGGCCGTTGTTGATGGGCCCGGTGCCGGCTGGTGGCTGCCGCGCCCTGTGCCGGTTTATGATGAGGTCAGTGGAATGCCCCCCGCGCTGTGGCGTGCAGATGTTGAATGCGAACCCTTACTTTTTTTTTTTGACTGACTCCAGAAGTTCAAAGAGTACTCAAGACTGTGCTTGGGAAAGCGGGCGACTCCAGCATATGATACAGTGGATCCCCGCAACGCGGGGCACATGGCAAAGACCCAGAGTTCACATGCCTTGAATGCGAACCCTTGCGACGAAGGCCGCTGGCGAGCTAGGCCTTGAGCAGCCTTTCCTGCATAGAAAAGGACCAAAAATGTCCCAATCTCGCCAGTTAGACCGGCCTCAAGCAGCTTCTCCTGTGTATAGAAGGCTCCAAAATGCCAGGCTCGCTGCAGAGCTGGCCTCAGACATCCACTCCTAGATAGAGAAGGCCCTAAAATCCCACTCTCGGCGGCGAGACTGGCCTCAAACAGCCTCTCCTACACAAGGCCGCAGTTTGTGCACGCGGCGAGGCTTGGCTTTGTTTTGGCCTCCGGGTGCCAGGGGTGTGTGTGTGCGCGCGCACGCATGCGAGTGTGGACACCAAACAACACAACAAACACAAAAAAACAATCCAAAACATCAAAATCACGATCGGGAAGCAACAAAATCAGAACAAACGCTCTGCAGTGACATTGCCATCGGAGCCTTTCACAAAAAAAAATAGACACTCAGAAAGCCCCCCCCACCCACACACACACAACCACCCCTCATTAAGCACCATCCCGAAGGGCCGGGCTTGGGTCTGGGTGGGTAAGGACAGCCCTGCGCCTGGTCACTGGCAGGGGCTGTCTCAAGAAGCCAGCCCCTACCCCACCCTCTTAGTGGCCACCGGCGGTTAGGGACGGTTGCAGCCGGCAGTCCCCTGCTCAAGGATGACTGTCACTTCCGCCCCCCCCGCGCTCCCCATTGCCCACCAACCGACTGACAACCGCCAGCACGGCCACTGCAACCGCTTTCCAACCGCCTGTAACCGCTGCTGCAGCCGCCCTTGAAACGCGCTACTGGGCGGAGTGCCTGTACGCCTACATCTACCTGCGCAGACCTCCCCCCGACACACACACACGGACACACACAACCACCCTTCATTGGGCGCGTTTGCACACAGCACGTGCACCGGGTGCGCACAGCGCACAGTTTACTGGGCAAAACTGGGGCATTTTAGGGTATTTTGCAATATTCTTGCATATGAAACCGGAAAGAAATGGATGCGGTTGAGATTCAAACGGCAATTCATCATTCTGTGCCCCACCAAGCAAACGGTTTATGGTGTGCGTTTGCAACTGCTGATTTTGGTTGTTGATTGCGTAGAGAAGTTGGGAGGGCTGAAACATGGGGTTGTCTAGCATTGCGGGTCTGTAGTATTGTTTAAACATATTTGCGGCGTCTATCATGCGATGTTGTCAAGGTAAAGACTGCACCAACGCACTTCTGCTGGAGCCACGTCGATTGGAAGAGGCTGGGGAAGGTGATCGCATCTGGCACTCCCTTTCCATTGATTTGGGGATCAGGTGGCACAGTCGTGGCAACCCATGAACAGGGTACCCCCAACGTATCACCATGTTACTGAAATGAGTTGCTCTTGTAAAATGGCATGCACAACAACACACACATGTGCACCAGAAATGAAGGAGAGACACGCGCACAACTCATCTAAAATGCATATAAATGCAGCACAAGGGTCATAGCTAGGCGTACGAGGCAGTACTATCCAGCCCGGGTGTGTTCTCGTACAAACCTCGTGCACAGCGCACACACAGCGCAGGCACAGCGCGCAATACGCCCCCATTCAGCACCATCCATCCTGGCGTCTGGGCGGGTAGGGCCCGCACCGCGGCGAGCCCACGTGCTACCGGGCGGACTTCCGGTACGCCTCCATTTGCTGCCGAAGACGGGCCATCAGCTCCGCGTCCCCCTGGTCCCCCTTCAGCTCCTCCCGGATCAGCGTCAGCAGGATCGGGTTCCACTTGTCCCAAAACGCCCCGCTGCCGCGGTGCGTGAGCGGCCCCGTCGTCGCGCACAGCTCCGCTGCGAGCGCGTGCGTCTGCTCGAGCTTGGCCTTGTTGGCCTGGTACATGGCGTCGACCTTGGCGCTCTCCCAGTCGGCCCGCGCCGGCCCGCGCTGCCCCAGGTTCCAGACCCGCATCCCGTAGTCCCAGGCGCTCTCCCCCTTCTTGGGCGCGCAGGCGACCACCTTCTCCCGGTCCTGCTTGTGCCGCATCTTGAGGGCCTGGTAGGCGTGCTCCGCGCTCCAGTAGACGGCGTCGTCGAGGCGGAAGAGGGCGATGGCGAAGTTGTCGGTGCTGGCGCCGACGGCGACGCCGTTGCACATGCACGGCCCGCCCATGGCCTGCACACCAGGAAGGGGGCGATGGTACCGCGGCATGCGCGCGGGGTCCACTAAGCGCCCTCTATGCGCCCTCTATGCGCCCTGTATGCGCCCTCTATGCGCCCTCTATGCGCCCTCTATGCGCCCTCTATGCGCCCTCTATGCGCCCTCTATGCGCCCTGTATGCGCCCTCTATGCGCCCTGTATGCGCCCTCTATGCGCCCTCTATGCGCCCTGTATGCGCCCTCTATGCGCCCTGTATGCGCCCTGTATGCGCCCTCTATGCGCCCTCTATGCGCCCTCTATGCGCCCTCTATGCGCCCTCTATGCGCGTGGTGTGGGGGGTGGGGGGATTGCGCTGGGCTACACACAACACGAGGCACCAAAGCGGATAGCACTCTTGCGTGGCCACCCGGCCTGAATGCTGCAATACCTCAAACAAGAAAGCGTGTGTGCAACGCACCCTCCCCTGCCGCTTGCGGGAAAAGCAGTAAAGGCACTGAAACTGACACACAGGGGGCATTTTCGCACAGCGCGGGCACAGCGCCAATCATTACGGTGTTTATCCCGGGAACTCCCCTGCAAACCACCCCCCCTACAGAAGCGGGCATGATCCATTCAAAACCGCATTGGCGGTGCAGAGTTCAGGACCCTGGGATCCGTGGCTACCGGCGGTGGAAAACAGCCGACTTGCCGCACGGTGCGCCCCCAAACAGCACCTCTTGTTGGTGGTGTTGTTGCACAGCGCGCGCACGGAGCAGCAGTTTTTTTTGTGTTTTCCGGGGATTTTATCCTGTGTCAATCCACCTCATTCTTTTGGTGCACCCTCTGCATAAATGCTAAACAAGTAATTTGGGGGGGTTTAAGACATAACAATGTTTTTCGGTGCGGGCCAGTTCAACAGACTTTACACACAATCATGTACAAACTTATGTACACAATTTTTTTTTTTGATCAAAAAGGCCAGTTCATAAGTGCCAAGGGCCACAGTGGACCAAGTTCGATGTAAGATACAGATTTCGGCGAAGCCAGGGTATGCATACGGGCTGCAGCTCGTGACTGTGCCCCCATGGTTTCCCATTGAGGTTGGTGTGGTCATGTCATTGGTACTTCCCACTCATTTGGGTCCCAGTGCGTTTTGTGGCGTTTCGGTAGCGGTTGCAACGGGACTTCCCACAAAGTGGGGTCCCAGTGCTCCCGCGGCCGCTTCCGTATCAGGTATATTGTCTGTCGGGCTGGCCGGGTTGTTTGCCAGTATTGTGTTGTCTTATGTTTGCAGGCGTCTTGGTAGTATGTGGTATGCTGACGCAAAACTGCTGCTGATGATCAATGACCGATACCGGAGGCTGGGCGCTGGGACCAACAGGCTACTTGACCTGCACCAACAACAAGCGACCTACATGTGGCAGCAGCAGACACACCTGACTGCCATGGCACAGTACTACCAAACTTATGTACACAATTCAGCGCAGTGATGACCAGCACACCGAGGAGCAGCAGGGTGCTGGTAGGCGCTCTTCCGGCACATTAGCCAAGAGGCTGGCTACCGCGTCATTGCCCTCAGGTTCACATTCATCTCTCACTGTATTGCAGCCATGTGCTGCGTAGTCATTTTCCTGTGGCCTTATGAAAGCCGCTACTCGTCTCCTCCACCCCATCTTAGCCCAAAGGCCAGAGTTTTCCTTCAGGGGGGGGGGATCCAAGGGGGGTGGGTGGGTGGGGCTGTGGGGGGGACTCCTCCCCCAGGAGACCCTGAGGTGTTAGAGGCGCCGAAGAACTTTTTTGGCCTAAACTGACTTGCACCGAAGGCGCCAGAGAAAATTTTTGATTGGCCAAAGAACCGGAGAAAATTTTGCCCAATCACTAAAAGGGGGGGGGTCCGAGGGGGGGGGGTGTCAGACCCCCCCTCCGCCCCCCCTGGAGATGCTGAGTTGTTAAGCAAAAACTCTGCCATAGGCTGCCTGACGACTGCTGGTCATTCGCGGCGGGTTCTGGATTGCTGCTGCGAATTCCTGGTGGCTCCCGGATGGTTCCTGGTGAAGGGTGCGACACAGCAAGGCCCACGGGACTCGACATACAAAATCTTAGCACGGGGCGCGCACGGAGCATGCAACCGAGGCCCAGACAGCCACGGCAATCCAGGCGAATCAAAATCACGTAGGGGAAGGAGGGGCAACAAAATGACAGGACAGCCGTCAGCATCCCTGAAATGCCGTTCTCCAGCCCCGAATCACAGGATCTTGGAGGCCCACGAGAACATGGAACCGCCAAACTCCACCGCTCCAAAAGCTGCGTAACAACACCTCGCCTATTTCCGACAAGGGCGTTATTCTCGCACAGCGGGATAGGCAAAGACCCCTGAAAAGTGCCCAGATGAACCACCCCTTTAAGCAGGCAGACAGGCTACTTCTCATCATGCAAGCAGATTTGGACATGGGCTTATTTCGCAGGCAGTCCCAATTCGCTGTTTCCTTTTTTTTTTTTGACGAAGCTGCAATAGTTCTGCAATAGTTCTGCAGCAGTACGAGTCAATCTCGGGATCTAAGTACACTCTCAGAACATGCTGAGACGCTGCCTTTGGAGGCGCGTGTGCCTCACCTGGACAGGGCCCAGTGTGCATTCTCTGGGGCTGAGACTCTATTTTACCCCTGGAAAACCATTTTATTCGAGAAAACCAGCAGTCCGGGAACAAGCAGAGCTCGTCCAACAACAATCAATCAAGTGTGAGGAACCTTATAACTCTGGCCAAGTTCTTGCACTGCGTGCATATTGCGCACGCAGAGGCTGGGATACTCACCCAAGAATACCTGTCACCTGTCTAGGGGGTGGGGATTCCTTGAAGACCCTTTGGCCCCAAGACACAAGGCAAATGCACAAATGCAATGAAAGGAATGTGGGTTGTGAGCTATCCTCGAGTGCCTTACCTTGTTGGTTAAGGTTGATATCCGAAGGGCGCTTGAAGCCAAAACTTCGCACTGCGTGCGTACTGCGTGCATGGCATTCCCTCTGATAGTTCTTTCTTACTTGAGACTAAGTTGCCGGAACGTTATGCGGTTGTTTCAGAGCTCAAGGAACTCCCCGAGGGTGCTGTGCATTGATGACATGGCTCAAAGGAAACCACCTATGACCCCTGGGTGTCAAGGGCTGTTTTCATGGAGGAGGCTACCAATGCACCCATGGGTCAAAGCCACCTCAATGGCTCATAGGGGGTCCTATGAAGTCGCACGAGGGTACAAGTGACTTTCTGTGACTGCAAAGGGAGCACACACTAATTCATAGATGGCCCCGTAAATCGCAGGTGCGTCCAACTCACAACGTATGGCCTTTTAGGGTGGCACACACCATTTCAGGATTGCACCGGTGATCTCCAGGAGGGTCCAGGATGGCACTGTTACAATTTGGGCAGATCCAAGGGGAAGGGAAGTGACCACAACACGCTGATGACGGCCCCCATGCCAGGACATGCAAAACATAATTGTATCGTGCTCAGGTGGAACCCGTGGCACTTTTGCCTGCCTTCCGGTGAGATCTCAGTTCGATTCAGCATGGATGATGGGTTGGGATTCCTACCTTGCACGATCATTACCTCGTCGGCACTCTTTTTCGTTCCTCACAAGCTACAAAGAAGCCAAGCAAAACATAATCGCAAAGTGCTCAACTATTTTTCATGGTGTTTTTGCTCTGCTTCAAGTGGGAGCTCTTCTAGATTCTATGCCACTTCTGGGTTAGGGCGCATTTGTAAGGTGTAAAGTGTTCCTGACGAGGAGCCCAGGATTCAATAGGACACTACTCAGGGCTCTGCCCACAAGCCTACAAGCGAGCTTCGTTGACCGCCATTCGGGCCAATCCATCTGCCCTGATCAAAAGCAACGGCGATCACGTATTCATTGAGCGTTGGATTCGCAGCACCCCCCCCCCCCCTCCCTCTCTGCCTTCCTCCCTCCCAAAGTAGGTGTTGGGCCACCGCAAGAGGGAGATAAGGGATACTGAGTGTCTCCCGGTGCCGCGCACGTCCCGTAAATGCGCTGTACCCGGCCTAGAACAGAGACCGTGTGCCCATGAAACGAACTGAGGGTGCTAGTGCGGTGGCCAGGGTCTGCAACTTGAGTGGGGGGGAGGGGGCAGCGCGGCCGAGTGGGGGGGGCAGAGCAAAGCGGCAGGTGTGGCTTGGGTTGCACCTGCGGGTGTCAGCGCATTTACGGTACGTGCGCGGCACCGGGAGGCGCTCACTATCCCTTGTTTTTTTTTTTTGCATCAGGCCTGCGCTGAGCAGCGACAAGGCTCTCGGGTTCGCGACCCGGTCTCTGCATCAGTGCTGCAGGGCGCAATACAGTCACCCGTGGTAACGTGTGGCCCGAAGGCAAACCTGGATCTGTGCCTGCAGTATATACTAATGCATGGTAGTGCAGCGGGTACTGCCACGCCGAAGCAACCCGGAAAACGTGAAAGTTCACAGCTATTTCAATTAGTCATTGGTGTGTCGTCTTTGCAGTGATTCAGTCATCAGTGGTACATATACGTCTGCGGTTTTCTGGCTACGAGATCAAGCAAGCGGAAGGGCGGCCCAGCGCTGGGTCAGGGTGTGCAGGGCCCACAGGAGGTTTTCCGGCGGCGTGCTGCAGCGGCCGTGCAGCCGGGTGCAGCCCTGAAGACCCGAGTTCGATTCCTCTTCCGCGGGCAAGCGGAGGAGGAGTACGAGGAGGACATGCGCCGCCCGGCGGACGGCGGTAGCAGTGACGGAGCGCGCTGCTGCAGGTGTGCCGTGCCTGGTGCCTCGTTTTTCGTGTGTCTGGGGTAAGGGGTAGGGCAAGAGGTGGGAAAAATGGAGGAGACACGCCACCCGACGCACCGGCGGTACCAGTGGTGGAGCGGGATGCTGAAGGGGGCGGTGGCGGGGGCCTCGCCAACGGGCCCCTAGACGGACAAACGAACCGGGGTTCGAACCCCCGACCACGACGAGCGCCAGCCATTGCGCATACCACTAGACCGTCCATGCCTCTTACCCTATTTGACACAAAAATTGTTTATGGAGGCTGGACCTTTTTGAAGGTTCGAACCCGACCATTTCCGTCTGTAGGGGGAAGGGGAGGTTCCTGACGGGTGTGTGACAAGGGAACAAATCAGGCACCCAGGGCAACACCAGGCCGTGCCTGCGGTGAGCACTGGTGCATGGGAGCGCAGCAGGCAAATCCGGGTAATACAATGAAATCAGACTGGGCAAAGATCAAGAGAGGCCTGGTAGAAACATTCAACGGAACTCGGGGACTAGTGGGGCCGCTTCCCCCATCGCCTCCACAACGGGCATCGAACCTACGCCCGCGTGACGAGACCCCCGTGCACTTCCAGTATGCTATATCATCGATGTGCTGTGAAACCTCACGGAAACCACCAATTATGGGTGACAGGCAAAACCTCGGGGGGCTGGCGGAATATTCGAAAACCCCACACCAACATCAACACACTCATCGGGCGGCCTGCGCTGTCGCCTCCACGAGCCGCGAAGACGCAGCGCACCGCGGGGCCGGGCCCCCGTGCACTTTCAGGTATGCTCTCTCCCTGAACTGACCCCAACAATAAATAATCCTCCTAGATGGAACCCAATTGTTCATTGTCACAACACAAGAACTACTCATAGCGAGCCGCCACAAGTTATCCCGTTCCGGGCATCGAACCCCCGACTGCCGCCGTCAGGGCCACAGATGATACCATTGTACTATACCGAAGACACCCAGCACCAGCCATTCCTACGACACGACATGGTCATGCGTCATCGAGGTAGTCACGGGGGTCGCTTCATGTTCGGACCAGTTCCCCCTCGGTACCCGCACTGCATGTTATATAGGAAGCATTGATCCGCCCCAGTCTCAGTAGTGCGTGCCAAACAATGGGTGTCCGCAGGGTGGGGGTCCCAGGCAGGTGTGTGTAATCCAGATTGTGCCCCCAGGATGTAGCACAGATTGTGCTGCCACACGGTCTTAGGTCCAGTCAACGCTGTTGGCAAGGGGGGAGGTACAGCGATGGGTCTACGGTCACACGCGTGGACAGTCACTGGCACGTGGTACCAGCGTTAGCTTGCCGTGTTGGCGGCAGGGCATCCAGGAAAAATGGTAACAGCGCGATCATTCCAGAGGGCTGGGCCCAAGTGGCCCTTTCACAGGGGGTGGGGGTGGGGGGGGGGCGTGTTGTGGAGGGGCGCTGGGGTTCAGTGCTGGATCTGGCGTTGTTCTTGCTGATATGTATCAAAAATTTGCTGCCAGTGCCGGCCAAGCAGGAAAGTGGCATGGCTGCAGATGGCTGCCATACTTGCGTGTCTGTGAGATCGCAGTGCCCGAGTGTGATAAGTGGAAAAGAGGGCGTGTGTAATGTGGTGATGGACCATTGTCGCTTTCCCGATGAAAATTTCCCCCTTGGCTGTGAACAGTGCATTCACATGTCGTTGCTGCCACCGCTGGTACACACCCGTGGCAGCTGCCTGATAAATTTTTGTGGCTTGCCCCAGTGCCTGAGCACGTTGCTTCAGTGCATAATGCAGATATGTGTTCATGCGTGCTCCCCAATGAGTGACAAGATGCCGTTGTTCCATCGATTGCGCCGCCGTCTTCTGGAAGTCTCGCACCAGGACGGTCACCTCGGTACAGTGTTCAAGTAGGAGGACAGGTCGGGGGGGGGGCGTAGGGGTTGGGGGGTGAGCCCCTTGCAGAAGGTCCAACAGTTGCTGTTTGATGGCGGAGTTGCACGTGTGAGCGAGGCGGAGGATGCGTGATTTTCTTGCTGTGGTTAGGGGTTCTTGCAGGAGCTCAGCCACCGGTTTCTCCAAGCACCTGGTGGGTGGTGTACGCACGGGTCGCCGCTTGCGCTTTGGTTGACAGAACCGAACTTGCTCGCTTAAATTCTTTTCAGTAGGATTAGGTTGGACGGTCCGACTGCGGAGTTTCCCATACCACGGACTGATGGATGTGGAGGCAACCGTGGGCTGCCCTGGGGCCCGGGGCGGCATGGACAATGTGCCACGTAATGCCGTGACTCCCAACAGGATATGGTACTGGAACCATGCCACCCGGTACCGGATTTGCGCCATAGCCTAGAGAGGGATGGTGGCGACAAAACTGCTGGGGATGCGGAGACATGAGATGTGCTTTAGGTCGTTGGTAGTTGTTGTAAGTAGCCAATCGCGGGCCTGCTGGTGCCACTCGCGCAAAGAGTGAGTCCAGAGATTGATGAAAGAGGGCTGCCAGTGAGGGCAAGAAACGAGGCGCTGATGCGCGGTAGTGCCGTGACGTAGTCCACACAGCTGGCACTGCAGGACCTGGCGTTCCCATGGCGCGCCGCAACCCTCCCACCGCACATTACCCCAGAGCCAGGTGTGCCAGAGGCGCCGGCGCGTGCCTTTTAGGGGCAACCATGTTGTCCAGTGTGAGTCGCGGAAACCCAGGATATTGCGGCAGGCCAGGATCCATTTGCGTGCGGGGGTAGGCGCGTGCCCCCCCCCAATGACGATGTGGCTCACGTCAGTGGGGTCGACATCCGGGAGTGGGAGACCTGCTGCTTTTTTGGCCCATCTGTCAACCTCGTTGTTGCGCTTGATGTCCTCTCGGTCTTGCTTGGTAGATGCTTGGGCAAGCTCGCGGTGCCCTGGTATCCATCGCATGGGGATCGGATTGCCCTGTGTGTGGGTGTAGATGAAGTCCCGCAGGTCGCGGTCGGCACACTCCCGGTGCGGCTCTGTCTGGGACCATCGCACACCCGCCTGGTTGTCGAGGGTCAGCGAGTCCCCTGCATCTCGCAACTCGGTGAGCATCGCCGGTGGCTGGAGCTCGGCCCTATAGGACGTCTGTGGCCCCGTGATGCGGGCAATGATGATGAGCGGCCCACAAGTCAGGGAACACCCCGCCCGGGAGTAATCCCCGTGATCAGTGTGGCTGATGAGTTTGCTGCCATCGCTATGCCATTCGTTGCCGCTGCGGGCCTTGTTGTTGGTGTACGCTTCGTGGCCTGCCACGACACATTTGGTGAAGCCGGCCTGGCGCATTCCGTGGCGATGTATTTCCGTGACAGAGATTCATCACCGACGTCAGGGTGTTGGCTGCGGATTTGAATTCCGTCGTCAGAGGACTCCTCATCGAAGAAAGTGGGGCCCCCGCGCGGGGCTTGGTGCTCGCAGAGGTGTATGGAGGTCCGCGCCCCCAGTTGACGAAGCATGGTGACATAGTCACGAATGGGCGCCATCTTCCGATCGACAGGGCGCTGGGCAATTGCCCGAACCTTGCCGTGGCGGTCACGGAGCGCAGTTTGGAGCAAAGTGATGTAGCGGCAGCGGAATGCCCAATACATTTGGTGGAGCCCTGTGCCACCCTGGCAGAGCGGGTCGGTGAGATGGAGGACATGGTGGCGCCGCTCCACCCCTTTGGCAGTCGTGACGAACTCCCGGGCCATCATGTCAATGTCGTGGAGCAGGTGGTCGCTGGCCACCAAGAGTGAGCGGTATACCCATCGGGCCATGAGCAACGAGGACAGTAACTGGGTGCGCTCGAAGGCATCGAGCGGCAGTGTGCGGTATCTGGCCAAGTCACATTGAGCAGTGTGCTGGATGTCCGCCCTGGCTGCCTGCAGCATGGTGGGATGCGCAACGAGGTGGCCCAGGTATTTGAACAATGGCGGGGAGGCAGTGATGGTGTGGCCAGCCCAGTGCACTTGGTGCTTCCGATAGCGGGAGGCCCAGTGGATGACCTCTGTTTTGGAGTGGTTGATCTTGAAGCCGAGGAGCTGAGAGAGTTCCTGCACTCGGCGGAGGACAGCCTGCAGTTCGGCCTCGGACCTGGCGATGAAAGCTATGTCGTCAACATAGATGAAGAAATCAACGTCAGGGAACTCTCTCTGCAAGGTCCCATGGAAAGACTGATAGACCAAGGTGAAAAGGGCCGGAGATAGGGGGCACCCTTCTTTGATGCCTCTGTGGACCCTGTAGGTGAGTCCGCTGCACTGATTGATAGGCCGTTGGTAGATCTGTTCGTCCAGCTGAAGGAGATGCGCCGGGGCACCGATACAGTGGAGGGCTTGCAGGATGGCGGCGTGCGGTGTGCTGGGGAAAGCTTTGGCGACGTCAAGCAAACATACGTAGCTGGGATTGTCATTTTGGAGCAGTGTGGACCAGAGGTTCAGTGCCTGTGCGCTGGTGGTGTGGCCTTTGCGTGCTCCCGCCTGCTCTGGCGATAACGCTTGATTGAGGGGCCGTTCCATGGCTTGTAGCAGCAGTGAGGCAAAGAGGGTGTACATGCAGCCGGAGACGGATATGGGCCGATAATTCAGTGCTGAGGTGGGGGAGCCCTTTTTGTATAGGAGGGTGACTCGCGACGTGCTCCACTGTTTCGGCATGATCCCGGTGTTCCAGGCGCTTACTATGCACAGGTACAACTCCCATTGGATGGCAGGTGGCAGCCATCCCAAGAGGTGGGGTGCGATCCCGTCCGGGCCTGCCGCTTTCCGTTTGGGTCGCCCCAGGGCTTTTAAGAATTGGTCCCATGTCGGGGCGGTGGTTCGGAAGCCGGGTTGGGGTGTCAGCGACTGGCGTAAGAGTGAGCACATGACTTCGGGATCCCAGGGTGGATCTCCCGCGAAGTGAGGCAAATGCTTTGCCATGGACTCTTTTGTGGGTTGAGGCTGCCTCATTTGGAATGGGGTGTGCATCCAGACCTTCATGTCCTGATAGAATGTTCGGGCGGACTTGACTGCAGACTTGTGGAACCGGCGTAATGCCTTGTGCGACGCAATGGCCTGCTTTCTGCCCATGTAGTCGCCCCAGTCCTTCGGTGCACGCTGAGATGTGGGGGCGTACTTGCAGGCCGTTCTAAACTGCTCCTCCTTGACGTCTACCTCGGGCGGCTTAGGCCGGTGGTTCTGGACGAATTGGTGAATTTCATGGAAAATGGCTTCATACCTCCTGTGGGGACCCGGACAGGGTCGTCTGCCGAGACCACTTGGTCATGTGCTTCTGAACTGTATTGAAGGTGCTCGTGTGCCAGTGTTGGACGGAACCAGTGTACTCCCGGTGGTCGGATCCATCTTGGATGGCAGAGCCAAAGACTGCCGCCACCGCTTTGTGGTCACCGGCGGATGGATAGGTGCGAGTGGAGCACCCTGTGGGAGTCAATGCGTGCCAGATTGTGTCGGAGACGAGGATCGCATCCAGGCGCACTCCTTTCCGAGTGGTGAGTAGTGGGGAGTTCATGTCCGTCGTGACGCAGCTGGCCGGGTCAAGCAGGGTGCCGTCCAGCAGCTTGTGGTGCCACCAGCGCAGTGGTCTATGGCGGGGCCACACCGACTCTTTGCCATGATTGAAATCACCCATTAGCAGCCCCAGGCGCGGGAGCTGGCCGATCCAATGGTCCAGTGACGTGCGGGAGCGTTGATCGAAGGGACCATGTATGTTTGCCGCACTGAAAGATGGGCGGTCGGGGAGAGATACCTCGACGGCAACGCCGCATGGGTGGGCCGGTTGTAGCAGGCGCGTGCATTGGGCAATGCTGCGGTGGACCAGGAAGATCACGTCAGGGTTGTTGGCGGTGTGCGTGATAGGTTGGTACTGAGGCGCCATGCGGGCAACCTGGCACATGTGGTTGTAGCCTGATTTGAACCTGACTTCTTGGTAGGCGATGAGCCCGGGTTGGGCTGCGGTAGTCTCCTGCAGGAGCCGGTTCCATCGTTTCTTGGAGAGGTGTGGGCCTCCCACGTTGAGGGAAAGGACCTTGAAGGTGTGGAGTCGTCCTGGGCCTGGTAACGGGTGGATGTCGTTGCTAAGTAAGAGGAGGCGTCGAGCCAGGTCCCACATGACTTGAGAGGAGCTAATGGTGCCGGTGACCTCCCCAGGGTGTGGATAGTAAGAGCTGGGGCTGATGGGGTAAGGAGAAGATTGGGAGCATGACTGGTAATGTGACAGTAGGAGTGACAGGAGGCGGAGTTGCCACGGTAGCCGGTGCACGCTCCATGGAAGGGGTTGAAGGTGCCGCCGGTGCAGCGCCGTGCGTCTCCGGGTTGTGCGATTGAAGGTTCGGGCGGTGTCGATCTTAGCGGGGTCATGCGCCCATTGGTCCGTGGCGCCGCCAATGATTAGAAGGAGAAGAATGTAGTGTATGATGTGACGGCAGGGGAGTTGGAGTCGGATTGGTATTGCGCGTGTGGGTGGTGCACGGGGTAGGGAGGGGGGGGGGGGGGTGTCTGTGTACCTGTGAGGCACAGTCCCGACCACTGGCCCTTGTATGATCCAAAACCAGAGCATGCTTCCCCATGATGTCACGTATGCTGCAACCGCGGGTGCCAGCCCAATGACCAGTGCTGAAAGGGCTCAGTATCCCTTGTCTCCCTCTTGCGGTGGCCCGGCACCTACTTTGGGAGGGGGGAGGGGCGAGGGAGATTCCTGTCTACAGCGGGGTGGCTGGGTGCCTTGACCTAATGGATGACACGGTGTGCGTCTTCAAAGCGATTGGAGGACGGCCTGACAGGGTTCAATGCATTTGTATTGCCTTGGGCCCAGCCCCGTGGCTTCCGGTATTTGCTGCTCTTGATACTCCCAAAAAAGTGCATGGGTTTGGGTTTGGGTTTGGGTTTGGGTTTGGGTTTGGGTTTGGGTTTGGGTTATCCGTTGGTGACAAAACGGGTACTCCGCCACCCAAAGGGCGACCGCCTCCCCCCCGGGTGGTTGTTTGCCTTTGGGGGCGCCTATTGGCCTCTCGCCACTGCTCATTCTGACCCTCTGTGGGCCTGAACGTGTTTTGGTTGTGTCAACGGAGCGCCCGGATGACTTGTCCTGTTTGACTACTCCGGGGGTCGGCTGTCCCGGAGACGGGGCTGTTGCTCGTGCTGTTGACTGTTGAGGGGGGGGGGTTGGCACGGCACACTCGTGAGATGCAGCGCCCGGTGACCTTTTTTTAGTTGGTACCCGTCTGGTGTGTGTGCTGGTATCGTAATAGGGCATTCTGATTAAGATGCACCCCATCTGCCAACCCCCGCCGTGTCTTCTGAGAGGTGATCATCGGTGAAGCACCCGACAGATCGCCCCTCCCGCTCAGGGTCGTTTCCAAGACCTCCCCCCAGGCCGGCCTCCGCGTTCCTTGTGTTGTTGGCGGACGGGGGCAGGGCAGGGGACCCGAAGCGGCAGGCACCAGGAGGTGCGTCGCAGGAGGGAAACATGCGCCGCACGCACACCGCGCGCGCGTCACGCAGGGGCTTGGAACAGACCTGTGGCAAAACATTGGCAAATGGTTTTCTTTTGCTCGGCTTTCGATGTGTGTGACTCGTGCCGACAGGCATGACCGCGGGAAAGTGCTCAGGGACAAGCCTGGAACCAAGTGTGACCGAGGCCCGGCAACGAGAAGTCCCCACAAGGTGCGTGTGTAGCATTTGGGACGGGCGTGTCTCATAACGGCCACAGGGATGCACAATCGAGTACACCAACTGCTTTCACGCCACAGGCAATTTGGGGGAAAAGGCATAGCGTAAACGATCGGCACATGCATGCACCAACAAAGACACTGTTTTGAGGATAGGCGCCGTTCTGCAAATAACAGGGGCTTGGGTAAAGCATTGTGCTTTGGGTTTGGATCAGGGTCAGATGTTCGAACGCATCGTGTGTCAGGCACTACACACATACATACGCACACTTTGGGGGGGGGGGCTGCATTTTCCCAAAAATCAGGGGAAAGTCAGACAAGCACCCACCACCCTCAGGCGCCCCCCCCTCCCCCGGTACAGAATCGACCGGCCACTAATCAATGCCCCGGCCCGGACCCTGGCTTGATCCTGTAGCACTTGGCTCCACTACGCAGGGGGCGTCACTACCCCCCGAAGGAACACTGGGCTACGTCACGTGTGCACTGGCGGCAAACAGCACAAAAGTGCAGAAAGAAAATGGGCTCGTCAGGGGCCTATAAGACCAGAGGCGCCTTTCTGTCACAGAACATGAGACACGAAGATGCCTGTGGGTGGGCCACAGAGATGCAAAGCAGTGGGTGTGTAGCGGTACGCCAGTGGCCGACGCTAAGCTTTACCCACCGGACCTGTAAATTCGACCTAGATTCTGAGTTCATAAGACAGGAAAAAGAGACGGGCCCTCCCCCCGGGGGCTTAGCTACTACCCCCCCCCCCCTGTGCAAGCACACTGAAAGTCAGGAACATGCTCATGGTAGTCCCTTCTGCTCATAGCCCCATTCTGCTTGCAACTGCGACCCGATGCTGTTTGGTTTGATGTGCTTTTCAGCCACGGCGGAGGGTGCCATCGCTGGCACGGCTGTCCACCGGTGCACATGTGCTTCTCCGCGTGGAGATGATCTCTTCCATGCGAAGCACATGCGGAACGGGCATGAGATTGAGCATCATGCTCCTTTGGACTGTGTCCCCTTCCCAGTCCACTCCAATCCCGTTGTGGTTAGGGTGAGGTATGGGGGGCGTTTTCGCACAGCGCGCGCACAGCGCCAATTATTACGGTGCTTATCCAGGTAACAACCCTGAAAACCACCTGCGGAATCATGCACAATCCATTCAAAACTCAAAAATTCAAACATCTGATGCTTGCCATGGGTCCCAGGGACCTAAATTCTGCCCCCTATAGCCCCGTCCACTGCAGCAGCCATTCAATGACGTCCTTTCAATCTTCTGAACTTACCGAACTCCCGGTGCTGGAGAACAGCCAACTTTTCGCACAGCGCGCGGTACGCCCCCATGGGCAAGTTTTCGCTGCGTACATTCTTTTCGTATCATGCGTCGCGCTGTGCAGCAGCTATTGTGGGGCGTTTTCGCACAGCACGGGCACAGCGCGGGCACAGCGCCAATTATTACGGTGATTATCCAGGTAACAACCCCGAAAACCACCTGCGGAATCATGCACAATCCATTCAAAACTCAAAAATTCAAACATCTGATGCTTGCCATGGGTCCCAGGGACCTAAATTCTGCCCCCTATAGCCCCGTCCACTGCAGCAGCCATTCAATGACGTCCTTTCAATCTTCTGAACTTACCGAACTCCCGGTGCTGGAGAACAGCCAACTTTTCGCACAGCGCGCGGTACGCCCCCATGGGCAAGTTTTCGCTGCGTACATTCTTTTCGTATCATGCGTCGCGCTGTGCAGCAGCTATTGTGGGGCGTTTTCGCACAGCACGGGCACAGCGCGGGCACAGCGCCAATTATTACGGTGATTATCCAGGTAACAACCCCGAAAACCACCTGCGGAATCATGCACAATCCATTCAAAACTCAAAAATTCAAACATCTGATGCTTGCCATGGGTCCCAGGGACCTAAATTCTGCCCCCTATAGCCCCGTCCACTGCAGCAGCCATTCAATGACGTCCTTTCAATCTTCTGAACTTACCGAACTCCCGGTGCTGGAGAACAGCCAACTTTTCGCACAGCGCGCGGTACGCCCCCATGGGCAAGTTTTCGCTGCGTACATTCTTTTCGTATCATGCGTCGCGCTGTGCAGCAGCTATTGTGGGGCGTTTTCGCACAGCACGGGCACAGCGCGGGCACAGCGCCAATTATTACGGTGATTATCCAGGTAACAACCCCGAAAACCACCTGCGGAATCATGCACAATCCATTCAAAACTCAAAAATTCAAACATCTGATGCTTGCCATGGGTCCCAGGGACCTAAATTCTGCCCCCTATAGCCCCGTCCACTGCAGCAGCCATTCAATGACGTCCTTTCAATCTTCTGAACTTACCGAACTCCCGGTGCTGGAGAACAGCCAACTTTTCGCACAGCGCGCGGTACGCCCCCATGGGCAAGTTTTCGCTGCGTACATTCTTTTCGTATCATGCGTCGCGCTGTGCAGCAGCTATTGTGGGGCGTTTTCGCACAGCACGGGCACAGCGCGGGCACAGCGCCAATTATTACGGTGATTATCCAGGTAACAACCCCGAAAACCACCTGCGGAATCATGCACAATCCATTCAAAACTCAAAAATTCAAACATCTGATGCTTGCCATGGGTCCCAGGGACCTAAATTCTGCCCCCTATAGCCCCGTCCACTGCAGCAGCCATTCAATGACGTCCTTTCAATCTTCTGAACTTACCGAACTCCCGGTGCTGGAGAACAGCCAACTTTTCGCACAGCGCGCGGTACGCCCCCATGGGCAAGTTTTCGCTGCGTACATTCTTTTCGTATCATGCGTCGCGTGCGAGCACGGCGTTGTCCATGCGCGGGGACCCGTCTGACCGTTTTCCGGCGCCGCTTTTCCCGCTACGATCGGGGCACAACGGCGGCGCGTTGCGTTTCTGACCACAAAGGCCCCGGTCAGAAAAAACCGGGAAAACGACGGTCAGGCGGGGTCCCGCGCTTGGACAGGCGCGTGCTTGCGCACGGGGCGGTTGGTTGGGTGGTTGGGTGGTTGGTATGCCCGGGCGCGGGGGCCGCCGGTCGGGGGCGTTGTTCACACTCCCCCTCCTCCGTGACAGCCCCCGCCCCGCAAAAGCTGACCCAGAGCAAACCAGAGCAATTCACCGTGTGTCCTAAGCCATTCCCTTCGTGACGAAAGCAATTCACTGTTTGTCCCGAGCAATTCACTGTGCGACTAGAGCAAAGTCAGCATGTGTCCTGGGCAGTTCTCTGTGTGATCACAGCCATTTGCCGCATGTCATGAGCCATTCACGGTGTGACTGTGGCAACTCGCCCCATAACCTAAGCAATTCTATGTGCCACCACAGCGAACTCAGCGTGCGACGCGGTTGGAGGGTAAGCGACGGCGGTTGGAGGGTCATCGACAGCGGTTGAAGAGTAACTGACAGCGGTTAGAGGGTAACCGACGGCGGTTGGAGGGTAACCGACGGCGGTTGGAGGGTAACCGACAGAGCAATTCACTGTGTGACCAGAGCTAATTCACCGTGTATCCTGAGCAATTCACGGTGTGACCGGAGCAAATCCACCGTGTGTGCTCAGGCATGCCCCATGTGACCACAGAAGGCCCTGTGTGTCCTGAGCAATTCACTGCATGACCAGCGCACCTCACTTGCGCAAGGGGTAGGGGGCGGGGGGTGGAACGTGACATTCCGCTCCACGTACAGTCTCATGCACAACAACAACGGGCGCGCCGTGTGTCCATCCAACCAAAAGAGTTGTTACCGGGGCCGTTGGCGCCGGCACTCAAGGGAGGCTCCAGGTCTTGACCTCGCGGCCCTGGCGTGGGCCCGGAGAACCGGGAGGCAGGGGAGGGGGGCGTGGGGCAGGAATGGATATAGTGCCCCCCCCCCCCCCCCGCCCCCCCCCCCCTCCCCCCCCCTGATGACGATTACGATTACGATTTACCCGTTTGACTGAACTAGCAGTTTTGCCAGCAGTTTTATAAGAGGACTAATGGCCAAAAACAGTGCCTGAGCAGGACAAATGATTCCATTGCCTACGCATATACCATTGTACTACTGGGCCAATCCACCAACACTGAACAATACATTGCACAGGGGTTGGTATATCCCATGAAGACAGTCCATACAGTGCAATCATTTCTTGACACATTTTGCCAAAATGGCTTGCAATTCCGAATCATCTGTGCCTATAAAGCTGTAAAAGGAGCAAATTGTAATCGCCATTCCGTCATCACTGCCTCCTGGCTCAGCAGCCCCCCCCCACCCCACCCGCACCTTGGTAATGTCGTCACTGTTATATCCTCCGGCTGCCGCACCGCCCCCTTGCCCCCGTTCCGCCCCCTAACCACCCGTACCCTATTCCGGGGGGTGAGGGGGCAGAACGGGATGGACCTGTCCCAGAGACACGAAAACGAATGGGACTAAGAAGGCGATGAAGGCCGTGTGAAGGCACTGCCTGTGTCTAAGCCTGTGCCAATGGGGGTCTGGCGTGGGGCATGGGGGGCGCTCAGGTGCAGCCCCCGACAGCGACAGCCCCTAAACATCTCTACTTCCTCACAATCCGCACATCAAACCCGCAGTGCCGTATGGCGTGACCGCACCGGCTGTGCTCGGAGGTTGTACTCCACCGACGGCATGAGTGGCATTGTGCACTCCCTTTGAGGGGGGGGGGGGGGGTGCAAGTACAGGCACCCGTTTCGAAAGTTGGGGATGCTGCACGTTGCTGATTCGAGGTTTGTGTACTGGGAAGACCAACGTGGCAGGCAGTCCCTACGTCATGTTTCGCAACAACATTGTGGTTACCTGGTGGTTACCTGGTGGTTACCTGGTGGTTACATGCTGGTTACATGGTGGTTACATGCTGGTTACCTGGTGGTCACCTGGTGGTGACTTGGTGGTTACCTGGTGACCTGGTGGTCACCTGGTGGTTACATGGTTGTCGCATGCTTCCCACACGGTGGTTACATGGAGGTCACATGGACGTGAACACGATCATCGTGTGGGGCGCAAGCTACATCAGTCAAAGGAAACACCGGATTCCAGGGCCATTCCTAAGCATGTTCTGGGATCGTTCTGTACAGATATTCCGTCGAAACGGTGACACACTGCGAGAGTCGGTCACAAAAGACACAGTGGTCAATAAATTGGCTGAACTGCTCAGATTGCCCTCGTAACAGAGCCGGGGGGAGGGGTCACTTGGGGTGTCACGTGGGAGTCTGCACCATCACCCGGCGACCGGTGGCACGCTTGCCCAAAGGGTGGGGATGCGATTGCCGGGACCCGACGGAGGAGGTGCGAGAGGGGCCCAGAGGAGGGGAGCGGACAGACGGAGCAGGGGCGGGGCCCGATGTAACGAAACGGTGCCGCCGCCGCCGCCGCCGCCGCCCGGCACCCGTCCGCCTCGGGAAATGCGTCGATCGAGAGGGAATGCCGAGAAAATGCCGGTCATGCGCCGATGCCCGCAGCGTACCAGACGCCTTTTGTACACCGTCAAGCGCAATGCTTCGGAGGGTCGCGCGCGCTGCACGTTCCCGCGCGCGCGGTCGTTGGCCCGGGCGCGTGGAGCCGCTCGTCCCCCAAAGGCGCCGGAGCGAGACAGGGCCGGGGCCGGGGAGGCGGACGCCCGCTGCCCCTCACCCACCGGCCCCGCGCCGCGCCGCGACGTAGAGGCGGACCGGGGCGACCCCGGCGACCCCGGCGTCGCCGGGCAGGGCCTCCGTGCGGAGGCACTGCACGTCCACGAAGTGCGACCGGAGCAGCCAGTGCTCCAGACACTTGAGGGTGGGCAGGAACCACGTGCCTGTGGGAGAAGCGGGAATGGGGGGGGCGGGTGTAGTGCGCGTGGGAGAGGGCGCATGGGGGAAGGGGGGCTCAAAGCAGCAGCGGGTTTCAGGAGCCCGTCACTACCTCTGTCACCTACACTCCAACCGCCGTCAGGTACCCGCCGTCAGGTACCCTCCAACCGCCGTCGGTTACCCTTCAACCGCCGTCGGTTACCCGTCCAACCGCCGTCGGTTACCCGTCCAACCGCCGTCGGTTACCCCCCAACCGCCGTCGGTTACCCCCCAACCGCCGTCAGGTACCCTCCAACCGCCGTCGGTTACCCTCCAACCGCCGTCAGGTACCCTCGAACCGCCGTCGGTCACCCTCCAACCGCCTTTGGTACCCTCGAACCGCCGTCGGTTACCCTCCAACCGCCGGCGGTTACCCTCCAACCGCCTTTGGTACCCTCGAACCGCTGTCGGTTAGCCTCCGACCGCCGGCGGTTACCCTCCAACCGCCTTTGGTACCCTCGAACCGCTGTCGGTTAGCCTCCGACCGCCGGCGGTTACCCTCCAACCGCCTTTGGTACCCTCGAACCGCTGTCGGTTAGCCTCCGACCGCCGGCGGTTACCCTCCAACCGCCTTTGGTACCCTCGAACCGCTGTCGGTTAGCCTCCGACCGCCGGCGGTTACCCTCCAACCGCCTTTGGTACCCTCGAACCGCTGTCGGTTAGCCTCCGACCGCCGGCGGTTACCCTCCAACCGCCTTTGGTACCCTCGAACCGCTGTCGGTTAGCCTCCGACCGCCGGCGGTTACCCTCCAACCGCCGTCACTCAGCCTCCGACCGCCGGCGGTTACCCTCCAACCGCCGTCACCCAGCCTCCGGCCGCCGTTCGTTACCCTCGAACCGCCATCAATTACCCTTCAACTTTTACCGGCACCACTGCACAAGAGACAGTCCAGAACCGGAGCGACACTCCGGGTGGCGTCGGAGACACTGCGCGGGGATACCTTGCGGAGGTGGGGGGTGTGTGCGGGTGTGCAGATGTGCGCCGGGGGTATGGGATGGGATGGGGTTGCCCCGCCCGAGGCGAGCAAGGCCCAGCAAAGGCCTCCTGTGGGGTGCTCTGCGCGTCGGTCTCCCTGGCTCACGGATTCACCCGGACATGGGTCTCCGGCAGATATGCCGATTTGGCAGGCACGCCGGCTCGGCAGACAAGCGGGCCGCCGCCTCCGTGGCTGGTTGTCCAACCGGACAGTCGGCCGACTCGCTCGTCCAGCCACCCCCTCACTCTCTTCGCTCGGTCGAAGCCTGCATGTAGGCACCTCCCTTGCTCGCTCCCAGGACATGCACGCGTGCACGGGTAAACGCTGGTAAGCAGAGTGTTGTTCAGGGGATATTGGCGCTTCATATCCACTACATGCCGACGGTGTCTGCAATTGGCAGAGCGGGGTGGACGGGCTTTCAATTGATAGGGGCGGGGGGTCGATAGAGCCCCCTGGCTAGACCTCCCCCCCCACCCCACCCAAAAAGGGCTCAATTGACGGCCCCCCAAATCCTACCGAGACTGACCCCCGGGCCCCGGAGGTGACCCAGACCTAAAATTCCGCAAAAACTGAACATGGAATTGTGGAATCAGCGCGTCGAGGGGTTTCAGAAAATTCATCATGTGCCATGGATTTGGTGGAAAAAAAAAAGGCCGTTTTTAATGCTCGAAAAAATTTTCGGCGTCTTCGGCGCCAGAGTTCATAATCACTGATTAATGGTGCCTGTCAATTGAGCCCTTTTCCCAACCCACCCATCCCCAATTTTGGGGGCTCTATGACCCCCCCCCCCGCCCCCCAACACCGGGCGGTAGGGGGGCGCGGATTCCACAGCACGGCTGCAGTTGTGATGAGACATGCCACTGGCGTCCGGCAGGGGAACCGGTGCTCAGCAGCGATCAGCCCGGTCCCAGAGGCGACTCAGTACCCCCCCCCGCACCACCAGAACTCAGTAGGAACGTGCTGCGTCCAGCGTGTGGCTCAGTAGGACCCTGCACCATCCGATCATGTCTGGGCTGGCAGACACTAGTGGCAGGTCTGGTTGTGATCCACCAGAATAAGGGCTATTTGGAACGCCCTGGGCGTGGATGCTGTGCTGCCGATATGTTTGAGATTTTCGTCGGGCACGAAAACTATTTGGCCAAAAACGGCCTCGTTTCCCGTCCGAAAACGGGGCCATTTTAGGCCAAACAGTTTTCGTGCGGGGAGCGGCATTTTCACATATTGCTGGGATCGGCCCTGGCCCTGGGCTCGTTTTCAAGCCCTTTTCATGCAGATTTCCAAACGTATACACATACCCCCCCCCCCTCCCAACGGAAACGAAATTTTGGTGCATTGGGCCAAAACTTGAGAAACATTCGAAAAAGTCTGAAGTTGCTCTGCGTTGGCATTTACCGAACGTCCCCGAGAGATGTGGTGTGCGTGCAGGGCTTTCGGGGAGGCCGGCAACCGAAGTCCCAACCGGCGGCCCCGTTTCCCAAGAAACCGACTGCTTACGTCGTTTACCCGCGCACACGACGCGGCGGTCTGTAGTCTGTAAACGTGGTCTGCCGGGGGGGATGGGATGGGATGAGGGGAGACCGGGCTGTCTCCGCAGGACGGCCCGGTGGCAGGGCCCCGCAGCGCCCCGGCATTGCGGAGGGCCGGGCACGCGCCCAGGGCCCACACACCTGCGTCCGGCCCATCGCCCGGCGGGACAGCGGCCGTGGGGGCCTCCCCCGTCATCCCGCGGCAGCCGACGATCAGCCGGCCCCCGGGGGCGAGGCCGGTCCACAGATGCCTCAGCAGCCCCATGGGGTCCGGGGTACAATGAAGGCCCCCCAGGCACAGGACGGTGTCAAAGACCTGAGACGCGGAGGGGGCCGGCCTTGGGATAGGGTCCCACGGATTCAGGGGGAAGACAGTCCATCGCGGAGCAGAAGAAAATAAACAAATAAAAATAAATGAATAAAAATAAATGAATAAATTAAATGAATAATAAAATAGATAAATACATAAAAAGAATTTTACGTTTTGCGTCATTTGAAATCCCCAACAATTTGCCTTTCATTTTCGAACCACAAGGTCACCAACCTCCCCAACGTTTTGGCAACTCGGATGGGGGCTGGGGGGGGGGTGTCCGGGTCTGCGTCCAGGTGGCCCCCCCACGCCACTGCCGGTCTACAGTCCCATGCCACTCCACTGGCGGGTATCCGACCACTTTGCACAAGGGAGGGTCTCAGGCGCCCGGGAACAAGCACAACAAATCAGGACTGTGGGACCTCCCTCCCGCCCCCCCATACCACACTCGGGGGAGGGGAACACTCGGGATGTGCAAAATTTGGCGTGGCACCTATTCACAAATCCCACGGAAAACCTTGTTACAAAATTCCCAGATTCAAATTTCAAAAATTTTTGGCACCAAATTCCCAGAATGCGGCACAAGACCAAGCACAGATCGTTAATGGTGGTTCTCATTTCCACTGGGCCTTTGGTTGGTTGCTCCTAATTGTTGGAGACTTCTGGAGGGCTTGGGTTGCTCTCATTTCCTGGCGGCTGTGGGGCACAATGCGCATGCCAAGAGCGCCGACACCTAGACAACCACGTTGGGATTTGGCACGCTGGATTATTGCACCGAATTCTGCCATTCCAAATCGCCGTGACTTCGCCGGTTCCTAATATTCCCGTCGAAGGGGGAATGCGAGGGGCCGCCGGCGAAAGCGCGTGCGCACCAGAACAGACGGGGGTGCGGCCCGTGAACACAGAACAGAGGCACTCCCTAACGCCGGGCAGAGTCCCGATAAGCGACGCCCCAGGGCCCGGGGGGGGGGCAGCGTACCTGAGGCACGTGCTGCAGCGCCGGGGCCTCCAGCAGCTCGAGACGCAGGCGGTCCCGGTGCGCGAAGTACTGGAGGACGTGGAACTCCAGCCACGCCTTGGCGCTGCTCTCCAGGCCCACCACCTGCGCCAACAAACGCGGGGCTGAGGCACGGAGGCGAGGGGGGACGGGGGCCAGACAAACGACGGCACGTTGCGGGCAACGGCCAACAGTCGGCGGTGGGATGTCGGCGGTTGGCCGGCGGTCCGTAGCGCCCGACGCGCGCGCTCCGCAGGGACGTCCAGTCGATCCCTTTCCCTCTTCGCGTCCGCAACCGCCGCCCAGGCGCAGCTCGGGGCACCGCGAAACTGCCGTTGGCCACCCTCCAACCGCCTTCGGTTACCCTCCAACCGCCTTCGGTTCCCCCCCAACCGCCTTCGGTTACGCTCCAACCGCCGTCGCTTACCCCCCAACCGCCAACTACTGTCCATCATCACAGTTTGCCCCAGTGCTGCTCCCGGACCACACCGCACGGAGTGCTGATGGATGCAAAGGCATCCACCCAACCCAAGCCCCAGACTGACGCGGGCCCTCACTCTGGAATCTCCATGCCAGGAAATGAGGACTGTGAAGCCGTGGGCGTCGCAGGCGCGGCCGCGGCACATCGCGCGACCGCAGACCGGACTTGTGTTGCGGGAGGGCGGGGGGGGGGGGGGCATACCACCGCCGGCCCGCGCTCCCGCAGGCGGAACAGCCACGGCGCCGCGCCGCCGCCCACGACCGCCACGCGCTGGCCCTCCACGTCCGGCACGTGCGGCGCGAGGCCAACCCAGTCCCGATCAGCCCCGCGCTCCGCCTCCACGTCGACACCGAACATCCGCGCGGGCCCTGGGCGCAGAGAGGGACGGGGGGTGGCGCGCTTTGGCGGGGGGGGGGGGGTCCCGACACGCCCCAATGGGGGCGGGGTGGGGGGGGGGGGAGGGCACGCCCTCCGGACGGCGTCGGGGGCGCACGGTCCCCCGTGCGCACGCGGAGTGCCACGCCGATCCTCCGGGGCCGAGGGCTCAAACGGCCGGGGCGGGGGCGGGGGCGGGGGCGGTCCGCAGCGTGGCCTTCCCCTGCGGGACCAGCCACACAACCGTTGGCGTCCGCTGCTGCCCGAGTCTGGCGGTTGTACGCCAACCGACAGCCGGGGGAAGTGTCGACTGAGGGCTGACAGGTGCCACGCGCGCGACACTCCAGAAAACAAATCTTTTCTACATTTTTTTGAGTGTCAGCGCAAGGGCTCATGCGACACTCAAGAAAAATGTTTTCATATTTTCTGTCGATCTCTAACTTATTAAGTATTACTATTCAATTATCATGTCATTCAATTTAATATTAATTATTTTCTTTTTAGGAAAGGGATCTCAACCCAATAAAGAGGGCAGGGGGCAGTAAATTCCCGGCACAGCCCCCGTCCCGAGGGGCACGAGGCACGGGGCGAGATGGACCCCGGCAGCCCGTCAGGCATTGCACCCCTGCCTCACTCGGACCCGGTCAGAATAGCAAAGCGCACGAAAAGGGATGGCAACCCACAGATCAGTCCAGTCATGCATGACCGAGGTGGGCACGGATGCCCATTGTGTCATGGATGCACTTTTTGTCATGCTTGGCCATCATCATAATCCAATGTCTCGTGTGCTTTGGTTGCCCGTGAGTCGAAACTCCGGTGGCCAGCGCCTGTCGACGTAGCAAGAAGACCCTCGTGTGCACTGTGTGTTTGTCTCTTGATCTCCACCTGATGACTGATCAAGGACCACCTGACAGCCCCCTCCAGCTCTTGCGCAGAGGCCATCATTCCTCCTTCCGGATGGAGAGTCAAATTGTGGGAGCTGTTGCACCGCGCGTGCACCGCGCGTGCACCGTGGCAGCCGTTGGTGGTCAAACACCGGTGAAGCATCCCAAGCTGCACACGCCCAAACAGCCCAGACAAACGCAGAAAACCGAGGAGGTTGCCGAAGCGGTTGGTGGCGGTTACTGTCGGTTACAAATGCCATTGAAGCTGGCACTTGCCGTCACAGAGACAGGAGCCGGGCATGCGCTGGGCACCCTGGGGGGGGGGGGGCGGAGGGTACCTCCCCCCTTCCAATGCATCTTTTGGGCGCGGGGCAGAGATAAAACGGGCGAGACTGTGTTCCGTGATTGGGTGAGAAGTCAAAAGTGGTGAGAAAAGGCGGCTGAGGTGCAAGCACACCACCGGTCTTCCTAGGATTTGTTTTAATGGTTGCCAATAAGCCCCAGAGGCTTCCGGGTAGCGTTTGCTCTTTCCGGGAGGCCTCTTGATGGTTGCGATTATCACCGGGAGGGGCCCCAGAAATACCCAAAGTCTGCACCGCGCGCGCACCGCGGCAAGAGCGCCCTCATCCACAGGGGGAGGGGTCCTCCTCCGGCCTCACCGCACTCAAAGGCGGGGCGGGCACCTGCAGTCCAGGGGCTCAGCCGCTGCAGTACGTCCCGGAGCAGCGCCGACTGGACCTCCGAGAGCTCCGCGCGGTCCCCGATGGTCAGCCCGTATGCCCCGGCGGTCACGGCCCCGCTGCAGCGCGGCCGCAGCGTCAGCAGCTGCGCGATCGCTCCCTCGTACTCGGCCACGGGGGCAATGCTGCGCTGCAGCTCCTGCGGCGGGCCGAGGGGGTAAGCAGCGCGGCGTCACCACTGGCGGCCACCAGCTCAGACATGCATGATTACGAGGAGCCTAGTGCAGCTGAGTTGTGCGTTGGATGCAGCTGTTTCATACTGAGTTGTGTGTTGGATGCAGCTGTTTGTGTTGGATGCAGCTGTTTGTTACTGAGTTGTGTGTTAGATGCAGCTGTTTGTTACTGAGTTGTGTGTTGGATGCAGCTGTTTGTTACTGAGTTGTGTGTTGGATGCAGCTGTTTGTGTTGGATGCAGCTGTTTGTTACTGAGTTGTGTGCTGGATGCAGCTGTTTGTTACTGAGTGGTGTGTTGGATGCAGCTGTTTGTTACTGAGTGGTGTGTTGGATGCAGCTGTTTGTTACTGAGTTGTGCGTTGGATGCAGCTGTTTCATACTGAGTTGTGTGTTGGATGCAGCTGTTTGTGTTGGATGCAGCTGTTTGTTACTGAGTTGTGTGTTGGATGCAGCTGTTTGTTACTGAGTTGTGTGTTGGATGCAGCTGTTTGTTACTGAGTTGTGTGTTGGATGCAGCTGTTTGTTACTGAGTTGTGTGTTGGATGCAGCTGTTTGTTACTGAGTGGTGTGTTGGATGCAGCTGTTTCATACTGAGTTGTGTGTTGGATGCAGCTGTTTGTGTTGGATGCAGCTGTTTGTTACTGAGTTGTGTGTTGGATGCAGCTGTTTGTTACTGAGTTGTGTGTTGGATGCAGCTGTTTGTTACTGAGTGGTGTGTTGGATGCAGCTGTTTGTTACTGAGTGGTGTGTTGGATGCAGCTGTTTGTTACTGAGTGGTGTGTTGGATGCAGCTGTTTCATACTGAGTTGTGCGTTGGATGCAGCTGTTTCATACTGAGTTGTGTGTTGGATGCAGCTGTTTGTTACTGAGTGGTGTGTTAGATGCAGCTGTTTGTGTTGGATGCAGCTGTTTGTTACTGAGTTGTGTGTTGGATGCAGCTGTTTGTTACTGAGTTGTGTGTTGGATGCAGCTGTTTCATACTGAGTTGTGCGTTGGATGCAGCTGTTTCATACTGAGTTGTGTGTTGGATGCAGCTGTTTGTTACTGAGTTGTGTGTTGGATGCAGCTGTTTGTGTTGGATGCAGCTGTTTGTTACTGAGTTGCGTGTTGGATGCAGCTGTTTGTGTTGGATGCAGCTGTTTGTTACTGAGTTGTGTGTTGGATGCAGCTGTTTGTGTTGGATGCAGCTGTTTGTTACTGAGTTGTGTGTTGGATGCAGCTGTTTTAGGGTGGATGCAGCTGTTTGTTACTGAGTTGTGTGCTGGATGCAGCTGTTTGTGTTGGATGCAGCTGTTTGTTACTGAGTTGTGTGTTGGATGCAGCTGTTTGTTACTGAGTTGTGTGCTGGATGCAGCTGTTTCATACTGAGTTGTGTGTTGGATGCAGCTGTTTGTTACTGAGTTGTGTGTTGGATGCAGCTGTTTGTTACTGAGTGGTGTGTTGGATGCAGCTGTTTGTTACTGAGTTGTGTGTTGGATGCAGCTGTTTGTTACTGAGTTGTGTGTTGGATGCAGCTGTTTGTTACTGATTTGTGTGCTGGATGCAGCTGTTTGTGTTGGATGCAGCTGTTTGTTACTGAGTTGTGTGTTGGATGCAGCTGTTTGTGTTGGATGCAGCTGTTTGTTACTGAGTTGTGTGTTGGATGCAGCTGTTTGTTACTGAGTGGTGTGTTAGATGCAGCTGTTTGTGTTGGATGCAGCTGTTTGTTACTGAGTGGTGTGTTGGATGCAGCTGTTTGTTACTGAGTTGTGTGTTGGATGCAGCTGTTTGTTACTGAGTTGTGTGTTGGATGCAGCTGTTTGTTACTGAGTGGTGTGTTAGATGCAGCTGTTTGTGTTGGATGCAGCTGTTTGTTACTGAGTTGTGTGTTGGATGCAGCTGTTTGTTACTGAGTTGTGTGTTGGATGCAGCTGTTTGTGTTGGATGCAGCTGTTTGCTACTGAGTGGTGTGTTGGATGCAGCTGTTTGTTACTGAGTTGTGTGTTGGATGCAGCTGTTTGTTACTGAGTGGTGCGTTAGATGCAGCTGTTTGTGTTGGATGCAGCTGTTTGTTACTGAGTGGTGTGTTGGATGCAGCTGTTTGTTACTGAGTTGTGTGTTGGATGCAGCTGTTTGTTACTGAGTGGTGTGTTGGATGCAGCTGTTTGTTACTGAGTGGTGTGTTGGATGCAGCTGTTTGTTACTGAGTTGTGTGTTAGATGCAGCTGTTTGTGTTGGATGCAGCTGTTTGTTACTGAGTGGTGTGTTGGATGCAGCTGTTTGTTACTGAGTTGTGTGTTGGATGCAGCTGTTTGTTACTGAGTTGTGTGTTGGATGCAGCTGTTTGTTACTGAGTTGTGTGTTGGATGCAGCTGTTTGTTACTGAGTTGTGTGTTAGATGCAGCTGTTTGTTACTGAGTTGTGTGTTGGATGCAGTTGTTTGTTACTGAATTGTGTGTTGGATGCAGCTGTTTGTTACTGAGTTGTGTGTTGGATGCAGCTGTTTGTTACTGAGTTGTGTGCTGGATGCAGCTGTTTGTGTTGGATGCAGCTGTTTGTGTTGGATGCAGCTGTTTGTGTTGGATGCAGCTGTTTGTTACTGAATTGTGTGCTGGATGCAGCTGTTTGTGTTGGATGCAGCTGTTTGTTACTGAGTTGTGTGTTGGATGCAGCTGTTTGTTACTGAGTTGTGTGTTGGATGCAGCTGTTTGTTACTGAGTTGTGTGTTGGATGCAGCTGTTTCATACTGAGTTGTGTGTTGGATGCAGCTGTTTGTGTTGGATGCAGCTGTTTGTTACTGAGTTTTGTGTTGGATGCAGCTGTTTGTTACTGAGTTGTGTGTTGGATGCAGCTGTTTGTGTTGGATGCAGCTGTTTGTTACTGAGTGGTGTGTTGGATGCAGCTGTTTGTTACTGAGTTGTGTGTTGGATGCAGCTGTTTGTTACTGAGTGGTGTGTTAGATGCAGCTGTTTGTGTTGGATGCGGCTGTTTGTTACTGAGTGGTGTGTTGGATGCAGCTGTTTGTTACTGAGTTGTGTGTTGGATGCAGCTGTTTGTTACTGAGTGGTGTGTTGGATGCAGCTGTTTGTTACTGAGTGGTGTGTTGGATGCAGCTGTTTGTTACTGAGTGGTGTGTTAGATGCAGCTGTTTGTGTTGGATGCAGCTGTTTGTTACTGAGTGGTATGTTGGATGCAGCTGTTTGTTACTGAGTTGTGTGTTGGATGCAGCTGTTTGTTACTGAGTTGTGTGTTGGATGCAGCTGTTTGTTACTGAGTTGTGTGTTGGATGCAGCTGTTTGTTACTGAGTTGTGTGTTAGATGCAGCTGTTTGTTACTGAGTTGTGTGTTGGATGCAGTTGTTTGTTACTGAATTGTGTGTTGGATGCAGCTGTTTGTTACTGAGTTGTGTGTTAGATGCAGCTGTTTGTGTTGGATGCAGCTGTTTGTGTTGGATGCAGCTGTTTGTGTTGGATGCAGCTGTTTGTTACTGAATTGTGTGCTGGATGCAGCTGTTTGTGTTGGATGCAGCTGTTTGTTACTGAGTTGTGTGTTGGATGCAGCTGTTTGTTACTGAGTTGTGTGTTGGATGCAGCTGTTTGTTACTGAGTTGTGTGCTGGATGCAGCTGTTTCATACTGAGTTGTGTGTTGGATGCAGCTGTTTGTGTTGGATGCAGCTGTTTGTTACTGAGTTGTGTGTTGGATGCAGCTGTTTGTTACTGAGTTGTGTGTTGGATGCAGCTGTTTGTTACTGAGTTGTGTGCTGGATGCAGCTGTTTGTGTTGGATGCAGCTGTTTGTTACTGAGTTGTGTGTTGGATGCAGCTGTTTGTGTTGGATGCAGCTGTTTGTTACTGAGTTGTGTGCTGGATGCAGCTGTTTGTGTTGGATGCAGCTGTTTGTTACTGAGTTGTGTGTTGGATGCAGCTGTTTGTTACTGAGTTGTGTGCTGGATGCAGCTGTTTGTGTTGGATGCAGCTGTTTGTTACTGAGTTGTGTGTTGGATGCAGCTGTTTGTGTTGGATGCAGCTGTTTGTTACTGAGTTGTGTGTTAGATGCAGCTGTTTGTTACTGAATTGTGCGCTGGATGCAGCTGTTTGTTACTGAATTGTGTGTTGGATGCAGCTGTTTGTGTTGGATGCAGCTGTTTGTTACTGAGTTGTGTGTTGGATGCAGCTGTTTGTTACTGAGTTGTGTGTTGGATGCAGCTGTTTGTGTTGGATGCAGCTGTTTGTTACTGAATTGTGTGTTGGATGCAGCTGTTTGTTACTGAGTTGTGTGTTGGATGCAGCTGTTTGTGCTGGATGCGGCTGTTTGTTACTGAGTTGTGTGTTGGATGCAGCTGTTTGTTACTGAGTTGTGTGCTGGATGCAGCTGTTTGTGTTGGATGCAGCTGTTTGTTACTGAGTTGTGTGTTGGATGCAGCTGTTTGTTACTGAGTTGTGTGCTGGATGCAGCTGTTTGTGCTCGATGCAGCTGTTTGTTACTGAGTGGTGTGTTAGATGCAGCTGTTTGTGTTGGATGCAGCTGTTTGTTACTGAGTTGTGTGTTGGATGCAGCTGTTTGTTACTGAGTTGTGTGCTGGATGCAGCTGTTTGTTACTGAGTTGTGTGTTGGATGCAGCTGTTTGTGTTGGATGCAGCTGTTTGTTACTGAGTTGTGTGTTGGATGCAGCTGTTTGTTACTGAGTTGTGTGTTGGATGCAGCTGTTTGTGTTGGATGCAGCTGTTTGTTACTGAGTTGTGTGTTGGATGCAGCTGTTTGTTACTGAGTTGTGTGTTGGATGCAGCTGTTTGTTACTGAGTTGTGTGTTGGATGCAGCTGTTTGTTACTGAGTTGTGTGTTAGATGCAGCTGTTTGTTACTGAATTGTGTGTTGGATTCGGCTGTTTGTGTTGGATGCAGCTGTTTGTTACTGAGTTTTGTGTTGGATGCAGCTGTTTGTGTTGGATGCAGCTGTTTGTTACTGAGTTGTGTGCTGGATGCAGCTGTTTGTGTTGGATGCAGCTGTTTGTTACTGAGTTGTGCGTTGGATGCAGCTGTTTCATACTGAGTTGTGTGTTGGATGCAGCTGTTTGTTACTGAGTTGTGTGTTGGATGCAGCTGTTTGTTACTGAGTTGTGTGTTGGATGCAGCTGTTTGTGTTGGATGCAGCTGTTTGTTACTGAGTTGTGTGTTGGATGCAGCTGTTTGTTACTGAGTTGTGTGCTGGATGCAGCTGTTTGTGTTGGATGCAGCTGTTTGTTACTGAGTTGTGTGCTGGATGCAGCTGTTTGTGTTGGATGCAGCTGTTTGTTACTGAGTTGTGTGTTGGATGCAGCTGTTTGTTATTGAGTTGTGTGCTGGATGCAGCTGTTTGTGTTGGATGCAGCTGTTTGTTACTGAGTTGTGTGTTGGATGCAGCTGTTTGTTACTGAGTTGTGCGTTGGATGCAGCTGTTTCTTACTGAGTTGTGTGTTGGATGCAGCTGTTTGTGTTGGATGCAGCTGTTTGTTACTGAGTTGTGTGTTGGATGCAGCTGTTTGTTACTGAGTTGTGTGTTGGATGCAGCTGTTTCATACTGAGTTGTGTGTTGGATGCAGCTGTTTGTGTTGGATGCAGCTGTTTGTTACTGAGTTGTGTGTTGGATGCAGCTGTTTGTGTTGGATGCAGCTGTTTGTTACTGAGTTGTGTGTTGGATGCAGCTGTTTCGTACTGACTTGTGTGTTGGATGCAGCTGTTTCGTACTGAGTTGTGTGTTGGATGCAGCTGTTTGTTACTGAGTTGTGTGTTGGATGCAGCTGTTTGTGTTGGATGCAGCTGTTTGTTACTGAGTTGTGTGTTGGATGCAGCTGTTTGTGTTGGATGCAGCTGTTTGTTACTGAGTTGTGTGTTGGATGCAGCTGTTTGTTACTGAGTTGTGTGCTGGATGCAGCTGTTTGTTACTGAGTTGTGTGTTGGATGCAGCTGTTTGTGTTGGATGCAGCTGTTTGTTACTGAGTTGTGTGCTGGATGCAGCTGTTTGTGTTGGATGCAGCTGTTTGTTACTGAGTTGTGTGCTGGATGCAGCTGTTTGTTACTGAGTTGTGGGTTGGATGCAGGTGTTTGTGTTGGATGCAGCTGTTTGTTACTGAGTTGTGTGTTAGATGCAGCTGTTTGTTACTGAGTTGTGTGTTGGATGCAGCTGTTTCGTACTGAGTTGTGTGTTGGATGCAGCTGTTTGTGTTGGATGCAGCTGTTTGTTACTGAGTTGTGTGCTGGATGCAGCTGTTTGTTACTGAGTTGTGTGCTGGATGCAGCTGTTTGTTACTGAGTTGTGTGTTGGATGCAGCTGTTTGTGTTGGATGCAGCTGTTTGTTACTGAGTTGTGTGCTGGATGCAGCTGTTTGTGTTGGATGCAGCTGTTTGTTACTGAGTTGTGTGTTGGATGCAGCTGTTTGTTACTGAGTTGTGTGTTGGATGCAGGTGTTTGTGTTGGATGCAGCTGTTTATTACTGAGTTGTGTGTTAGATGCAGCTGTTTGTTACTGAGTTGTGTGTTGGATGCAGCTGTTTCGTACTGAGTTGTGTGTTGGATGCAGCTGTTTGTGTTGGGTGCAGCTGTTTGTTACTGAGTGGTGTGTTGGATGCAGCTGTTTGTTACTGAGTTGTGTGTTGGATGCAGCTGTTTGTGTTGGATGCAGCTGTTTGTTACTGAGTGGTGTGTTGGATGCAGCTGTTTGTTACTGAGTGGTGTGCTGGATGCAGCTGTTTGTTACTGAGTTGTGTGTTGGATGCAGCTGTTTGTGTTGGATGCAGCTGTTTGTTACTGAGTTGTGTGTTGGATGCAGCTGTTTCTGTTGGATGCAGCTGTTTGTTACTGAGTTGTGTGTTAGATGCAGCTGTTTGTGTTGGATGCAGCTGTTTGTTACTGAGTTGTGTGTTGGATGCAGCTGTTTGTTACTGAGTTGTGTGTTGGATGCAGCTGTTTGTTACTGAGTTGTGTGTTGGATGCAGCTGTTTGTTACTGAGTTGTGTGTTGGATGCAGCTGTTTGTTACTCAGTTGTGTGTTGGATGCAGCTGTTTGTGTTGGATGCAGCTGTTTCGTACTGAGTTGTGTGTTGGATGCAGCTGTTTGTTACTGAGTTGTGTGTTGGATGCAGCTGTTTCGTACTGAGTTGTGTGTTGGATGCAGCTGTTTGTTACTGAGTTGTGTGATGTATGCAGGTGTTTGTGTTGGATGCAGCTGTTTGTTACTGAGTTGTGTGCTGGATGCAGCTGTTTGTTACTGAGTTGTGTGTTGGATGCAGCTGTTTCGTACTGAGTTGTGTGTTGGATGCAGCTGTTTGTTACTGAGTTGTGTGCTGGATGCAGCTGTTTGTGTTGGATGCAGCTGTTTGTTACTGAGTTGTGTGCTGGATGCAGCTGTTTGTGTTGGATGCAGCTGTTTGTTACTGAGTTGTGTGTTGGATGCAGCTGTTTGTGTTGGATGCAGCTGTTTGTTACTGAGTTGTGTGTTGGATGCAGCTGTTTGTTACTGAGTTGTGTGTTGGATGCAGCTGTTTGTTACTGAGTTGTGTGCTGGATGCAGCTGTTTGTGTTGGATGCAGCTGTTTGTTACTGAGTTGTGTGTTGGATGCAGCTGTTTGTGTTGGATGCAGCTGTTTGTTACTGAGTTGTGTGTCGGATGCAGCTGTTTGTTACTGAGTTGTGTGCTGGATGCAGCTGTTTGTGTTGGATGCAGCTGTTTGTTACTGAGTTGTGTGTTGGATGCAGCTGTTTGTGTTGGATGCAGCTGTTTGTTACTGAGTTGTGTGTTGGATGCAGCTGTTTGTGTTGGATGCAGCTGTTTCGTACTGAGTTGTGTGTTGGATGCAGCTGTTTGTTACTGAGTTGTGTGTTGGATGCAGCTGTTTGTTACTGAGTTGTGTGCTGGATGCAGCTGTTTGTGTTGGATGCGACTGTTTGTTACTGAGTGGTGTGCTGGATGCAGCTGTTTGTTACTGAGTTGTGTGTTGGATGCAGCTGTTTGTGTTGGATGCAGCTGTTTGTTACTGAGTTGTGTGTTAGATGCAGCTGTTTGTTACTGAGTTGTGTGTTGGATGCAGCTGTTTGTGTTGGATGCAGTTGTTTGTTACTGAGTTGTGTGTTGGATGCAGCTGTTTGTTACTGAGTTGTGTGTTGGATGCAGCTGTTTGTTACTGAGTTGTGTGTTGGATGCAGCTGTTTGTTACTGAGTTGTGTGTTGGATGCAGCTGTTTGTTACTGAGTGGTGTGTTGGATGCAGCTGTTTGTTACTGAGTTGTGTGCTGGATGCAGCTGTTTGTGTTGGATGCAGCTGTTTGTTACTGAGTTGTGTGTTAGATGCAGCTGTTTGTTACTGAGTTGTGTGTTGGATGCAGCTGTTTGTTACTGAGTTGTGTGTTGGATGCAGCTGTTTGTTACTGAGTGGTGTGTTGGATGCAGCTGTTTGTTACTGAGTTGTGTGCTGGATGCAGCTGTTTGTGTTGGATGCAGCTGTTTGTTACTGAGTTGTGTGTTGGATGCAGCTGTTTGTTACTGAGTTGTGTGTTGGATGCAGCTGTTTGTTACTGAGTTGTGTGTTGGATGCAGCTGTTTGTTACTGAGTTGTGCGTTGGATGCAGCTGTTTGTGTTGGATGCAGCTGTTTCGTACTGAGTTGTGTGTTGGATGCAGCTGTTTGTTACTGAGTTGTGTGCTGGATGCAGCTGTTTGTGTTGGATGCAGCTGTTTGTTACTGAGTTGTGTGCTGGATGCAGCTGTTTGTGTTGGATGCAGCTGTTTGTTACTGAGTTGTGTGTTGGATGCAGCTGTTTGTTACTGAGTTGTGTGTTGGATGCAGCTGTTTGTTACTGAGTGGTGTGTTGGATGCAGCTGTTTGTGTTGGATGCAGCTGTTTGTTACTAAGTTGTGTGTTGGATGCAGCTGTTTGTTACTGAGTTGTGTGTTGGATGCAGCTGTTTCATACTGAGTTGTATGTTGGATGCAGCTGTTTGTGTTGGATGCAGCTGTTTGTTACTGAGTTGTGTGTTGGATGCAGCTGTTTGTGTTGGATGCAGCTGTTTGTTACTGAGTTGTGTGTTGGATGCAGCTGTTTGTTAATGAGTTGTGTGTTGGATGCAGCTGTTTGTGTTGGATGCAGCTGTTTGTTACTGAGTTGTGTGTTGGATGCAGCTGTTTGTTACTGAGTTGTGTGTTGGATGCAGCTGTTTGTTACTGAGTTGTGTGTTGGATGCAGCTGTTTGTTACTAAGTTGTGTGTTGGATGCAGCTGTTTGTTACTGAGTTGTGTGTTGGATGCAGCTGTTTGTGTTGGATGCAGCTGTTTGTTACTGAGTTGTGTGTTGGATGCAGCTGTTTGTTACTGAGTTGTGTGTTGGATGCAGCTGTTTGTGTTGGATGCAGCTGTTTGTTACTGAGTTGTGTGTTGGATGCAGCTGTTTGTGTTGGATGCAGCTGTTTGTTACTGAGTTGTGTGTTGGATGCAGCTGTTTGTTACTGAGTTGTGTGTTGGATGCAGCTGTTTCGTACTGAGTTGTGTGTTGGATGCAGCTGTTTGTTACTGAGTTGTGTGTTGGATGCAGCTGTTTCGTACTGAGTTGTGTGTTGGATGCAGCTGTTTGTTACTGAGTTGTGTGTTGGATGCAGCTGTTTGTTACTGAGTTGTGTGTTGGATGCAGCTGTTTGTTACTGAGTTGTGTGTTGGATGCAGCTGTTTGTTACTGAGTTGTGTGTTGGATGCAGCTGTTTGTGTTGGATGCAGCTGTTTCGTACTGAGTTGTGTGTTGGATGCAGCTGTTTGTTACTGAGTTGTGTGTTGGATGCAGCTGTTTCGTACTGAGTTGTGTGTTGGATGCAGCTGTTTGTTACTGAGTTGTGTGTTGTATGCAGCTGTTTGTGTTGGATGCAGCTGTTTGTTACTGAGTTGTGTGCTGGATGCAGCTGTTTGTTACTGAGTTGTGTGTTGGATGCAGCTGTTTCGTACTGAGTTGTGTGTTGGATGCAGCTGTTTGTTACTGAGTTGTGTGCTGGATGCAGCTGTTTGTGTTGGATGCAGCTGTTTGTTACTGAGTTGTGTGCTGGATGCAGCTGTTTGTTACTGAGTTGTGTGTTGGATGCAGCTGTTTGTTACTGAGTTGTGTGTTGGATGCAGCTGTTTCTTACTGAGTTGTGTGTTGGATGCAGCTGTTTCTTACTGAGTTGTGTGTTGGATGCAGCTGTTTGTGTTGGATGCAGCTGTTTCGTACTGAGTTGTGTGTTGGATGCAGCTGTTTGTTACTGAGTTGTGTGCTGGATGCAGCTGTTTCTTACTGAGTTGTGTGTTGGATGCAGCTGTTTGTTACTGAATTGTGTGTTGGATGCAGCTGTTTGTGTTGGATGCAGCTGTTTGTTACTGAGTTGTGTGTTGGATGCAGCTGTTTGTTACTGAGTTGTGTGTTGGATGCAGCTGTTTGTTACTGAGTTGTGTGCTGGATGCAGCTGTTTGTTACTGAGTTGTGTGTTGGATGCAGCTGTTTCGTACTGAGTTGTGTGTTGGATGCAACTGTTTGTGTTGGATGCAGCTGTTTGTTACTGAGTTGTGTGTTGGATGCAGCTGTTTGTTACTGAGTGGTGTGTTGGATGCAGCTGTTTGTGTTGGATGCAGCTGTTTGTTACTGAGTTTTGTGTTGGATGCAGCTGTTTGTTACTGAGTTGTGTGTTGGATGCAGCTGTTTGTGTTGGATGCAGCTGTTTGTTACTGAGTTGTGTGTTGGATGCAGCTGTTTGTTACTGAGTGGTGTGTTGGATGCAGCTGTTTGTGTTGGATGCAGCTGTTTGTTACTGAGTTGTGTGCTGGATGCAGCTGTTTGTTACTGAGTTGTGTGTTGGATGCAGCTGTTTCGTACTGAGTTGTGTGTTGGATGCAGCTGTTTGTGTTGGATGCAGCTGTTTGTTACTGAGTTGTGTGTTGGATGCAGCTGTTTGTTACTGAGTGGTGTGTTGGATGCAGCTGTTTGTGTTGGATGCAGCTGTTTGTTACTGAGTTGTGTGTTGGATGCAGCTGTTTCGTACTGAGTTGTGTGTTGGATGCAGCTGTTTGTGTTGGATGCAGCTGTTTGTTACTGAGTTGTGTGTTGGATGCAGCTGTTTGTTACCGAGTTGTGTGTTGGATGCAGCTGTTTGTTACTGAGTTGTGTGTTGGATGCAGCTGTTTGTTACTGAGTGGTGTGTTGGATGCAGCTGTTTGTGTTGGATGCAGCTGTTTGTTACTGAGTTTTGTGTTGGATGCAGCTGTTTGTTACTGAGTTGTGTGTTGGATGCAGCTGTTTGTGTTGGATGCAGCTGTTTGTTACTGAGTTGTGTGTTGGATGCAGCTGTTTGTTACTGAGTGGTGTGTTGGATGCAGCTGTTTGTGTTGGATGCAGCTGTTTGTTACTGAGTTGTGTGTTGGATGCAGCTGTTTCGTACTGAGTTGTGTGTTGGATGCAGCTGTTTGTGTTGGATGCAGCTGTTTGTTACTGAGTTGTGTGTTGGATGCAGCTGTTTGTTACTGAGTGGTGTGTTGGATGCAGCTGTTTGTGTTGGATGCAGCTGTTTGTTACTGAGTTGTGTGTTGGATGCAGCTGTTTCGTACTGAGTTGTGTGTTGGATGCAGCTGTTTGTGTTGGATGCAGCTGTTTGTTACTGAGTTGTGTGTTGGATGCAGCTGTTTGTTACTGAGTTGTGTGTTGGATGCAGCTGTTTGTGTTGGATGCAGCTGTTTGTTACTGAGTTGTGTGTTGGATGCAGCTGTTTGTTACTGAGTTGTGTGTTGGATGCAGCTGTTTGTGTTGGATGCAGCTGTTTGTTACTGAGTTGTGTGTTGGATGCAGCTGTTTGTTACTGAGTTGTGTGCTGGATGCAGCTGTTTGTGTTGGATGCAGCTGTTTGTTACTGAGTTGTGTGTTGGATGCAGCTGTTTGTGTTGGATGCAGCTGTTTGTTACTGAGTTGTGTGTTGGATGCAGCTGTTTGTTACTGAGTTGTGTGCTGGATGCAGCTGTTTGTGTTGGATGCAGCTGTTTGTTACTGAGTTGTGTGTTGGATGCAGCTGTTTGTTACTGAGTTGTGTGTTGGATGCAGCTGTTTCGTACAGAGTTGTGTGTTGGATGCAGCTGTTTGTTACTGAGTTGTGTGTTGGATGCAGCTGTTTGTGTTGGATGCAGCTGTTTGTTACTGAGTTGTGTGTTGGATGCAGCTGTTTCGTACTGAGTTGTGTGTTGGATGCAGCTGTTTCGTACTGAGTTGTGTGTTGGATGCAGCTGTTTGTTACTGAGTTGTGTGCTGGATGCAGCTGTTTGTGTTGGATGCAGCTGTTTGCTACTGAGTTGTGTGTTGGATGCAGCTGTTTGTGTTGGATGCAGCTGTTTGTTACTGAGTTGTGTGCTGGATGCAGCTGTTTGTGTTGGATGCAGCTGTTTGTTACTGAGTTGTGTGTTGGATGCAGCTGTTTGTTACTGAGTTGTGTGTTGGATGCAGCTGTTTCGTACAGAGTTGTGTGTTGGATGCAGCTGTTTGTTACTGAGTTGTGTGTTGGATGCAGCTGTTTGTGTTGGATGCAGCTGTTTGTTACTGAGTTGTGTGTTGGATGCAGCTGTTTCGTACTGAGTTGTGTGTTGGATGCAGCTGTTTCGTACTGAGTTGTGTGTTGGATGCAGCTGTTTGTTACTGAGTTGTGTGCTGGATGCAGCTGTTTGTGTTGGATGCAGCTGTTTGCTACTGAGTTGTGTGTTGGATGCAGCTGTTTGTGTTGAATGCAGCTGTTTGTTACTGAGTTGTGTGTTGGATGCAGCTGTTTCGTACTGAGTTGTGTGTTGGATGCAGCTGTTTCGTACTGAGTTGTGTGTTGGATGCAGCTGTTTGTTACTGAGTTGTGTGTTGGATGCAGCTGTTTGTGTTGGATGCAGCTGTTTGTTACTGAGTTGTGTGCTGGATGCAGCTGTTTGTTACTGAGTTGTGTGTTCATTGCAGCTGTGTGTGTTGGATGCAGCTGTTTGTTACTGAGTTGTGTGCTGGATGCAGCTGTTTGTGTTGGATGCAGCTGTTTGTTACTGAGTTGTGTGCTGGATGCAGCTGTTTGTGTTGGATGCAGCTGTTTGTTACTGAGTTGTGTGTTGGATGCAGCTGTTTCGTACTGAGTTGTGTGTTGGATGCAGCTGTTTGTTACCGAGTTGTGTGCTGGATGCAGCTGTTTGTTACTGAGTTGTGTGTTGGATGCAGCTGTTTGTTACTGAGTTGTGTGCTGGATGCAGCTGTTTGTTACTGAGTTGTGTGTTGGATGCAGCTGTTTGTTACTGAATTGTGTGTTGGATGCAGCTGTTTGTTACTGAATTGTGTGTTGGATGCAGCTGTTTGTTACTGAGTTCTGTGCTGGATGCAGCTGTTTGTGTTGGATGCAGCTGTTTGTTACTGAGTTGTGTGCTGGATGCAGCTGTTTGTTACTGAGTGGTGTGTTGGATGCAGCTGTTTGTGTTGGATGCAGCTGTTTGTTACTGAATTGTGTGTTGGATGCACCTGTTTCATACTGAGTGGTGTGTTGGATGCAGCTGTTTGTGTTGGATGCAGCTGTTTGTTACTGAATTGTGTGTTGGATGCAGCTGTTTGTGTTGGATGCAGCTGTTTGTTACTGAGTTGTGTGCTGGATGCAGCTGTTTGTGTTGGATGCAGCTGTTTGTTACTGAGTTGTGTGTTGGATGCAGCTGTTTGTTACTGAGTTGTGTGTTGGATGCAGCTGTTTGTGTTGGATGCAGCTGTTTCGTACTGAGTTGTGTGTTGGATGCAGCTGTTTGTTACTGAGTTGTGTGTTGGATGCAGCTGTTTGTTACTGAGTTGTGTGTTGGATGCAGCTGTTTGTTACTGAGTTATGTGTTGGATGCAGCTGTTTGTTACTGAGTTGTGTGTTGGATGCAGCTGTTTGTGTTGGATGCAGCTGTTTCGTACTGAGTTGTGTGTTGGATGCAGCTGTTTGTTACTGAGTTGTGTGTTGGATGCAGCTGTTTCGTACTGAGTTGTGTGTTGGATGCAGCTGTTTGTGTTGGATGCAGCTGTTTCATACTGAGTTGTGTGTTGGATGCAGCTGTTTGTTACTGAGTTGTGTGTTGGATGCAGCTGTTTGTTACTGAGTTGTGTGTTGGATGCAGCTGTTTCTTACTGAGTTGTGTGTTGGATGCAGCTGTTTCGTACTGAGTTGTGTGTTGGATGCAGCTGTTTGTGTTGGATGCAGCTATTTGTTACTGAGTTGTGTGCTGGATGCAGCTGTTTGTTACTCAGTTGTGTGTTGGATGCAGCTGTTTGTTACTGAGTTGTGTGCTGGATGCAGCTGTTTCGTACTGAGTTGTGTGTTGGATGCAGCTGTTTGTTACTGAGTTGTGTGTTGGATGCAGCTGTTTGTTACTGAGTTGTGTGCTGGATGCAGCTGTTTGTTACTGAGTTGTGTGTTGGATGCAGCTGTTTGTTACTGAGTTGTGTGCTGGATGCAGCTGTTTGTGTTGGATGCAGCTGTTTGTTACTGAGTTGTGTGTTGGATGCAGCTGTTTGTTACTGAGTTGTGTGTTGGATGCAGCTGTTTCTTACTGAGTTGTGTGTTGGATGCAGCTGTTTGTTACTGAGTTGTGTGTTGGATGCAGCTGTTTGTGTTGGATGCAGCTGTTTGTTACTGAGTTGTGTGTTGCATGCAGCTGTTTGTTACTGAGTTGTGTGTTGGATGCAGCTGTTTGTTACTGAGTTGTGTGCTGGATGCAGCTATTTGTGTTGGAGGCAGCTGTTTGTTACTGAGTTGTGTGTTGGATGCAGCTGTTTGTTACTGAGTTGTGTGTTGGATGCAGCTGTTTGTTACTGAGTTGTGTGTTGGATGCAGCTGTTTGTTACTGAGTTATGTGTTGGATGCAGCTGTTTGTTACTGAGTTGTGTGTTGGATGCAGCTGTTTGTGTTGGATGCAGCTGTTTCGTACTGAGTTGTGTGTTGGATGCAGCTGTTTGTTACTGAGTTGTGTGTTGGATGCAGCTGTTTCGTACTGAGTTGTGTGTTGGATGCAGCTGTTTGTGTTGGATGAAGCTTTTGGTGTTGGATGCAGCTGTTTCATACTGAGTTGTGTGTTGGATGCAGCTGTTTGTTACTGAGTTGTGTGTTGGATGCAGCTGTTTGTTACTGAGTTGTGTGTTGGATGCAGCTGTTTCTTACTGAGTTGTGTGTTGGATGCAGCTGTTTCTTACTGAGTTGTGTGTTGGATGCAGCTGTTTGTGTTGGATGCAGCTATTTGTTACTGAGTTGTGTGCTGGATGCAGCTGTTTGTTACTGAGTTGTGTGTTGGATGCAGCTGTTTCGTACTGAGTTGTGTGTTGGATGCAGCTGTTTGTTACTGAGTTGTGTGTTGGATGCAGCTGTTTGTTACTGAGTTGTGTGCTGGATGCAGCT
This sequence comes from Eutreptiella sp. 'Long Island Sound 2002', assembly GCA_964036045.1. Classification (NCBI taxonomy): domain Eukaryota; phylum Euglenozoa; class Euglenophyceae; order Eutreptiales; family Eutreptiaceae; genus Eutreptiella; species Eutreptiella sp. 'Long Island Sound 2002'. The sequence goes on from OZ038403.1 coordinate 23,453,596, forward strand.
GTTTGTTACTGAGTTGTGTGTTGGATGCAGTTGTTTGTTACTGAGTTGTGTGCTGGATGCAGCTGTTTGTGTTGGATGCAGCTGTTTGTTACTGAGTTGTGTGTTGGATGCAGCTGTTTGTTACTGAGTTGTGTGTTGGATGCAGCTGTTTCTTACTGAGTTGTGTGTTGGATGCAGCTGTTTGTTACTGAGTTGTGTGTTGGATGCAGCTGTTTGTGTTGGATGCAGCTGTTTGTTACTGAGTTGTGTGTTGGATGCAGCTGTTTGTTACTGAGTTGTGTGCTGGATGCAGCTATTTGTGTTGGATGCAGCTGTTTGTTACTGAGTTGTGTGTTGGATGCAGCTGTTTGTTACTGAGTTGTGTGATGGATGCAGCTGTTTCTTACTGAGTTGTGTGTTGGATGCAGCTGTTTCTTACTGAGTTGTGTGTTGGATGCAGCTGTTTGTTACTGAGTTGTGTGCTGGATGCAGCTATTTGTGTTGGATGCAGCTGTTTGTTACTGAGTTGTGTGTTGGATGCAGCTGTTTGTTACTGAGTTGTGTGATGGATGCAGCTGTTTCTTACTGAGTTGTGTTTTGGATGCAGCTGTTTCTTACTGAGTTGTGTGTTGGATGCAGCTGTTGGTGTTGGATGCAGCTGTTTCGTACTGAGTTGTGTGTTGGATGCAGCTGTTTGTTACTGAGTTGTGTGCTGGATGCAGCTGTTTCTTACTGAGTTGTGTGTTGGATGCAGCTGTTTGTTACTGAATTGTGTGTTGGATGCAGCTGTTTGTGTTGGATGCAGCTGTTTGTTACTGAGTTGTGTGCTGGATGCAGCTGTTTGTTACTGAGTTGTGTGTTGGATGCAGCTGTTTCGTACTGAGTTGTGTGTTGGATGCAGCTGTTTGTTACTGAGTGGTGTGTTGGATGCAGCTGTTTGTGTTGGATGCAGCTGTTTGTTACTGAGTTGTGTGTTGGATGCAGCTGTTTGTGTTGGATGCAGCTGTTTCGTACTGAGTTGTGTGTTGGATGCAGCTGTTTGTTACTGAGTTGTGTGTTGGATGCAGCTGTTTCGTACTGAGTTGTGTGTTGGATGCAGCTGTTTGTGTTGGATGAAGCTTTTGGTGTTGGATGCAGCTGTTTCATACTGAGTTGTGTGTTGGATGCAGCTGTTTGTTACTGAGTTGTGTGTTGGATGCAGCTGTTTGTTACTGAGTTGTGTGTTGGATGCAGCTGTTTCTTACTGAGTTGTGTGTTGGATGCAGCTGTTTCTTACTGAGTTGTGTGTTGGATGCAGCTGTTTGTGTTGGATGCAGCTATTTGTTACTGAGTTGTGTGCTGGATGCAGCTGTTTGTTACTGAGTTGTGTGTTGGATGCAGCTGTTTCGTACTGAGTTGTGTGTTGGATGCAGCTGTTTGTTACTGAGTTGTGTGTTGGATGCAGCTGTTTGTTACTGAGTTGTGTGCTGGATGCAGCTGTTTGTTACTGAGTTGTGTGTTGGATGCAGTTGTTTGTTACTGAGTTGTGTGCTGGATGCAGCTGTTTGTGTTGGATGCAGCTGTTTGTTACTGAGTTGTGTGTTGGATGCAGCTGTTTGTTACTGAGTTGTGTGTTGGATGCAGCTGTTTCTTACTGAGTTGTGTGTTGGATGCAGCTGTTTGTTACTGAGTTGTGTGTTGGATGCAGCTGTTTGTGTTGGATGCAGCTGTTTGTTACTGAGTTGTGTGTTGGATGCAGCTGTTTGTTACTGAGTTGTGTGCTGGATGCAGCTATTTGTGTTGGATGCAGCTGTTTGTTACTGAGTTGTGTGTTGGATGCAGCTGTTTGTTACTGAGTTGTGTGATGGATGCAGCTGTTTCTTACTGAGTTGTGTGTTGGATGCAGCTGTTTCTTACTGAGTTGTGTGTTGGATGCAGCTGTTTGTTACTGAGTTGTGTGCTGGATGCAGCTATTTGTGTTGGATGCAGCTGTTTGTTACTGAGTTGTGTGTTGGATGCAGCTGTTTGTTACTGAGTTGTGTGATGGATGCAGCTGTTTCTTACTGAGTTGTGTTTTGGATGCAGCTGTTTCTTACTGAGTTGTGTGTTGGATGCAGCTGTTGGTGTTGGATGCAGCTGTTTCGTACTGAGTTGTGTGTTGGATGCAGCTGTTTGTTACTGAGTTGTGTGCTGGATGCAGCTGTTTCTTACTGAGTTGTGTGTTGGATGCAGCTGTTTGTTACTGAATTGTGTGTTGGATGCAGCTGTTTGTGTTGGATGCAGCTGTTTGTTACTGAGTTGTGTGCTGGATGCAGCTGTTTGTTACTGAGTTGTGTGTTGGATGCAGCTGTTTCGTACTGAGTTGTGTGTTGGATGCAGCTGTTTGTTACTGAGTGGTGTGTTGGATGCAGCTGTTTGTGTTGGATGCAGCTGTTTGTTACTGAGTTGTGTTCTGGATGCAGCTGTTTGTCACTGAGTTGTGTGTTGGATGCAGCTGTTTCGTACTGAGTTGTGTGTTGGATGCAGCTGTTTGTTACTGAGTTGTGTGCTGGATGCAGCTGTTTGTGTTGGATGCAGCTGTTTGTTACTGAGTTGTGTGTTGGATGCAGCTGTTTGTGTTGGATGCAGCTGTTTGTTACTGAGTGGTGTGTTAGATGCAGCTGTTTGTGTTGGATGCAGCTGTTTGTTACTGAGTGGTGTGTTGGATGCAGCTGTTTGTGTTGGATGCAGCTGTTTGTTACTGAGTGGTGTGTTAGATGCAGCTGTTTGTGTTGGATGCAGCTGTTTGTTACTGAGTGGTGGGTTGGATGCAGCTGTTTGTGTTGGATGCAGCTGTTTGTTACTGAGTGGTGTGTTAGATGCAGCTGTTTGTGTTGGATGCAGCTGTTTGTTACTGAGTGGTGTGTTGGATGCAGCTGTTTGTGTTGGATGCAGCTGTTTGTTACTGAGTGGTGTGTTAGATGCAGCTGTTTGTTACTGAGTTGTGTGTTGGATGCAGCTGTTTGTGTTGGATGCAGCTGTTTGTTACTGAGTGGTGTGTTAGATGCAGCTGTTTGTGTTGGATGCAGCTGTTTGTTACTGAGTGGTGTGTTGGATGCAGCTGTTTGTGTTGGATGCAGCTGTTTGTTACTGAGTGGTGTGTTGGATGCAGCTGTTTGTTACTGAGTGGTGTGTTAGATGCAGCTGTTTGTTACTGAGTGGTGTGTTGGATGCAGCTGTTTGTGTCGGATGCAGCTGTTTGTTACTGAGTGGTGTGTTAGATGCAGCTGTTTGTTACTGAGTGGTGTGTTAGATGCAGCTGTTTGTGTTGGATGCAGCTGTTTGTTACTGAGTGGTGTGTTAGATGCAGCTGTTTGTGTTGGATGCAGCTGTTTGTTACTGAGTGGTGTGTTGGATGCAGCTGTTTGTGTTGGATGCAGCTGTTTGTTACTGAATGGTGTGTTAGATGCAGCTGTTTGTGTTGGATGCAGCTGTTTGTTACTGAGTTGTGTGTTGGATGCAGCTGTTTGTGTTGGATGCAGCTGTTTGTTACTGAGTTGTGTGTTAGATGCAGCTGTTTGTGTTGGATGCAGCTGTTTGTTACTGAGTTGTGTGTTGGATGCAGCTGTTTGTTACTGAGTTGTGTGTTGGATGCAGCTGTTTGTTACTGAGTGGTGTGTTGGATGCAGCTGTTTGTTACTGAGTGGTGTGTTGGATGCAGCTGTTTGTGTTGGATGCAGCTGTTTGTTACTGAGTTGTGTGTTGGATGCAGCTGTTTCATACTGAGTTGTGTGTTGGATGCAGCTATTTGTTACTGAGTGGTGTGTTGGATGCAGCTGTTTGTGTTGGATGCAGCTGTTTGTTACTGAGTTGTGTGTTAGATGCAGCTGTTTGTTACTGAGTTGTGTGTTGGATGCAGCTGTTTGTGTTGGATGCAGCTGTTTGTTACTGAGTTGTGTGTTGGATGCAGCTGTTTGTGTTGGATGCAGCTGTTTGTTACTGAGTTGTGTGTTGGATGCAGCTGTTTGTGTTGGATGCAGCTGTTTCGTACTGAGTTGTGTGTTGGATGCAGCTGTTTGTTACTGAGTTGTGTGCTGGATGCAGCTGTTTCTTACTGAGTTGTGTGTTGGATGCAGCTGTTTGTTACTGAGTGGTGTGTTAGATGCAGCTGTTTGTGTTGGATGCAGCTGTTTGTTACTGAGTTGTGTGTTGGATGCAGCTGTTTGTTACTGAGTTGTGTGTTGGATGCAGCTGTTTGTGTTGGATGCAGCTGTTTGTTACTGAGTTGTGTGCTGGATGCAGCTGTTTGTGTTGGATGCAGCTGTTTGTTACTGAGTTGTGTGCTGGATGCAGCCGTTTGTTACTGAGTTGTGTGTTGGATGCAGCTGTTTGTGTTGGATGCAGCTGTTTGTTACTGAGTTGTGTGCTGGATGCAGCTGTTTGTGTTGGATGCAGCTGTTTGTTACTGAGTTGTGTGTTGGATGCAGCTGTTTGTGTTGGATGCAGCTGTTTGTTACTGAGTTGTGTGCTGGATGCAGCCGTTTGTTACTGAGTTGTGTGTTGGATGCAGCTGTTTGTGTTGGATGCAGCTGTTTGTTACTGAGTTGTGTGCTGGATGCAGCTGTTTGTGTTGGATGCAGCTGTTTGTTACTGAGTTGTGTGTTGGATGCAGCTGTTTGTGTTGGATGCAGCTGTTTGTTACTGAGTTGTGTGCTGGATGCAGCTGTTTGTGTCGGATGCAGCTGTTTGTTACTGAGTTGTGTGTTGGATGCAGCTGTTTGTGTTGGATGCAGCTGTTTGTTACTGAGTTGTGTGTTGGATGCAGCTGTTTGTGTTGGATGCAGCTGTTTGTTACTGAGTGGTGTGTTAGATGCAGCTGTTTGTGTTGGATGCAGCTGTTTGTTACTGAGTGGTGTGTTGGATGCAGCTGTTTGTGTTGGATGCAGCTGTTTGTTACTGAATGGTGTGTTAGATGCAGCTGTTTGTTACTGAGTTGTGTGTTGGATGCAGCTGTTTGTTACTGAGTTGTGTGTTGGATGCAGCTGTTTGTTACTGAGTGGTGTGTTGGATGCAGCTGTTTGTTACTGAGTGGTGTGTTGGATGCAGCTGTTTGTGTTGGATGCAGCTGTTTGTTACTGAGTTGTGTGTTGGATGCAGCTGTTTGTGTTGGATGCAGCTGTTTGTTACTGAGTTGTGTGTTAGATGCAGCTGTTTGTTACTGAGTTGTGTGTTGGATGCAGCTGTTTGTGTTGGATGCAGCTGTTTGTTACTGAGTTGTGTGTTGGATGCAGCTGTTTGTGTTGGATGCAGCTGTTTGTTACTGAGTTGTGTGTTGGATGCAGCTGTTTGTGTTGGATGCAGCTGTTTCGTACTGAGTTGTGTGTTGGATGCAGCTGTTTGTTACTGAGTTGTGTGCTGGATGCAGCTGTTTCTTACTGAGTTGTGTGTTGGATGCAGCTGTTTGTTACTGAGTGGTGTGTTAGATGCAGCTGTTTGTGTTGGATGCAGCTGTTTGTTACTGAGTTGTGTGTTGGATGCAGCTGTTTGTTACTGAGTTGTGTGTTGGATGCAGCTGTTTGTGTTGGATGCAGCTGTTTGTTACTGAGTTGTGTGCTGGATGCAGCTGTTTGTGTTGGATGCAGCTGTTTGTTACTGAGTTGTGTGCTGGATGCAGCCGTTTGTTACTGAGTTGTGTGTTGGATGCAGCTGTTTGTGTTGGATGCAGCTGTTTGTTACTGAGTTGTGTGTTGGATGCAGCTGTTTGTGTTGGATGCAGCTGTTTCGTACTGAGTTGTGTGTTGGATGCAGCTGTTTGTTACTGAGTTGTGTGTTGGATGCAGCTGTTTGTTACTGAATTGTGTGTTGGATGCAGCTGTTTGTGTTGGATGCAGCTGTTTGTTACTGAGTTGTGTGCTGGATGCGGCTGTTTCTTACTGAGTTGTGTGTTGGATGCAGCTGTTTGTTACTGAGTTGTGTGTTGGATGCAGCTGTTTGTTACTGAGTTGTGTGCTGGATGCAGCTGTTTCTTACTGAGTTGTGTGTTGGATGCAGCTGTTTGTTACTGAATTGTGTGTTGGATGCAGCTGTTTGTGTTGGATGCAGCTGTTTGTTACTGAGTTGTGTGCTGGATGCAGCTGTTTGTGTTGGATGCAGCTGTTTGTGTTGGATGCAGCTGTTTGTTACTGAGTTGTGTGCTGGATGCAGCTGTTTGTTACTGAGTTGTGTGTTGGATGCAGCTGTTTGTGTTGGATGCAGCTGTTTGTTACTGAATTGTGTGTTGGATGCAGCTGTTTGTTACTGAGTTGTGTGTTGGATGCAGCTGTTTGTGTTGGATGCAGCTGTTTGTTACTGAGTTGTGTGCTGGATGCAGCTGTTTGTGTTGGATGCAGCTGTTTGTTACTGAGTTGTGTGTTGGATGCAGCTGTTTGTTACTGAGTTGTGTGTTGGATGCAGCTGTTTGTGTTGGATGCAGCTGTTTGTTACTGAGTTGTGTGTTGGATGCAGCTGTTTGTTACTGAGTTGTGTGTTGGATGCAGCTGTTTGTGTTGGATGCAGCTGTTTGTTACTGAGTTGTGTGTTGGATGCAGCTGTTTGTTACTGAGTTGTGTGTTGGATGCAGCTGTTTGTGTTGGATGCAGCTGTTTGTTACTGAGTTGTGTGTTGGATGCAGCTGTTTGTTACTGAGTTGTGTGTTGGATGCAGCTGTTTGTGTTGGATGCAGCTGTTTGTTACTGAGTTGTGTGTTGGATGCAGCTGTTTGTGTTGGATGCAGCTGTTTGTTACTGAGTTGTGTGTTGGATGCAGCTGTTTGTGTTGGATGCAGCTGTTTGTTACTGAGTTGTGTGTTGGATGCAGCTGTTTGTTACTGAGTTGTGTGTTGGATGCAGCTGTTTGTGTTGGATGCAGCTGTTTGTTACTGAGTTGTGTGTTGGATGCAGCTGTTTGTGTTGGATGCAGCTGTTTGTTACTGAGTTGTGTGTTGGATGCAGCTGTTTGTTACTGAGTTGTGTGTTGGATGCAGCTGTTTGTGTTGGATGCAGCTGTTTGTTACTGAGTTGTGTGTTGGATGCAGCTGTTTGTTACTGAGTTGTGTGTTGGATGCAGCTGTTTGTGTTGGATGCAGCTGTTTGTTACTGAGTTGTGTGTTGGATGCAGCTGTTTGTGTTGGATGCAGCTGTTTGTTACTGAGTTGTGTGTTAGATGCAGCTGTTTGTGTTGGATGCGGCTGTTTGTTACTGAGTTGTGTGTTAGATGCAGCTGTTTGTGTTGGATGCAGCTGTTTGTTACTGAGTTGTGTGTTAGATGCAGCTGTTTGTGTTGGATGCAGCTGTTTGTTACTGAGTTGTGTGTTAGATGCAGCTGTTTGTGTTGGATGCAGCTGTTTGTTACTGAGTTGTGTGTTAGATGCAGCTGTTTGTGTTGGATGCAGCTGTTTGTTACTGAGTTGTGTGTTGGATGCAGCTGTTTGTGTTGGATGCAGCTGTTTGTTACTGAATTGTGTGTTGGATGCAGCTGTTTGTTACTGAGTTGTGTGTTGGATGCAGCTGTTTGTTACTGAGTTGTGTGTTGGATGCAGCTGTTTGTTACTGAGTTGTGTGCTGGATGCAGCTGTTTGTGTTGGATGCAGCTGTTTGTTACTGAGTTGTGTGTTGGATGCAGCTGTTTGTGTTGGATGCAGCTGTTTGTGTTGGATGCAGCTGTTTGTTACTGAGCTGTGTGTTAGATGCAGCTGTTTGTGTTGGATGCAGCTGTTTGTTACTGAGTGGTGTGTTAGATGCAGCTGTTTGTGTTGGATGCGGCTGTTTGTTACTGAGTTGTGTGTTGGATGCAGCTGTTTGTGTTGGATGCAGCTGTTTGTTACTGAGTGGTGTGCTGGATGAAGCTGTTTGTGTTGGATGCAGCTGTTTGTTACTGAGTTGTGTGTTGGATGCAGCTGTTTGTGTTGGATGCACCTGTTTGTGTTGGATGCAGCTGTTTGTTACTGAGTTGTGTGTTGGATGCAGCTGTTTGTGTTGGATGCAGCTGTTTGTGTTGGATGCAGCTGTTTGTGTTGGATGCAGCTGTTTGTGTTGGATGCAGCTGTTTGTTACTGAGTTGTGTGTTGGATGCAGCTGTTTGTGTTGGATGCAGCTGTTTGTTACTGAGTTGTGTGTTGGATGCAGCTGTTTGTGTTGGATGCAGCTGTTTGTTACTGAGTTGTGTGTTGGATGCAGCTGTTTGTGTTGGATGCAGCTGTTTGTTACTGAGTTGTGTGTTGGATGCAGCTGTTTGTGTTGGATGCAGCTGTTTGTGTTGGATGCAGCTGTTTGTTACTGAGTTGTGTGTTGGATGCAGCTGTTTGTTACTGAGTTGTGTGTTGGATGCAGCTGTTTGTTACTGAGTTGTGTGTTGGATGCAGCTGTTTGTTACTGAGTTGTGTGCTGGATGCAGCTGTTTGTGTTGGATGCAGCTGTTTGTTACTGAGTTGTGTGTTGGATGCAGCTGTTTGTGTTGGATGCAGCTGTTTGTGTTGGATGCAGCTGTTTGTTACTGAGTTGTGTGTTAGATGCAGCTGTTTGTGTTGGATGCAGCTGTTTGTTACTGAGTGGTGTGTTAGATGCAGCTGTTTGTGTTGGATGCAGCTGTTTGTTACTGAGTTGTGTGTTGGATGCAGCTGTTTGTGTTGGATGCAGCTGTTTGTTACTGAGTTGTGTGTTGGATGCAGCTGTTTGTTACTGAGTTGTGTGTTGGATGCAGCTGTTTGTGTTGGATGCAGCTGTTTGTTACTGAGTTGTGTGTTGGATACAGCTGTTTGTTACTGAGTTGTGTGTTGGATGCAGCTGTTTGTTACTGAGTGGTGTGTTGGATGCAGCTGTTTGTGTTGGATGCAGCTGTTTGTTACTGAGTTGTGTGTTGGATGCAGCTGTTTGTTACTGAGTTGTGTGCTGGATGCAGCTGTTTGTGTTGGATGCAGCTGTTTGTTACTGAGTTGTGTGTTGGATGCAGCTGTTTGTTACTGAGTTGTGTGCTGGATGCAGCTGTTTGTGTTGGATGCAGCTGTTTGTGTTGGATGCAGCTGTTTGTTACTGAGTTGTGTGTTGGATGCAGCTGTTTGTGTTGGATGCAGCTGTTTGTTACTGAATTGTGTGTTGGATGCAGCTGTTTGTTACTGAGTTGTGTGTTGGATGCAGCTGTTTGTGTTGGATGCAGCTGTTTGTTACTGAGTTGTGTGTTGGATGCAGCTGTTTCGTACTGAGTTGTGTGTTGGATGCAGCTGTTTGTGTTGGATGCAGCTGTTTGTTACTGAATTGTGTGTTGGATGCAGCTGTTTGTGTTGGATGCAGCTGTTTGTTACTGAGTTGTGCGTTAGATGCAGCTGTTTCGTACAGAGTTGTGTGTTGGATGCAGCTGTTTGTTACTGAGTTGTGTGCTGGATTCAGCTGTTTGTGTTGGATGCAGCTGTTTGTTACTGAATTGTGTGTTGGATGCAGCTGTTTGTTACTGAGTTGTGTGTTGGATGCAGCTGTTTGTGTTGGATGCAGCTGTTTGTTACTGAGTTGTGTGTTGGATGCAGCTGTTTCGTACTGAGTTGTGTGTTGGATGCAGCTGTTTGTGTTGGATGCAGCTGTTTGTTACTGAATTGTGTGTTGGATGCAGCTGTTTGTGTTGGATGCAGCTGTTTGTGTTGGATGCAGCTGTTTGTTACTGAGTTGTGTGTTGGATGCAGCTGTTTGTGTTGGATGCAGCTGTTTGTTACTGAGTTGTGTGTTGGATGCAGCTGTTTGTGTTGGATGCAGCTGTTTGTTACTGAGTGGTGTGTTAGATGCAGCTGTTTGTGTTGGATGCAGCTGTTTGTTACTGAGTTGTGTGTTGGATGCAGCTGTTTGTGTTGGATGCAGCTGTTTGTGTTGGATGCAGCTGTTTGTTACTGAGTTGTGTGTTGGATGCAGCTGTTTGTTACTGAGTTGTGTGTTAGATGCAGCTGTTTGTTACTGAGTGGTGTGTTGGATGCAGCTGTTTGTGTTGGATGCAGCTGTTTGTTACTGAATTGTGTGTTGGATGCAGCTGTTTGTGTTGGATGCAGCTGTTTGTTACTGAGTTGTGTGTTGGATGCAGCTGTTTGTGTTGGATGCAGCTGTTTGTTACTGAGTTGTGTGTTGGATGCAGCTGTTTGTTACTGAGTTGTGTGTTGGATGCAGCTGTTTGTTACTGAGTTGTGTGCTGGATGCAGCTGTTTGTTACTGAATTGTGTGTTGGATGCAGCTGTTTGTGTTGGATGCAGCTGTTTGTTACTGAGTTGTGTGCTGGATGCAGCTGTTTGTTACTGAGTTGTGTGTTGGATGCAGCTGTTTGTTACTGAGTTGTGTGCTGGATGCAGCTGTTTGTTACTGAGTTGTGTGTTGGATGCAGCTGTTTGTGTTGGATGCAGCTGTTTGTTACTGAGTTGTGTGCTGGATGCAGCTGTTTCATACTGAGTTGTGTGTTGGATGCAGCTGTTTGTGTTGGATGCAGCTGTTTGTTACTGAGTTGTGTGCTGGATGCAGCTGTTTCATACTGAGTTGTGTGTTGGATGCAGCTGTTTGTTACTGAGTTGTGTGCTGGATGCAGCTGTTTGTTACTGAGTTGTGTGTTGGATGCAGCTGTTTGTTACTGAGTTGTGTGCTGGATGCAGCTGTTTGTTACTGAGTTGTGTGTTGGATGCAGCTGTTTGTTACTGAGTTGTGTGTTGGATGCAGCTGTTTGTTACTGAGTGGTGTGTTGGATGCAGCTGTTTGTGTTGGATGCAGCTGTTTGTTACTGAGTTGTGTGCTGGATGCAGCTGTTTCATACTGAGTTGTGTGTTGGATGCAGCTGTTTCTTACTGAGTTGTGTGCTGGATGCAGCTGTTTGTTACTGAGTTGTGTGTTGGATGCAGCTGTTTGTTACTGAGTTGTGTGCTGGATGCAGCTGTTTGTTACTGAGTTGTGTGCTGGATGCAGCTGTTTCATACTGAGTTGTGTGTTGGATGCAGCTGTTTGTTACTGAGTTGTGTGCTGGATGCAGCTGTTTGTGTTGGATGCAGCTGTTTGTTACTGAGTTGTGTGTTGGATGCAGCTGTTTGTTACTGAGTTGTGTGCTGGATGCAGCTGTTTGTTACTGAGTTGTGTGCTGGATGCAGCTGTTTCATACTGAGTTGTGTGTTGGATGCAGCTGTTTGTTACTGAGTTGTGTGTTGGATGCAGCTGTTTGTTACTGAGTTGTGTGCTGGATGCAGCTGTTTGTGTTGAATGCAGCTGTTTGTTACTGAGTTGTGTGTTGGATGCAGCTGTTTGTTACTGAGTTGTGTGTTGGATGCAGCTGTTTGTTACTGAGTTGTGTGCTGGATGCAGCTGTTTGTGTTGGATGCAGCTGTTTGTTACTGAATTGTGTGTTGGATGCAGCTGTTTGTGTTGGATGCAGCTGTTTGTTACTGAGTTGTGTGCTGGATGCAGCTGTTTGTTACTGAGTTGTGTGCTGGATGCAGCTGTTTCATACTGAGTTGTGTGTTGGATGCAGCTGTTTGTGTTGGATGCAGCTGTTTGTGTTGGATGCAGCTGTTTGTTACTGAGTTGTGTGTTGGATGCAGCTGTTTGTTACTGAGTTGTGTGCTGGATGCAGCTGTTTCATACTGAGTTGTGTGTTGGATGCAGCTGTTTGTTACTGAGTTGTGTGCTGGATGCAGCTGTTTGTGTTGGATGCAGCTGTTTGTTACTGAGTTGTGTGTTGGATGCAGCTGTTTGTTACTGAGTTGTGTGCTGGATGCAGCTGTTTCATACTGAGTTGTGTGTTGGATGCAGCTGTTTGTTACTGAGTTGTGTGCTGGATGCAGCTGTTTGTTACTGAGTTGTGTGCTGGATGCAGCTGTTTGTGTTGGATGCAGCTGTTTGTTACTGAGTGGTGTGCTGGATGCAGCTGTTTGTTACTGAGTTGTGTGTTGGATGCAGCTGTTTGTGTTGGATGCAGCTGTTTGTTACTGAGTTGTGTGTTGGATGCAGCTGTTTGTGTTGGATGCAGCTGTTTGTTACTGAGTTGTGTGTTGGATGCAGCTGTTTGTTACTGAGTTGTGTGTTGGATGCAGCTGTTTGTTACTGAGTTGTGTGCTGGATGCAGCTGTTTGTTACTGAGTTGTGTGTTGGATGCAGCTGTTTGTTACTGAGTTGTGTGTTGGATGCAGCTGTTTGTTACTGAGTGGTGTGCTGGATGCAGCTGTTTGTTACTGAGTGGTGTGTTGGATGCAGCTGTTTGTTACTGAGTTGTGTGTTGGATGCAGCTGTTTGTTACTGAGTGGTGTGTTGGATGCAGCTGTTTGTTACTGAGTTGTGTGCTGGATGCAGCTGTTTGTTACTGAGTTGTGTGTTGGATGCAGCTGTTTGTTACTGAGTTGTGTGTTGGATGCAGCTGTTTGTTACTGAGTTGTGTGTTGGATGCAGCTGTTTGTTACTGAGTTGTGTGCTGGATGCAGCTGTTTGTTACTGAGTTGTGTGCTGGATGCAGCTGTTTGTTACTGAGTTGTGTGCTGGATGCAGCTGTTTGTGTTGGATGCAGCTGTTTGTTACTGAATTGTGTGTTGGATGCAGCTGTTTGTGTTGGATGCAGCTGTTTGTTACTGAGTTGTGTGCTGGATGCAGCTGTTTGTTACTGAGTGGTGTGTTGGATGCAGCTGTTTGTGTTGGATGCAGCTGTTTGTTACTGAGTTGTGTGCTGGATGCAGCTGTTTCATACTGAGTTGTGTGTTGGATGCAGCTGTTTCTTACTGAGTTGTGTGTTGGAATCACCTGTTTCTTACTGAGTTGTGTGTTGGATGCGCCTGTTTCTTACTGAGTTGTGTGTTGGATGCGCCTGGTTTGTACTGAGTTGTGTGTTGGATGCAGCTGTTTCTGAATATGTGGGTGTTGTTGTTGGGGGGTGGCAGGTGCCATAGTACGGGGAGAAAGCACTCGGCAGAAGCGCCAGTGCCTGCACATGAAAAAAGGGCACATCCAAAAAGGGAAAGTCCGGTCAAACCCTAGGACCATGCACTCAGATACTCCGGAGCGAGGCGACTTCCATGAACGCACATCACGCACCCCTTTGTTGGCGCATTTCCAGTCCATTTGGGCCCTAAGCTGAGCCCCCCCTAATCTTCACAGGTGTTGCCGAAAGGCTACTTTTGGAGCAAAACAAGGGGTCAATAAATGAACCAACTGTGCCATTGCATTGTGTATGTGCGTGCGTGCGTGTGTGTTTTGTGGGGTCGGGAAGGAACAATATTAAAGAGGGAGGCCCGCATGGGTCCAGGGCCCCCAGCGGTCGCCTGAGGCGCCAGCTTTAAAACGACATATGTTTTGTGGGGTCGGGAAGGGGGGGCCACGGGGGGGAGGAGCTTGCGGCGGGGGGGGGGGGGCACCCGTCTGACTCCCAACACGCCCCCGGAGGAGCTCTGGCTATGGCACGTGTGCACAGGCGGCAGTCAGCACAAAAGCGCAGAAAGAAAATGGGGTCGTCAGTGGCCTAGAAGACCAGAGGTGCCTTTCTGTCACAACGAGTGAAACATGAAGATGCCAGTGGACAGGCCACCCACAAGTGTGGCAGCGGTGGTGCAGCGGCACGCCATCGACCGGTGCCACCGGGGCTGTCGGTCAATTATTGAGTGCGCAAACGGCGGGAAGAACAGCCAACCCCCTCCCCCGGGGGGCAATGCCCCTGATGGAGGGGTTGGGATGGATCCGGGTGGGCCGTCAGGGAAGACAATGCAGGTAAACCATGGCACCAGTCGTCACAGAATGGGCCGCTTTTTTAGGAGATTTTTTTGGCGGTTTTTTGGAAATTTTTTGGAAATCTTTGGAAATTTTTGTTTTGAGCTACAGAGGGGGAGGGGGGGGGGGGGTTTCGTCTGGGGACTATTTCGCAGCTGGAAATTTCGCGGAGGTCACTGAAAAACGTGTGGGAAACTTCGCGGACCATCTCCAGTGCAATACAGTGTATGGCTTGGTGGACCCCAAAACACATGATTTAGTTTGCCCATTGCCAAAATAGAGTCGAGCCAGCCCAAGTGCCACTCACTGTGAAGAGAAGACACATCTGCCACACTCTGCCAGTGATGAGGGTCTGGTCCAGGAAGCGTTCCATGGAGAGGGGGCTAAGCGTACACACGTGCCAAGAATAGCAGGTGCTGGGCTGCAGACGGAATTTTTGACCTACAAAGAAACACAGTGTCCATTGACACTGTGCCACTTTCTCTGGAAGGCTACAGGGAATGGCAGCAGGAGGCACTGACAAGCACACAACCCTCTGGTAGTTCAGCCCCCCCCCCCCCCCCTTCCGGCTACAACCAACATTCCTTGGGGAAATAAATAATAAAACTGGGGTAGGAACACAGAGGGGCCGAAGAAGGCGCCCAAAGAAAAATTTGTGGTACCTACAACAAGCGTGGGAAATTTTGCGGAGACCCCCGGAATTTGTGTGGGAAAATTGCGCGGTCAATTTGAAACAGGAACTTTCCCACGCGAAATAACCCCCACGAAATCCCCCCCCCCTGTATGCTGCGTTTTTTTGTGGAAATTGTTCGGTATTTATTTTGGATTTTTTGGCAAATTTTTTGGAAATATTTGTGTTGAGCTATGTTGGAAAACTTTTTGGAATTTATTTTGGAAATTTGTTTTAAACTTTTTTGGATTTTTTTGGAGTTTTTTTTAGCTATGCTCCGTTTTTTTAGGAAATTTTTTTGGAACTTTTTTGGAATCTTTTTTGGAAATTTTTGTTTTGAGCTATGGTCCGTTTTTTTTTGTTGGAATGTTTTCGCAAATTGTTTTGGAGTCGCCGCATGTGGCATGTGCCAAGAGGCGTAGGCCCTTGCCGACCAAACAGCATTCACCAGATTCCACCTGCGCAGCCGAAAGACCATCGTGTCACGGGTGGATGGCAAACAATATCCCGCATGCCGACACCCCCGGAGAGTGTTGTCCACGTCCCACCCAGTCCGACGCGGGGCCCAGCGGGGGTGGAATTCCCGCAGAACGGTCGCCCGAGGGTATCCGGACCAGCACGTAATCCCCCCCCCCCCCCCTCTGTTGAGGCTCAGGCAGAAGGGCACGGGCAACAACACCCGCTGCCGGACTCGATCCAACGCCTCGGCGGCGGTCGGACCCAGAGCACCCCTCAAGTCCGGGGGGTCCCGCTCCATCAGCCGCCGCAGGGCCGCCGGGACGCAGGGGCTGGGGGGCGCGGGCGGGGCCGGCGCTGGGCCCGCGGCCTTGCGGGCGACGAAGGTGGTGAAGGTGTTCCATTTCATGACGCACTCGCACTCCGCGAACCCCGCGGCCGCGAGCGCCTGCCGGATCTGGGGCTCCGTGTCCGGGACGAGCACGTTCATGAGGGCCTCCTTCTTCCGCGCGACCTCCCGTTGGCTGTAGCCGCGGCGGTTCTGGCGGGGGAAGAGGGGGCGGGCAACGGCAGGAACGGCGGGAAAAGACACACAACGTTCGGCATTCGTCTGGCAATCGGAAAGTAACAGACAGCTCGGGGGGACGGCAGCCGCAGGAGCGGTTGGATGATACCCGACGGCGGTTGGGGGGTAACCGACGGCGGTTGGGGGGTAACCGACGGCGGTTGGGGGGTTAACCGACGGAGGTCGGAAGGGCTATGAAGGTCCGCGCCGGCGATCCACAACACCGATTCCCAATCCCAATCCCGCAACACGTGGTCCAGCAGCCCCACCACGACGTCAAGGCCCACTGCACTCGCCACCACGTGACACAGCAGCATCAAGAGCCCACCGGCGACCCACACTCCGCCCTTGGGTGCCCCCATCGTACAGCGGTCTGCTCCCCCCAGCCCTCGCGAGCGTACGCACTTCATGGGGGCGGTTTGCACGAGCTACGCTCATATCCCCCGAGCACTCCGCGGGCAGGTGGTGAGTGCCGTTGGGCTAAGGCCCGCGGCCCCTTGCAACTGCAATGGGTCGGGTTGCAATGTCCGCATTAGGCTCCAGCCGCGCCTGCTCCCCACGGCCTTCACCGCCTACTGTCCACTGTTTGAGCCAATGTCCGCCGATCGTCCGCACAGCCAATGTCTTGAGTGCTCGCTCCCTGGGCGGGAAGAAAATTGCTTTGCGGGGGGGGGGGATGGCACGGAAGCCCAATTGCCCAACCCCCCCCCTCCTTGGTCGGCGTGCCGGGAGGGGTTTGGGCTGGGGCTGCCCTACCTGCCGTGCCGGGGGGGGGGGGGGGTCCGACCCCAACATACTTGGCTCACAATGATCCCCACGTCGCGCTGATCATTTTGACTACACATATGTGTGGGGGAAATTTTTTCGTGAAAAAAAAATTTCCGGGCCAAAATTTGTGTTCCGGCGCCTTTGGTGGCAACATCCGTCCTTACACAAAACAAAGGGCCCGGCACGGAAGCCCATTTCTGGAACCCCCCCCCCCTCCTTCGCCGGGCGCCCATGCCATCCCCCCCCTCCCCCCTACCAAGCAATTTTCGGGCCGCCCTGCCCTATCCCTGGCCATCTCGTCTTTTACGGTCAGATCTGGGCGCTTGGACTCGTGGACTCTATTGGGTGAGGCGTGCGTACAGGTCAGCGGTCAGTCCCACGTTGTGCATGCTGATTGCTGGCCCCGTTCGGCCCGCACCACGTTGGACGCATGTTGGACCTTAGGTTTAAGAACCCGATGCAACTCCGGGGGAGGGGGGCCTTTGAGCCCCTCTCCCAAAACCCACTGCCCCCCCCTCTAATTCGGCTCCAAGGGCCGGGCCCACCACAAGCACCGCAGTCTGAAATCGCCGAAACACGTGATTCTACACATAAATTTGGCAAATCCGGTTCGCCACCCTTTTGGGGGGGGGGGCACTGGGGACAAATAAGGTCCGGTCCTTCGAGCCTGTTTTCCGGACCCCCCTCCCGTAATTCACACGAAGGGCCCCCTTCTGTGGGAATTGCAATGGACCGCGGGCCTAACCCAAGGGACCCCAATTGGAGGGGGAAGGCGGATCGAAGTGCAGAAGGCGACGGGCAGCATTGGACGTGCAGGGCCTTGGGCGTGGGAGCGCGCTCCCCCGATGGCGTCGACTGAGGCCCTGCCTCCGCCTGCCCCTCCAGCACTAGCACGAACACAGCCGACACACCAGCACAACCACCGGCACAAACACAACCACAAACACCAGCACGAAAACAGCCGAAAGACCAGCACAACCACCGGCACAAACACAACCACAGACACCAGCACGAAAACAGCCGAAACACCAGCACAAAGACCAGCACAACAACCTGCACAAAACACAAGCATAACCACCAGCACAAACACCGGCAGAACCACCGTCATAAACACCAGCACAAACACCAGCACAAACACCAACGCAACCACCAGCTCAACCACCAGGGCACAAAGAACAACCACCACCACCACCACAACCACCAGCACAACCACCGGCAGAAACTTAACCACCACCACCAACACAACCACCAGCACAACCACCAGGGAACAACCACAACCACAATCACCAACACAACCACCAGCACAACCACCGGCACAAACACAACCACGAACACCAACACAGACACCAGCACAAACACCAGCACAAACACAACTAGAAACACCAACACAGACACCAGCACAACCACCACCACCAACACAACCACAAACACCAACACAACCAGCAGCACAACCACCAGGGCACAACCACAACCACAATCACCAACACAACCACCAGCACAACCACCGGCACAAACACAACCACGAACACCAACACAGACACCAGCACAAACACCAGCACAAACACAACTAGAAACACCAACACAGACACCAGCACAACCACCACCACCAACACAACCACAAACACCAACACAACCAGCAGCACAACCACCAGGGCACAAACACAACCACAATCACCAACACAACCACCAGCACAACCACCGGCACAAACACAACCACGAACACCAACACAGACACCAGCACAACCACCAGGGCACAAACACAACCACAACCACCAACACATACACCAGCACAACCACCGGCACAAACACAACCACAAACACCAAGGCAGCCACCAGCACGACCACCGGCACAAACACAACCACAACCACCGGCACATACACCAGCATAACCACCAGGGCACAAACACAACCAGAAACACCAACACAGACACCAGCAGAACCACCGGCACAAACACAACCACAAACACCAACACAGACACCAGCACAACCACCGGCACAAACACAACCACCACCACCAACACAACCACCAGCACAACCACCGGCACAAACACAACCAGAAACACCAACACAACCACCAGCACAACCATCGGCACAAACACAACCACAAACACCAACACAACCACCAGCACAACCACCAGGGCACAAACAAAACCACAAACACAACCACAAACACCAACACAACCACCAGGGCACAAACGCAACCACAAACACCAACACAACCACCAGCACAACCACCGGCACAAACACAACCACAAACACCAACACAACCACCAGCACAACCACCAGGGCACAAACACAACCACAAACACCAACACAACCACCAGCACAACCACCAGGGCACAAACACAACCACAAACACCAACACAACCAGCAGCACAACCATCGGCACAAACACAACCACAAACACCAACACAACCAGCAGCACAACCACCAGGGCACAAACACCAACAGAGACACCAGCACAACCACCAGCACAACCACCAGGGCACAAACACAACCACAAACACCAACACAACCAGCAGCACAACCATCGGCACAAACACAACCACAAACACCAACACAACCACCAGCACAACCACCAGGGCACAAACACAACCACAAACACCAACACAACCAGCAGCACAACCATCGGCACAAACACAACCACCACCACCAACACAACCACCAGCACAACCACCGGCACAAACGCAACCACAAACACCAAAACAACCACCAGCACAACCACCGGCACAAACGCAACCACAAACACCAACACAACCACCAGCACAACCACCGGCACAAACACAACCACAAACACCAACACAACCACCAGCACAACCACCAGGGCACAAACACAACCACCACCACCAACACAACCACCAGCACAACCACCGGCACAAACACAACCACAATCACCAACACAACCAGCAGCACAACCATCGGCACAAACACAACCACAAACACCAACACAACCACCAGCACAACCACCAGGGCACAAACACAACCACCATCACCAACACAACCACCAGCACAACCACCGGCACAAACACAACCACAAACACCAACACAACCACCAGCACAACCATCGGCACAAACACAACCACAAACACCAACACAACCACCAGCACAACCACCAGGGCACAAACGCAACCACAAACACCAACACAACCACCAGCACAACCACCGGCACAAACACAACCACAAACATCAACACAACCACCAACACAACCACCAGGGCACAAACACAACCACAAACACCAACACAACCACCAGCACAACCACCAGGGCACAAACACAACCACCACCACCAACACAACCACCAGCACAACCACCGGCACAAACACAACCACAAACACCAACACAACCAGCAGCACAACCATCGGCACAAACACAACCACAAACACCAACACAACCACCAGCACAACCACCAGGGCACAAACGCAACCACAAATACCAACACATACACCAGCACAACCACCGGCACAAACACAACCACAAACACCAACACAACCACCAGCACAACCACCAGGGCACAAACGCAACCACAAACACCAGCACAACCACCAGCACAACCACCGGCACAAACACAACTAGAAACACCAACACAGACACCAGCACAACCACCGGCACAAATACAACCACAAACACCAACACAAACACCAGCACAACCACCAGCACAAACACAACCACAAACACCAACACAAACACCAACACAACCACCAACACAACCACCAGCACGCTGGTGTTGGTCCTGGGACCGCCCACACAGCCACACAGCACCGACGCGTCAAACCTTGAAATCCTCATAAATGGCGGTGCACCGCTGTTGGAAATCCGGGCTGATGCACTGGACCTTCTCGCTCACAAACAGAATGCCGCCCGGCGTCAGCCCGTCGTGGATCGAGCGCAGCAGCTCCGGGCGCCGGTCGGGGGCAATGAACTGCAGCGTGTAGTTCATGATGACCAGCGACGCGTTCGTGATGGGGGTGCCCAGGATGTCCTGCCCGTACAGCTCGACGGTGTGCCGCTCCTTGGCCCACTGCAACTTGGCGTGGGCACGATCTGAAGAGGCACGGGGCGGCCCAGGCCTTTGCTTAATTAGGGGGGGGGGGGTTCAGGGGGTCCCAGGGGCAGGTACAATGGCCGTTGCAGGTGACTCCCAAAGCGGTTGGGGGCAGTTACTGGCGGTTGGAGGGGCGGTTGCCTGTGGGGGGGGGGGGCAAGCAAAGGCATGAGGCCCCCCTCCCCTTAAGCAAAGGCCTGGGGCGGCCGGGGGCACGGGGCGGCTCGTCGCGCGGCACGCCCCCTTCTCCATTCAAGGCGCAGAGCCGTGCAGTTCCACGGCGATCCCACAAACGACTGTGGTACACCAACCCCCCCACCCCACCCCTCCCTGGATCAGTACCCGGCCGCGTGCGGCGGTATCCCCCCACACACACGCCGGTGGAACATAGCCAAAGCGACGGCAACCCCACACCCCCGGGGGAGCACAACGGTCCCGTGACACGAAGCAACAGACCCAGACCCAGACCTTTGGGGGTTGTAGGGGTCCAGACCAAGAGAAGCTGGCATAGCAGTGTTCACTGTCTGGTACTGGAGACAACCTTTCGGGACCAGGGCTCAGAGCGGTGCCGTTCTACGGTGATCCGGACTGTGGCACACCAACGCCCCCTCTCCTCCCTGGATCAGTACCCGGCCGCGTGCGGCGGTATCCCCCCACACACACGCCGGGGGAACATAGCCAAAGCGACGGCAGCCCCGCACCCGAAGCAACACCTGCCAACACGAGGGCATATGATCCACAAAACGACCCAGAAACTGCCGGTTGGGGTGCGGGTTCAGCTCTACTGAGAGACAGGCTCTGTGTACCACTGCTACTGGCGCGACCGTTTGACTACGAAGAGCTGCACGTGCTCAACAGGGGCCACTGGGATGGGCCCTTCAGCTGCAGGTTTGGCTGGCACCCGGGCAGCAGGTTTGGCTGAACTCTCGGTCGAGGGTCTGGCACAAGGGTCTGTCCCGCCCATGCGTGTGCCCATTCCCCGCCATTTGTTAAGACACCCGTGGCAATGCCAATCAAACAGCCTTTATTAGTTTTTTGGCTCAGACCAAGATGAGCTGGCGTAGCCCGCTCGCGTCACAGTACTCGAGGTGACCCCTCGGGATCAAGATTCAGACCGGCCACTGTCTCCCTGACGCCAAGTGCTGGCATTTGTACCCGACAGTAACCGCCCCAAACCGCTTTGACAACCTCCTCCAACCGCCTGTCCAATCGCTTCTGGGGCCGCCCCTGGGGTCCCTTCCCTTCTGATGCATCCCTCCCCCTCCCGCTTTGGCCTCCATGCAGTTGTCGGAGTGCATTAAACGTCCAGTGCTACGGTGACCCCACACTGGCTGTGGTAGCGGATCTGACGCGTCGTGAGGAGTGGCTGAGTCTGAAACCAGGTGATGCAGTGGGTGACTGCCAATCAAACAACCATTATAGGAATGATTTGGGGTCATCAGGGCCAAGGCCAAGGCGAAGACTCCAGTCATCGTTGAGTGCTGCCGGCCGGACGCGGTGCATGCCCCCACCGTCCGCTCCGACAGCACTGCAGAAGCCCCTGCAGCGCGCACCTCTCTGCGGACAGGACCCGCCGCACGTCCGCTGGGCATCAACACAGGCACATGCGACAGGGGGCTGCCGTGCCTCC
The DNA here is from genome assembly GCA_964036045.1 of Eutreptiella sp. 'Long Island Sound 2002'. Classification (NCBI taxonomy): domain Eukaryota; phylum Euglenozoa; class Euglenophyceae; order Eutreptiales; family Eutreptiaceae; genus Eutreptiella; species Eutreptiella sp. 'Long Island Sound 2002'. Next base: position 23,475,397 of record OZ038403.1, read on the forward strand.
TCTGGCACGCCCTTTTCCAACGATACCACATCCCTGCACTCATGTGGCTCGGTACACACACGCGCGCGCGCGCGCGTTGGGAACTGCAAAACCAAGGAAAAGCACAAGAAAAGCCGTTGGAGCAAACTCCTCAGGAGCTGCAGAGCAGCCCTGGACGTCTTTCGGTCGAAAACAAAAAAATAGACACTCAGAACTAGACACACACACACACACACACACACACACACTCCGTGCGGGAAACCAGAGACACCAAACGCGGCCGCAGAACGTCAATGAGGGCGTGAGCAAGCACGATGGCAAAGCACTGGTCACCGAAAACAACTTGATCGGGCCATGAAACAGAAAGGTTGGCAAGGTCCTTTCTGAAGTTACCCCCCCCCCCTTGTCGTTCCCCACCCCAGGGAAGACGGTGCCCCACCACCCCCCTGGGGGACGGTCACCAAGTGACGGTCCCCCACCCCCCCCCCCCCTGGGGGACCGCACTACCACCGTACATGCACATTTGCAGGCACAGAACTTGCAGCATGAAACGAAAGAATTCAGCATAGGATGCGTTCAAAAGGCTGCCAATGTACGGAGACCTACTCCTTGACTGGCGCGGTGTAAAATTTCTTGGTTCTGCTCCACTTCACCTTGAACTCTTGCACATGCTCACCACTTTCCACTGGAATGCGTTGGGCAGCACTCTTGGGTGGTGGTTTTGCCTTCTTGGTAGGAGGCTTGGCAGGCGCAAGCAAATTTTTGGGAACGCATTTCCGTTCGGGAATGTCCCTTGTAAGATACAACTTGTTCCCAAAACTGTGTCCCATACCCCATACACCACGGGCACTCTTCACCCACACAACCTCCGTGTCAGAATTCAGGTCACTATCATCATCCGTCACACTTGTCCCAGGGGGAAACATGGTTGTGCTGTCAAGTTCCATTTCAGCGAAAGTGAGCAAAATGTCCTGCCATGAGTGCAAGGGATACAGGTGGCGGTGCCCCACAACAAAGTCACCCACACAACACCACAATGAGCCGCAACGAAAAATTTTGGGTTGACCAAGTGACGCCCCCCCACCCCCCCCTGGGGAACGACAAGGGGTGGGGAACGACAAGCGGGGCGGTGTAGGAGGACACACGCACGCATACACGCACGCACGCATGCAGGCACACGCGCATGCACATGCATGCGGACACAGAGACGGACACGGACATGGACACGGGCACAGGCGCGCGCGCGCGCACGCGCGCACACACGCAAAGGAAATGGGAGAGAAGCGACAGCACGGCCAGGCGACGAACACGACACAAATGGAGCCACGAAGGGAGCTGACACCGATCATGGCCTGCGAGTTGTCAATGCCAACAAAATGCCCGCAGTGCTGCATGGCACGGGCCACCGTGTCGATGGTGGTGCCCGTGCTGCACCCCAGGTCAAAGATGGCGGTGTTGGGCCGGTAGTGCGCCTCCACCCAATACAACAGCATGTCAATGACCTCGCGGTACAGCGGAACGGAGCGCGAGATCATGTCGTCGAACACCATCGACACCTCAAAACGCGGGCGGGCGGGGGGGAAGCGGCAGATTGGAGGGCGGGGGCTGCTGCGACAGGCGGCGCCCCTGCCTCAACCGGGTGGTTGGGGACAAGGCTTTCCTTAGCAATGGGGGGCTGGGAGGCGGGTGGCAGATTGAGAGGGGGAGGCACCCACTTTTGGCAGGCACCCACAGCACTTGACCTACCCCCACGGGGCTTCGAATGGTCGGGTTGCATTGTCCGCATTAGGGTCTGGCTGCGCCTGCCCCACGGCTGTCATCGCCCACTGTCCATCGTGTCAGCGTCCCGCGCTTCTCCAGGCGCCTTTGCATTGTGTATCCCTGCCGTGGCTCCAGGTTGTTCTCTGGCACTCTGGACTCTATAGGGTTCTGCATACATCCAGGTCAGCGGCCATTCCCTCCCAGAGGTGCTGTAGCTGGCCCCATTCGGCCCATCGTGGTTGGGCAGAGCTTGGGCCGTAGGAGGGGGGGGGGGGGTCAGCTCAAGGGGCACCCACCAGTTCAACGACTGACCATGGGAAAATGTAAGGGAAAAGTTTTTCCGGCGACTTCGGCGCCGGAGATACAGCCCTTCCCCTCAAAACCCACCCCCAGCCGCCGGAGGTGGGTTCCCATCAGAAGGAGGCACGTGCCATTTTTAAAAAGGCGGGCCGCACCAGGGATGTATTAGAAGGGTGGAAGGGGGGGGAGGGGGATTTGGCTGGGACTCCCCCTCTTTCCAGGGTCCCCTTGTGGTCCCCACCGAAGGCGGGCCGAAATTTTTTGAAACTAAAATCCTCTTGGCACCAAAGCAAAATTCTATTGCCTTTGGCAAGGCAGCTTGAAGAGGGGAGAGGGACGAATGAGGCTGGAAAGCTGCATAAGCAAGTTGTGCCCCAGCCCCCATTGGGAACCCCCCCCCCAACACCCAACTAGGATGAAAAACACATAAAAAGGGGCTAAAACATGCTTTACATAGGATATTTGATGATTTTGGATGGTCACAGTATCAAAAAAATCAGTTTCGGAAATTTCCATTTTTGAGCTGCCGAGGCTGGAAAGCTGCATAAGCAGGTTGTGCCCTAGCCCCCTTGGGAGCCCCCTCCCCCCAAATACCTAAATAGGGTGAAAAACACACAAAGAGGGTATTGCGCTTTTATAGTCCGTAGGCCTATGTACAGAGGTCGAGGGGCGGGGGGAAGGGCCGATCTTGAGTTCTGTGCCCTCCCCCCGTGGGTGCCCCCCGCCTATGGTGAACGGCGGCACGGAGGGACGAGCCGGTTACGACTATGATCTAACAACCTCTGTTCGTGGTGATTTTGGCTGTCAGCCTCAAACATTGGAAGGGGAGGGGGGGGATCCCGGGGGGGGGGTCCGGGGGGGGGGGTACCCCCCTGTGTGACATTCCGTCTGGTTGTTGTTTCGTTACGGGGCCCTTTACGGTAACCCCCCTCCTCCTAAGTGTACGGCCATTCTAAAACATCCCGGGGCACCCCTCCCCCCCCTGAGGGGGAGGTAGGGTAGGCGAGGCAACAAGAACAGGCACGGTTTCGGAGCTCTGCAGGGGGGGGGGGGATGAACGGCCTGGGAGAGGGGGGGGGGGGTTGCCAGCGCCGGCTATGCCTCACACAAAGCAGGTCCCAAGGCAGTGAGTTTTTGGGTGCTCGCCACCACAAATGATGTGGGAACTGCAACACCATTCCATGGGCTTCTGGTGCGTGCCCCGGTCGGGGGGGGGGGGGGGGGCAGAGTTTTGCTCAAATGGGGGGGGAGGGGCGGGGCCATGAGGCAACGGATACAGGGCTCGCATACGCCCCTGTGTCATAGGCGCATGGTCATCACCACACTCAGTTCAATGTTTTGCCTTGCTGCACTGCAGCACAAACCAGATCAGTGCCTGGTGGGAGGGATGGGGGGGGGGGTCTGGAACCCAAACTGCCAACAGTTTGTGTACCAAAAACAACCCAAATCAATTCTTCCTTTTGTAAAATTCATTTTTTTCCCCAGAATGAAATCCGCGTCCGAGGGAGGGGTTTGGCACAAGGCCTCGGTATCTGATTGTTTCCCTGTGGCGGCAGTGGCTGGGCATAGGCTGGGCGCCCTCGAGGGGTGGAGGGGGGGGTTACCTCCCCCCCTTTCCAATGCATCCGTGGGGCGACCTCAAAAACATTGACGGATTGCAGTGGTCGGCGTTGGTGACGGTTTTCGGCGCCCAGTCTACTATTAGGGCTGGGATCGGGGGGGGGGGGGGGGCACGAGGGGGGGAAGGCGTCATCTGTTGCATATTGATCCATTTAGGGGAGCGGTTGGCGAGTCGACGGTTAACCAACGGCAGTTTGGAGGTTGTGAGCAGGGAAACGGAGGCCGATGCTGAATCGTTGTGCCTGCCGTCCCTTTACCACGCCACAGAGAGGGACAGATACTCCGGGTGGAGGGTACTTGGCAGGCTGTCAGGTCCGAAACCCCACCCGGGATGCAGGCGCGTGCTCAGCGCCGAACACCAAAACACTTAGTTTTTGCCGGACTTTGGGATGCCAGGACCTCGGCGGCGCACCGGCCGGTCACCGTGCGGGAGCAGCTGCGCCGCACGCGCACCCCGTACCCCCCCCCCCCCCTTGTCGTTCCCCACCCCATGGAAGACGGTCCCCCACCACCCCCTGGGGGACGGTCACCAAGTGACGGTCCCCCAACCCCCCCTGGGGAAGGACAAGGGGTGGGGAAGGACAAGGGGGGGGGGTAACGTGTTGGGACCAACTATGGGGAGATGGTCAATCCTTGGAACCGTCCAGCAGATGGAGGAGTGCGTGCAGGAGATGTGTGGGGTGACGGTGGTGGCGGTGTCCCAGGAGGGGTGCAACGACGCCGTGGCACGGAACTATCCCGGGCATGTATAGGAGGGACGGGGGAGAGTCGGGGACGGCGTGGTTGCCTGAAACTGCGGCTGCGGGATTTGCTGAAAGGCGGGGGGCGCAGGAGGCCTAAAAATGGTGCGCCCTGGGGCCTTCTAGGCTGCTTGCTGTCCCTTTCTGCAGGTTTGTGGATGCTTGTTGAAAAATGCTCGGAGGCTCCCGGCTGCTTGCTGTTTGTTTCTGAGGCCTTTTTGATGTTTGCTACTTGGTGACTGCTACTCGCTGGTGGCCATCGTCCCGGTTGTTGTTAGGTCTTGACGCCTTGTGGATGGTTGCCGTCCATTCCTAGTGGCTTTAACGCGACTCATTCCTGGTGGCTTCAATTCGTTGAGGGGGCGCCGTGGGGTGAGACACATGCCGATCATTGGCGCTATACTCAATGCTCACACACTGCCCACATTCGCACCGGGAGATGACAGTGGCAGGCACCCTATCACCATTTGATCGGATATAGGTCACGGTCATGCCCGCAAGGAGGCCATGAAAGGGGCTTGGTTCATACCGTAAGGGGACACCAACACAGCCAAAAATAAGAAATCTACCACCCTGCGAAAATGGCCAAAACGGCCGAAGATAAGAAATCTACCGCCCTCCGAAAACAACAGCCAAAATGGCCGAAAATAATAAATCTACCGCCCTCCAAAAACGGCGAAAATGGACGAAAATAATAAATCCACCGCCCTCCGAAAATGCCCAAAATGGCCGAAAATAATAAATCTGACAGACTGTGATGGTCACATCTTTTAAAGCTTGGAAACACATGGACTGCCCTGTAAAATAGGTGGGCAGGGTTCTGGAAAAACCCCAGTACACGTCCCGCGTACAGCACTCCCTCTGTCTCGGTTTCCCGGCAGGCGGCGTCGGTTGACTGGCAACCGCCGTTGACTAACTGCAAATCTGCCACCCGAGACCTGAGGCCGGCCTCAGTGCACCGTTTGTGGGCTACAAAGCATGGAATTCCGCAGTTCTTGATGAATGTGCGCGAGGAGACATCGTTTTTGTAGTCCATACCTGCAAAACAGCGGGTGTCAACACTTTCATGTGAATCCAACACCGGAAACTATCAATTTCCACCAAAAAAAGAGCGATTTTCAGTCAACTTATGGTCCGGTGGGGGGTGGGGGGGGGGGCAACACCTTTGGCAACTAACTGTTGGCCGAAGGCGCCAAGGGGGGGGGGGGGGGGGGCAGGGGTGGTTGGCGTCCTAGGACCCACGGAGTCGCCCCCCCTGGGCTTATAGTCAAAGAGCTACAAATGGTGCTGTGTTGTGCGAACAAGCCTTGGAAGAGGCATATGCTGATGAATGTGCATGCAAGGACATGATTTGCCGGTGTCTGCACACGCACCACAGGGGGGCGTGGGCAGTTACTTGCAGTTACTTAGCACCACCCCTGTTGTGAGAACAACAGTAAAGTCCCAGATTTTGACGAAAAGGACACCTACCGGTGCTCCGACAAGGGGGGGCTGGCTCTGAAGGGCAACAGAGGGGGTGGGGAGGGGGGGGCGAGGAAGCTAACACAACAAACTGCCATTCGCCACCAACAACGGGCGAGTTTAAATCAGCTTTGAGCTACAAACGGCGGAGGCACTTTTGACACCAGCAGAACGACATTCCCAGAGGACCGCTCTGGCCGGAGGCTGCGCGGGGGGACACCTCTTCATTGAACTCGAAGGGCTGGGGCCCGCTCCGCTCGTACAGCGTGTCCTTGGCCCCGTGATACGTCGGCTGCACCCTCAAGTCGGAACCTTGCGGCCCCAGAGTGGGCGCCGCGGTGGAGGAGGCCGGGGAGGAGGGGTCTGCACTCATCACTGGGCCGTGTGGATGAGCGACGGGCCTCAAAATGCCGCGGCAGACATGCTCTGGAACAGGGGAGGTGTGGGATGCGGGGATCCTGAGCCGCAGGGGGATCAATGGTCGGTTCCGATAGACTGAATGTCCCCGCCATAGACAATTCCAGCCATTAGTCCAGCAGTACCGCGAAGTTCAATCAATGCACGTGTCCCCTTCTTGGTTGGGGTGCTCCACTATTGTAAAGTACAGTGAGGCGTTGCGGTTAGCTCTGTCGGTCACTTGTGTGCTTGTCCTTTCTGCCGACTCTAACGAACAACCAGGATCAATATAAGGCAGTCGTCCATGAGTGTGGACTGCATTCACTGTAGTACGTGCAACTGACTGGGCTGCATAGCATGGCACTCACTCGGCCTTTCCCCGTCCGTTGCTGTTTAGTTTCAAAAAAGTGCAGGGAGTGACATACAAACAGACTTATAAAACTAAGAAAGTAGAGAATGCATGTGTGTAGTGCTAGCTGTGTGTTTGCGGTGGCATAACGCGAGTGTGGTGCCCCGTGCTTCAGTGGAAGCACCCTGGACTCCAGCTTCGCTGGACCCAGGTTCGAACCCCGCTGCCCGAGCCGCCAGAACCGGATCAAGCGGAGCGGCGGCTGGGGCGAAGGCAAGCAACGGGTGGGGTGGCAGCCTCCCGCCGGGCGTGGGCGGTGGCGGGGCGCACTGCTGCAGGTGCCTGGGCACATTTTTTCATAATGCATGAAGTGAACGAAATTGATGCTGCTCGGTCGGAAAAAGTAGATAAGGCCGATGCGAAAGTAAATGAAAAAGCGGGAGGGGCCCCAGTCCCCAGTCGGGCGAGGCCAGTGGGGGGGAGCACTGCTACAGGCCGGGTTCGAACCGGCGATCTATGCGATGATAGCTGACGATGTTAACCACTATACCACACTGCCTCCCATACTGTCTTTGTGTGGGGAAAAATTCAAAACCTGCACAACCGAGCCCAGCTCGGCGGCAGTGGTCCTGCGCCGTCGCTTGGTGGGGGGGGTGTATGTGGACACGATGCAATCACGTGTCGGGGTCTTAAGTACCGGGCATCCGGAGTGTGAGAGCCTTCCCTGGTCCGCCAATCTATCAGCTTCATTATTCCCTAGGATGTCCACATGGGACGGCACTTTAATAAACTTGATGGAGCCTGTGTGTGCGCTGAGGGCGTCAAGAAGAAGTTCCCAGAGGGGAACATTAGAAACCGGACCACTGCTTCCCGTCCATCCCCTGAGTTTCCACCGGCGTGCCGCGCCTGTGGCTCCCAAGAAGACGTACTCACTATCGGTGCAGATTGCGACTTTACCAAAAGAAAGGATTTGCAATGCTCGTACCACGGCCAGGAGTTCAGCCGTGTTGTTTGTTTGTCGGAAATGACATATGCAGAGATGCTGATGTCAGGGTGCGCGTAGATGCCATATCCTGCTACTCGGCCCACGCCCTCCGTTTCGGCGGATGAGCCATCTGTGAAGACTAGGGTGTATCCGTCCGCGGAGAGAGTGTCAAAAATCCCTTCCAGCTCCGCCGCCCGTTGTTGTTTGCGCAGTCGGCGCGTTGTTTCTTTGCGTTGTTTTTTTGCTGGGCGGGGGGCTGGGGGGCGTGACAATGGGGGTGTTGCAGCACTCCATCATGGAGTAGCGACTGTAGTGCTCCGATGAAAAGACGCAGGTCATGATCCGAAATAGGAATGTTCGAAGGACAGGTAGCCCATAGTTTCAAAGTGGCTATCCAAATAGAAACAAAGCGGGACCAGGTAGCAGAATATTGGAGCTGATGTTTTTTCTTTTGGCAAACCTGCCAATTCGCATAAACCGCCGCCCAGGCCAGGAAGCCTGTCGGGCATTGAAAAGAAGACTGTAGGGAGGAAGAAAGCAAGGATGTAGGACATTCCTCAGCCGTGGCCGTGGGAAAGCATTTTGTGATAGTCTTAAAGGCGACTTTGAGGAGGGAGCACTCCGTGCGCGTGATCAATTGTCTCTAGCTCACCGTCAATTGGGCACCACACATCATCCGGTTTCCTATCCTTTTGCCGCTCCCCCACAGGGAGGCAGGGCCATAGCATCTGTCTGATGAAGTCTTTATGTTGTGCGGGAACATTGAAGGAGTGAAAGGCCCTCCATACCCCAAGCGGTTGCCTTGGTGCGAGGGAGGTAGAGGAGCAGAGAAACAAGGCCATGGATTTGGTGGTCCATCGTGACCAAACATCCGCCCCCGGAACGGGGTGGCTCCGTGGGTGCCTGGCCAAGATTTGAGGAGCCATAATGAAACACTCCCTGTTGATAAATGCTGGCCCAAGTGGGCGCGATCTGCGAAATATGTGTGCTGTTGTTGACTAAATCTCCCACCGTAGTGACCCCCTGCCGGATGAGCTGGGGGCAATAGTACGTGAGGGATGCTGGCTTGGAAAACAGTTTGTTGTGCCAGAGTGGGGTGCTGGGCGATAGTGTTTCAGGCCGGCTGAAGGCCACTTTAGAGGTGACGAGTGAGTATGCTCGAGCGCTCCATGCGAGATAAGGCATTTTGTGCCAAGCAACATTGCTCCCCATTTGAAAAGTGTGGAGCGTAGACGGGGATATATCCATGCCGTACTCAGTGGCAAAACACTCATAAGACTCGGTGACACATTTAGGGATGACCTCGGTTTTGTAGATTTGACAAATAAAAATAGTGGAAAACTGCCAAAGCCAAAAGGTGTCGGGGGGGGCCAGCTCCAGCCCCCCCTGCTCTTTGCTGTGCAACAAGATGTCCAGTGTGATGCCCCAGTTGTTGAGTTTGAGGGCAATCCGATAGATTGTTTTAACCGCTGCGATGACGTTGTCTGTCGGATAGACAACGCGAGATGGGTACACCAGTAGTGGGAGAATCTAGCTTTGGAGGAGTTCCACCCTTTCAGCGAGCGAGAGGGACCACGACTGCATGGAAAACGCACGTCCTATGGCTTTCCTTAGTGCAGGTCCACAGGCCTCTTCCGCTGTGGTAGCCCCAAGGACAATGCCCAGGTACTTGTATTTTTCAACTATTTTGAGGTGTGTGCTCAAGAGCTGAACCCTGTGCAAGGGGTCCCATTGCCCCTTGAGCAGTATGTTGGACTTATCCAGGTTTGTGTACAAGCCTGTAACTTCAGAGAATTCTTGAACCCTACTCCAGACCAAGAGGAATACCCTCACCCCTGTGTTGGGGTCGCAGTCAATGATGATGATTGAATCGTCTGCATAGAGCAAAACTTGCACGTGGGCAGACAAATCCATAAGTTTATGAATGATGGGAGAAATGAGCATTGCAAATATGATTGGTGAAAAAGGGCACCCTTGTCGGACACCCGAACGAGGGAGGATCTTGTGGTCTGAGTAAATGTGATCACAAACAAGCACGCAGAATGGCGCTGTAAACAGTAGTAAGCAAAGGGCAATTAGGCTGTCTGGTAGTTGCATAAGGTTGAGGAACGTGCGAGTGTACTCGTGTGAAACAGAGTCAAAAGCCTTCTTGAAATCGATGGGGCAAAACAGGGCGTCCCCCGGGGAGTTCCAGGAGCCGAAAGTATGCCATAGATTAGTGAAGATCGATCGAACCCTGATGAAACCCCGTTGCTGAATGGGGTTGAGGGCATCAAGGTAATCTCTGAGCTGCAGGGCCAAAATGGCTGCCACCCATTTATGTGAAGTGTTTTGCAGCACCAAGGGCCGCAAGTTGTGGACCGAAGCAGTCCCAAGTCCTATCGGAATGGGATTCAGGAGGGCCAGTGACCAATCGTCGTTGAGTGTGTTAGAGGCCAGAATGCCCTTGTATATGTCAAGCATAACAGGGCAAAAGAAATCCGAAAAAGCTTTGTAGATGGAAACCCGTACCCCATCAATTCCGGGCGCCGATGTGCCGTTCAAGGACTCCAGCGCAGCGTGCACTAGGTCCAGTGACAGCGGTTGTATCAGCATTTTTGTCATCAATGCTGTCTTTTTGCCACGAAAAAATGTTTCGAGATAAGATGTTACCTCCGGGTTGGATTTTCTGGAGGGATTCATTGTTTGTTGCCAATAGGTGACAATTTCAGAGACCATGGATTCAGGTTCGGGCAGAAGCTGGCCAGACCTATTGCGCAAAAAGTATAGTTTTCGTTTGAAATGTAGCTGTTTGGTGAGTCTCCAGACTTCTTGGCAGCGGCGCTAGGGTTGAAAATGATGCGGGTCGTGTAAAGTAGTTTTAAGCTTATCCAGTTCCTGCTGTCCTGAACGGTCGGTGTCTGACCGTTCGGCCAGAGCTGTTAAAATTTGATAAGCCGCTTTTGCAGATGAGGGAGTGTACCCATGTTCCTTAAGGTAGCGCCAGGCTCCCTCCGAAAGGCGATGTGTAGAAGAAACCATCAAGAGGGATTGTAGTTCCGTGATGCATGTAGCTCTGTTGGCCTTCTCATAGGAGAAAGTTGCTGTTTTGATACATTCCAAACCGTCCGCCCACTTGGAGTAACCCTCAGTGTCAATGGAATGCAGTTCAGTCTGTAGTTGTTGGAGGGTTTCCTCCGAGGAAAGGAAAGTCGTAGGGATTCTGAGTCGCTTCCCCTGTTTGGTAGGCCTGGCTGACAGTGAGGCAATAACCGCCTTGTGGTGTGAACTGGCCACAAAACGGGTATAGCACTCTGCAACGGAGTTTTGGAAATTCTAATGGAGGAGGATTCCATCAATCCGTCGTCTCCTGTCAAGAACGGGAGTACACTCATTTGTGGTTAGGTGGGGCCTAGCCAACACGGTCGGCTTTGCTGGGGCAAAGCCCCACGTCTAGCCTTCCAAATCAAAATCGGAGTGTCTGCCACTGTGGAAACATGCGTATGTGTCGATAAGCTGATGGTTTGTCAAAAAATCAAGTTCCGCTTCACGGGCGGCGATGACAGTAGAATGCTCAGAAGATAAATGCGGTGCGGAAATGTCCCTTGAGGGGACTGTAACCGAATTGTGGTCGGACAAATAGATGGTGTCTCCCGGAACGAGAGTGGGCGCAGCTTGCGAAAGCAAGGTCCATTGGCGTTGTCTTTCGACAGCGTCATGATGAAAATGATAAACGCAGAAGTGATGCTTGACCCCAATGGGGTCAGACAGCTGAGCAAAAAGGTGTCAGTTTTCAATGGCATACGAATTCAGGAGGGTCCAGGTGTTGTGGAAAATCAGTGCGGCACCCCCTCTGCCTTTGGGGCTCAGGTTGGAGAGGAGGACGAACCCCCAGTCCTTGAAACGCTCAGTGAGCTGTTCAAGGCATTGATCATCCTTGATGTGTGCCTCCTGGAGTCCCATTACATGAATGGAATTACGGTACAAAAAACGGCATATCTGGACGTGTCTGTCCTCCGGAAAATTGTCGCGGACGGGGACCTTGGTGGTCAGCCCGTTGGCGTTAAAAGTGGCTATCTTAGTGTGCGCTGCGGCATAAACCACTGGCTGTTGGTTGTCTCTTGTCGGACGCCCTACTGCAGATGGTTGGTGGTGTGCTAGTTGTTGGGAGTGTGACGTCATAAGTTCATGTAGGCTGCTTCACCGTTTGCGCATAGGAGGGCTTCTTTGATTCAGTAGAAGCAGGTTTTTTGCTGTTGGCCATAGATTCACGCTTGAGATTGTTAAACTCATCAATGGGGATGATGGAAATGGAAATCTATTTCGCTTCGTCATGAAGCATGACGCTTTGATTTGTGGAGGCGAATTTGCCTTTTATTCGCCATGCGGCGGTGGAAAACCGTTCCGGGTTCCATGTTGACCGGACCGCTGACTCGGCAAGAAAACCATTTTCATTGAGAAAAGACAGTAGGGCGGGGCCCTGTAACCAAATGAAAACGTCATACACGACTTTAAGATCAGAACGCCCCTCCGGGGAGGACGAGGCGGAAGGGGCGGAGGAGACTGATTCCGTGTCGGACTCCCCCTTAAACCAGTCGCGCTGACGTTCGTCCTTAAACAGTAGGCCATTGGCCTTCATTTGGACATAAGGGCCAGATATAAATTGTTCAGTAGCGGACTCAGTGGAAAGACCCACCCGCAGCTTGTTAAACCCGGTGACCTGCAGATATGTAGGGTCAGAGATATCAGAGAGGTCTTGCTTGACATTACGCCAGAGATGTTTGGCGTAGGTCTCCTTGTGAGTCTTCTTATAGAAGACATCAAGGACAGTGTGGCAGCGAGGGAAAATGGAGCCGTCGAATTCCCACATGCTCATGAGGGCGAAGAAGTCCAACTTTTTGAAATGAGCAGTGAAGCTAGCGCACTGAGGTGCGTCCAGATTGACCAAGAAGATTTTTGACTGTATGCCTTGCTGTCTCAGATTGACCGGGCCCGGAACGTTGAAGCATTGGGACCCGGTCATACCTAGCTTCAGCATTGTTTGTGTCATATCCTTTTGAGACATATGCACAGCATGGGAGTGGAGAGGGGACTCCGGCAACTGGCAGGGTTTGCGGTCCAAGGTGCGCCCCTGGGACAGCAATCTTGTAGAAAAACGGGCTGGTTCCATCCTTTGATCTATAGAGGTAGCAGTGTGCAGAATAACAAAGAAATTCCTGGAGTGTCCATTGGTGTCCTGAAGCTGTCTGGAAAGTCTTGAAAACGCCTGTGGCGTACAAGAGGAGTGTTGCAACTGTGTGTCACACCAGTGTGGGAAATTGTGCTGATGTGTCAGGTCGACCAAAATGTCGATGCGTTTCGGCCGCAACTTGGTGTATAGAAAGTTCGCTGTTTTGACACAGGACGTGAGTTCCGTGTCTCTCGTGACTAACAAAAAGTTAGTCTGCGAGTTGGGGAAGTGTTGTGAAAGATCATCATCTGTGAAATCCGTGAGTCCTTTCCAGCTTTTGGGAGAACCATCAGTGGAGAAGGCGGCAGTGGCTTGAAGGACCACAAAGTCTTGCAGCCAATTAAATTGCATCATGAGGAGCTGTTGCTCAGAGTCGATGAGTGAGGTCAGAAACTCAGGGTCGTGCAAGGTTTTTTCGTTGGCACATAGATCAATGCCTGCCTGAATGTTTGCAGGAGTCATGGAGACCCCTGGATCCGTAGCAGAGGGTGGGTGGTCAGCCGACCCTTGGGCTTCGGCCGGCTTTTTTTTTTTTGAGCGGGGAGACACCCAGAGCGTTTGAAAGCTTAGAGTGTACCTTTTCTCTCTGGTGTAAGAGTACCTTTTGTTGTTGCATGACCTGTTCCTACTGCTTAGAGACGACATCTGATACCTTTGAGTTAGGGTTGCAAAGCAGGTCGAAAATGCCCTTCTCCGCCTCCCCGATTTGTGAGTTTATGATAGTCCACTGTTTTTGGAGGCGAGTAGTGTCCTCGGCAGTGACTTCGGCTCCAAGTTGTTCATGTTGACTTTCCACCTCTTTGGCTGGGGTGATGAGAGCAAAATAGTTCTTACGGGCTTTCGGAAGTGGATTGTCCTCAGCAATGTCCAGCTGTTGTAGGGTCATTCGAATAGTGATGCCCAGATCATCGATAGACTGCGTGAGGCGCTGTCCGTAGGAAGCATTTTCAGGGCTGTTGAGGTGTCCGGATTTCTCCAAATTGCTCTTTTCGTTCAGTAGCGCACTTCTCTTAGAAGTGAGATCCAAAATATTGTTTGCAGAGGAGAGTTGTAGACCTCTTGTCATAGGGTCGTCACTAACGGCTTGTTCCATCATTTCGTCAACAATTTCTTTTGACCGTTGCTGCGTAATTTGATTCAGGATTGTAATGAGGTGCTGAGAAAGCGAAGCTTTAGAAGCTGCAGTTATAGGAGTCGTGAATGTTTTATTTGAGATATTCCAGTTGCATTGCGACAGTAATGGCGTCAGAGCTGCCTCGGTGAGCGGAGCTTGTCGGAGAACATCTTGTACGGATGCTGTCATAGAGTCGGCACTGGTTGAGGTAATGGCTTGCAGTAGCTGCCGAATGGAGCTGTCATCGATAACTGGTACGGCAAATTCATCCATGATTGTGACGTGGTAGGCTGGGGCACTCAGAAACAGCGAGCGAACCGTGCGAAGCGTCTGTCACGGCTGGCGGAATTACTGACCGAAAGAGTGTTGTAGGATGAAGTGTTGAAGAGCAGGGGGGTAGGTGATGAACCTCCACTCCCAGTAAACGGCAGACGGTAGTAGAAGTTGGTACAAGCAGTGCTTGAGTCCGAATTGAACTTGATGACTAGTTGGGAAAAGAAAGTCCGCCACCAGGTAGATCGGCCTGAAGCTGTCGACCAAATCTCCGTCCAGGAAAGCTGGAACGTTCCGTCCCAATCGAAATGCCTGCTGTTCGTGGGTCTCTTGTGCTTCTTGAGGTGTTGGCGGCGACAAAGGTGGTGGGGAGGGCAGCGAAGGCGGATTTCGGGCTATCTCAGCCTCAATCTCCTCCCAGTGTTGCTGCACTTCCCAGTGAAGAGGTGAATCGGTATTTATGGGTTGGTGAGCGTTGTCAGTGCCTTGGGGCATGTCCCCGGGCTGGCATGGCATGAAAAGAATCGAAAAAAAATAGACACTAAGAAAGTGAGCCGTAGGGGGGGGGGGTGGCCATCCCGCCCCATCACGTTGCCATGGTGACGTGTGGCTTGGCGAAGGGTTGAACGATAGAAAGGGTCTCCACATGTGTGTGTGTGTGTGTGTGTGTGTGTGTGTGTGTGATCTGTACTATTTATGAGGTTGATGGCTTTTAATGTCCTGGCCGCTCTTGCGACGGGAGGGTTAGGGGTTAGCGGGTTAGAGCCTGCCTGAAGGCTGCCCTATCTCACCCCCGGCCCCCCGGTATGTCGCGGCGCGGCGGAAGGACGTCCGCCCTTGACTTAGGTCACCTCACTTGAGGCTCTCCCGTGCACCATCACCGGCACCCTGCTGCCCCCCTGATGCGCCGGAGCCGGCGCCTCCTTGCCTCCTGCTGGGGGGGCGTGCCGCCCTCCTGGGCTGTGCCCCAGAACCGCCCGTGCCGCTGCCTGCGGCCACGAAGGGGGGAGGGGGCGATCCGGAATCCCCACCCCCCACGCCTCTTTCGCAGGGCCGGCGGCGGTTGAAGCCGACGTCCCCACATGAACCTCCTCCGGGCTGGCGGTTGCGGAAACCGACTGCCCCAGCTCCAGCCCTGGAGCTGCTGGATGCACCTGTGGGAGGGGGTGATTGTGATCCCCCTCCCCCCATGTACGCACCTTGTGCCCTGAGTGCGGGCTCGGATCGCACGGGGGGGGTTCCCTAGCCTGTGACATCACTGGGCTAGCAGAAACGAGAGCCAGCTGGGCCCCACCACTCACGGGGAGGCCGGCGGCTCTGGCTACCGGCAGGGCCCCTCCGTTCCCACCGCTGGTGGGCTGGGCCAATGGCCCTCTCAAAGATGGTGGCAAAGCCGCCACGCCCCCCCTCCCCTGGCCCCGTGGTCTGGGGGGCAGGAGGCTGGGGCGAGGGCAGTGGAGGGGGGGGGTGAGGCCCCATCCCCCGCCAGATGAAACAGAATCTGACCCCCAGGGCGCCGCACAGGGCAGGCGGCCCGGGGGCGGGTTAGGGCATAAATTGATGGGGGAGGGGGGGGCAGAAAGGCGCAGCCCCCCCTCCCGAAAACTACCCGTCAGGAGCTCCAGCGTCGCCACCTGGAGCTCCTCTATGCACGCGCGGGTGCACACCTCATCCTCCAGCATCTCCTGCTGCCTCCCCCCTCCCTGAAAGACTTCCTCAAAAACAATGCAGCCCCCTGATGCCCCAGGGCAAGGCAGGGGGGGGGGCTGGTCCTGACCACCTCCACCCCCCTCCCCCCAGGGAACCAAGATAAGTGGGTAAGGGCCGGGGGGTCAGCACAGATGGCGCCCTGGGTGCTGGGGGATGCGTCCCCTCCAGCCCCAAACGCCCCAGTAGCGCCGCAGACAGTGCCATTGGCAGCCTGCAGGCTGCGCGAAAAGTCACAGATGGCGTCCTGGCCGCCGGGGGACGCTTCCCCTCCAGCCCCAGGCGCCCCGGTAGCGCCACACACAACGCCATTGGCAGCCTGCAGGCTGCCCGAAGAGTCACACATGGCGTCCTGGGCGCTGGGGGATGCGTCCCCACCAGCCCCAGGCGCCCCGGTAGCGCCACAGACGTCGCCATTGGCAGCCTGCAGGCTGCCCGAAGAGTCACAGATGGCGTCCTGGCCGCCGGGGGACGCTTCCCCTCCAGGCCCAGGCGCCCCGGTAGCGCCACACACAACGCCATTGGCAGCCTGCAGGCTGCCCGAAGAGTCACACATGGCGTCCTGGGCACTGGGGGATGCGTCCCCTCCAGCCCTAGGCACCCCGGTAGTGCCACCGACAGCGCCATTGGCAGCCTGCAGCCTGCCCGCAAAGTCACAGGTGGCGTCCTGGGCGCTGGGGGATGCGTCCCCACCAGCCCCAGGCGCCCCGGTAGCGCCACAGACAGCGCCACTGGCAGCCTGCGGGCTGCTTAAAAAGCCACAGATGGCGTCCTGGGCGCTGGGGGATGCGTCCCCACCAGCCCCAGGCGCCCCGGTAGCGCCACAGACAGCGCCACTGGCAGCCTGCGGGCTGCTTAAAAAGCCACAGATGGCGTCCTGGGCGCTGGGGGATGCGTCCCCACCAACCCCAGGCGCCCCGGTAGCGCCACAGACAGCCACCGCGGCAGCAGCTGCCATGCCTGCAGCTGCCTTTTTTGCACCTGCAACGTCTGCAGCTGCCGGTTGCGCGGCTGCATCGTCTGCAGCTGCCAGTGCAGTACCTGCAATGCCTGCAGCCGCCGCTGCAGCCGCTGCCTTGTTTGCAGCTGCCATTTTCGCTGCTGCCACGTCTGCTGCCGCCGGTTCCGCAGCTGCTGCTGCTGCATCATCCGCTGCTGCCGCCTGCACCTCCAGCTTGCCATACAGGGGGCAGGGCTCATCCGCCCATGCCCCCACTGGGCCCCACAGGCCAAGGGGGTCAGTGCGCTGCAGGCATACCTTGGCCCCCTGCTCGATGAGGCCCAGACCGCTGTGCGCTGCCGCCGTCGACTCCTCGTGGTCCAGGGCTGCGTCGGCTGCCGATGCCGCCTCCGGTGTCGTGTCCGAGACCGACACGACGATGGCCGCTGCCGCTGCCACTGCTGTCACGGTCGCTGCCGCCGTGGACGCCGCCGCCAACAACGCGACCGCTCGACGCGCCCTGGCGCGGGCTCGCCCTTGTGCCCTCCGGCCCGGCTCGCCCCGGGAGGGCGTCGTGGGCGGGGGTACGCATGTTGCCGGCAGCTCCGGCCACTCCGCCGTGGCGGCCGCTCGCCCCGGCTGGGCCCCGGCTCGCGCGATGTGCACAATAGCCTCCTCGTCCTCGACCGCTTGCTGAATAGCCGGCTCCGCCTTGGCTGCCAACGCTGCCGCCGCCAGCACTCCCGCCGCCGCCGTTGCTGCCGCGGCACCCTCGACGGGCTCGGGCTGGGGCTGGACCTCCTTCGCGTAGGGCTGCTGCTGCTCGCGCATTTGACGATGTACTTCTCGCCACTGTCGCGGAGTCTGCCCCGGGGGCAGCCGGAAGTACTCGCTCTTTTTCTGGCGCCTTGACCGTGGTTGGGCGCTTACCCACAAAATGCCAGAACCGGCCGTCTCTCGGCGTTGAGGGCTACCCACGGCCCCCTGCCAGGGCCGAGACCCGCGCCCTCACGTCGCGGGCGGCCGCGGCTTCCGCGGCAAGTACTCCGATGGGGGACCAAGCTGCGGCCCTCACCGCGGCCCTCACCGAGGCCATTGTCGTGGCGCTGCAGCCACTGCTGCGGCGCACCCCGTGGGGGGACCCCCTCATCGCGGAGGACTCTGACGAGGGGGGTTGGATACGCGATGGAGCCCTGTACTATTTATGAGGTAGATCCTTATGCAGTCGTGAGATGGCAGGTGCATTCGGCTCAGTCTGTTGTCGCCTCTTTGCGCCTGTGACCCACCCCTCCTGCAGAATCACAACCTCTGTGTGAATCTTGTTATGTAACCTCGGAGCTGGCCGTTCTGTGTGCCCCCAAAAAAAGCTGGCGGCAGATCGCTTCCGTATCCGACGTCTCTGCCAGCCCCTGTGGAACAGGGGTTGGTGAGGAGGGCGGGGATGGCGTTTTGGGCCTCCGCCGCTTAGGGGCGGGAGGCGTTGGGGGTTGATGTGGAGACCTAAAGGAGGCTTGACTTGGTTGTGAAGGCCCTACTACTCGTGGGCGCTTACATGGTTGTTTTGGCTGTTGAGAGGAGCAACGCTTCCTGGATGGCTGGACCGGGGTGCATACTTTGTGATGCCCCCTCGCACAACAGTGCCTTACCTTCCGTTGTGTGCGCGTGCAAATGGGGCACGGCGGCAGCCTGTGGGCTTCACAGAGCTGTAGTTGCGGGCGGCGAGGGACGTGCCCCGCTTCGTGATGCCCCAGAGAGCAGCATTCGTTGGCTGCTTTGCGCAGCCTCTTGCACATGATGCACGCTGAGAGTGAGTGTGTGTCACATACAGGGGCATTTGCTGGTGCCCTGTTTATGTTTGTCTGTGTTGCTTGCGGTGTGTGCCTGCTTGTTCCCGTGTACGGGCCCTGTGGCAAGCGGCCGTCGCCGATGATGGCGAAAAAATATGCTCCAAAATTTGAGCCTGTGGCTCCACCCTTGGCCGTGAGCTGTGCACCAGATGCTGGTGCCCGGCCTGTCTGCAATTTCCCGCACGGGGCTCTGTGCAGTCGATGTGCTTCAATCTCTGCTGCCGTCTTACGCGGGCGGTATGTGTATGGGCGCAACGCATGTGTGCGGTGTGTTCCCGCCTTGGCCACCCACTGCTCCTCACAATATTGCACGAGTTTGCGGATGTGTGGAATCATGGCCTCGGGGCGTGCAAAATACGGGCGTTTATTCAAACCGCAGATTGCTGGTCCCCCCAGCGGCACAAGCGAGCCACAGCGGGTCACCGTGCCGGCTGGGTGTAGCTGGCCTGAGGTGACTAGTTGCTAGGCGCTGGCCATTGCCAAGCGCAGTACCCTACCTCTTTCTTGTAGGGACAGGGTATTGCCTGTATACTTCGCCTGAGGCGCATGGGGGAGGGTGCGTTGTGCAAACTCTTCGAAATCAATTGCCAGTTCCAAAAAGGTGACAGTCCCCTGTTCCTCCGGCCATGTCAGGGCTCGTAGCCAACTGAGGAGGTCTGCGAGGAAGCTCTTTTCCGATTTCCATTCATGCCCCTTGGGGGTGCGGAGTGTCTGGGCACCGTGTGCCACCGCTTGGGGCAGTGGCCCAACAAGCTGTTGATAGGGGTATTGCCTGACTTGCTGAGACATCCTGTATCCTGCAAAAATGGAAGGGCTGTGCGCATCTCGCTTTTTGCATGTTGTTATAATGCATACATACATGGAATGTACCGCGCGTATGAAGGTGAACACTGCACCAGATTTGATTGCCGCCGTGGAGAGTTCTGGGGCTAATCCGCATCGCCGTAAGCATGTCGGCCACTGGCCGGGTGGTGGAAGCTCTGGCAATAGGGAAAGGGCCGTGTGTACAAGCGCCAACAGCAGGCCATGGACGTGGTCCCACGCTGCACAATGCCAGAGGATATGTTCCTCGTGTTCTGGGGACGCATTACAAAAAGGACATGCGGATGAGGTGCGTAGGCCTCTTTGATACGCGCGCAGCGCGGTCCAGGTCGCTCCGAAGAGAACCCCTCGCAATATGGTCCGTTCTAGTTCGGACCCAAAGCTGGCAATGCTTGGCTGCAGAAGTTGTCTGTTTGTGGCATAGTGCAGACCCGCAAAAAGGCGTGGTCGCCGTTGGACTAGCGAATCTAACAATTGCTTCCTGGGCTGTTCGCGGACTTCGTGTTTTACAGTTTGGTTGTCCCCATTTGTGTGTGTGTGTGGGTGCAATTCCATAAAGGCTGGTGGGGTACCGTGTAGTGCAACTTATGTGCAGTGCTGTGCGACAAGGGGGGGCAGGGTGTTCCATAAAGGCTGGTGGGGTACGGTGTAGTACACCCGGTGTGCAGTGCTGTGGGAAGGGGGGGTAGGGTGTTCCATAAAGGCTGGTGGGGTACCGTGTAGTACACCCAGTGTGCAGTGCTCTGCGGGAGTGGGGTGTTCCATAAAGGCTGGTGGGGTACCGTGTAGTACACGCATCCCTACACTTCATCACCAGGCCGTTATGGTCCGCCGGCATCATGACAGCAGGGCCACCCGGCTCTTCTTTAAGGCGGTTCCACTGCACAAAGCGGAGTTTGTGTTTATGATGGAAGTGTGCAACCACCACCTTTAGGACGAAGTCACCCTTCTGTAACTTTACCACCATCACACGACAATTGAGCACTTTTGTTTGCAGCAGACTCCACTCCGATGTTTTCCATACCAACGCCCCCCCCCCCCTTGCCAGTTGGTTCCGAGTACTAGAGTCAGGAATACCCAAACTTACATAATTCCCGAGAGCACAATTGTTCTTCCGCCGGTGTCGTGATATGAGGCTCTTGGATGCCAATCACTTCCAGCAAGGCCGCATGGGCATAGTTAGTTAACTGACACAATCGAATCTGTTTTCTGGAACCCGTTTTTGACTTTGCACATCAACCCATTCATGTTACATGTCATGACACCCAATGGGGCCTGCAGGAAACCCTCACCTTGCATCGGAACTAGAAGTTGACACTTCAGATCTCTTGAATTTTAACTTTGATAATGAACTTCGAACCTCGGAAGCCAAAGCCATGGCATCATCCATTTCCTTGGCGTCATCAGAGGAGCACCAACCCTTGGCCTGGACTGAATGGCCTCAGAAACCTGGGCTTTCTTTGCGATGTAATCGATCTCTGCTAGTAGTGAGACCGTTTCAGAGCCCCGGACACCGTGAAACACCATTCCCGCCAGCTGACCAATGGATTCACCGGAGACACGCCATGTTGCAGTTCGAATCTCACCCACACTGAAACGAACACGATCAATCGCGAAGTCTTTATTCTTGGTAAAAGATGCAAAAACAGCAGCCATGTCGGTCATGTCCCACCAGGGGGGTACGCTCACCGCATACAGGGTCGGCACCTTATCTGCATTCCAATGTTCTGGGATGGGCCTGCGCTTTTCAGCGGAGGTCAAAAATTTGCCGGTGCATATATCTTTGAAGCATAGACCGAGGTTAACAGACAACTTGTGATACACGATTTTTTTTTGACGAAGCTGCAATAGTTCTGCAATAGTTTTGCAGTAGTACGAGTCAATCTTGGGATCTAAGTACACTCTCAAAACGTACCATAGCTTCTTCCCCTTTCAATGACAGGGATCGAGGATGACAAAGAAGGAGCAACTTATATTCCTACCTTGAGTATACCTACAGAGCAACCTGGGGTCGCCACAACTCATGTTTGGCCCTTGTCTTCTTACCTATGACAAGTTTTCTTTGCTCCCGGGACTTGCATGGGTGAGTTTGGTGATATTCTGATTCACCCTGTTATCCTCCTAGTGGCACACGTCCGTTTGGCCCGTGGCGGTGAGCAGGCCGTGTTTTGTGGTGCTTCCTCGCGCCATTGCAAGCCCTTTTGTATTAGTGCGTGCCGTAGACTCAGGATATGATATGATAAATCCACCTCATGCAGCCACTCCTGGTATGTCTTTTCCATATAATGCAGCCATTGACCCACCCTCCTATACCAAATACCGTCATAGTGCCGGTCTCTCAGAACACTTTGGCACCCATTGTTGTGCATGTCCTATGCCTCCAACTTCTAATACACGATTTTGAGCGGGTCCCAGCCTGCGTCTGTCACCCCTATCATTTTGGCCGGGCCCAAGAACTGGAGGTATAGGGGAGATTTATCCCCGAAGAGGTCCCGAGTACCCCAGAACGCTGCCAGCAGGCTGGAATACATGAAGGGAGACCAAGCAGAACGGAACGACTTTTTGATGAATACTTCAAACACAGGATGCATCGTTTTAATTCCATCTCCCCTATACCAGTGGACCGGCTGGACGGCAAAGAACGGAGTCGATCCGTGTCTATCTGCGAGAAGCTCAACCATCTCTGGTTTCATACGCGTGAAAAACGGCGGAGAGTGCTTAGAGTCTATTCCAGGCCTCGGGCACTGGTCATACGGGTCCTACTGGATGCCATAACGGTATTGATGTTGTCCCTATGCGCCTGCACCATGTACTGGTGTGGTTTCACTGTTGGTTCTTTTTTTCTTATGGTTGACTCCAGAAGTTCAAAGAGTACTCAAGACTGTGCTTGGCAAAGTGGGCGTCTCCGGCATATGATACAGTGGATCCCCGCAACGGGGGGCACATGGCAAAGACCCAGAGTTCACATGCGTATACCAGAGGGCTCTCTGATGCGGTAGGCAAAACCGCCACGCCATATGGCAAGCCTATAATGCGTAAGATTTAAGGAGGTTAAGACATGCTGGAGCACGTGTGTGCCATTCCCCACGGGTCCTCAAGAGTGACAAGCTTTCGTCGCTTTGCAGGGGCCATGACCGGTGGCGGGCGTTGGCCGAGGATGCCGGGCCTTTTGCAGAACTGATGTTTAGGCAGAGGCGACTCCACCCGGTAGGCGGCGCGCTCAGATGCCCACGATTGGCTCATCACCGAAGAGAGCTGAATCCTTCGGTTATGCTGCTGGTAGTGCTGGTCTGCGGAGGTGGTCCACACTCTAGCACGTCGCACAAGGGAGTGCCAGTGCCGTGATTGCCGCACCAGATCATCTCGCACGTCGCGGTATGAATCCATCAGTGAGGCCCCGAGAATGGCACGCTGATGCAGAAACCAAGGCTGGGCCAGATACTGCATTGCTGAAGCTACCTGTTGTGCCCCTGGGTCTGCGGCACTAGGACAGAGGCACTGGTCGAGATATTTCACCGCCCATGACCTGGTATGGTATGGCTGCGGCCGGTCCCATGTGCGCACCGCTCTACGGTGGGACGTCTCTTGGGACGTACTGGTCTGGTTTCACTGTTGGTTCCCAGAAAACACGTTTTTCCGGTGAAAACCAAGGCTGCATCAGCCTAAGCATTTTAAACACTGGAGAACATGGAGAACAAGCCTTTCATGAATCTCATCTCACGGGTGGAAAATGCCACCCACACATCATACGCAGTGTGATCAAACAAATCAGTGGCTTTACGATCAACCAGGTGAATACGGTCACAATGCATTGGAACATTACCTGATAGGCTAATCGCGCGCTCCAAAAATGACCCTGTCTTCCTCCGATTGGAACAGAACAAGACCCACATTTCCCTGATTGTGTCCAGGACCCGGCGCATGTTTTCTTGAACTTTGTCGTAGTCCTCCATTAGAGCCACAAAGACTACCCCCCCCCCCCATGGCCCGGGCCGTGTTTCTTCTTTCGAGAGGGGGGGGGGCATTTGCAAAGGGGGCCATGTTTCTTCTTTCGAAGGGGGGGGGTCCATTGACACGCGCACGGGGGGCCATTGACGCGAATTCTCATCAAAACTCAAAAAAAAATTATTTCTGTATGCATTTTCTAGCTTGCGCCATCGGTAGAAACGTGGTGGGGACCAATGCTTGGTACCTCTTGCATCTTTGAGGTGACTGTGGAGCTCATGCTGGCCACCTTTTGCAATATTTTAATGCTTTTACACCATTTTTTGTTGTGGTGCTCAACATTTGTTTCCCATGCCTTTCCTTCTTCACACATAGAAGCACACAATAGCAAACACGAAGAAAACGCGCAACTGCAACTCCATAAAAAATGATGGTTGAAACTGATGACCCCAGGCCTGCTTCAAAAAGTTTCAGCACCATATACTTCATGTGCGCAACACTGATGTTTTCAAACAGACATGAATCCCATGCAACTGCAATAGGCTGACCGACGGAATGAATCACGGCACTTTGACCTGAGCAAAACATGCTGAAATCTGTGGCCCCAGGCCGGCTTGAAAAAATTTCAGCACTGTGAACCTGGCTGGATCACTCTGCGTTGCAAAGCTCCCAGGAGTTGATCACTATGGCTGTCAAACACTGCAGCAAAGCAGGGGCAGCTGGGTGGAACAATGCACTGCAGAAGAAATGAGCAGTAACAACATGGATGGACCACTCTGCGTCTGAAAAGAGGTCCCCACTCAGCAACCAGAACACACTGCTTGCCTGTCTACACATGTACTTACTGGCGGATCAATGGTCCGCTCTGATAGACTGATTATCCCTGCCATAGACACTTTCAGCCACTAATTTGAAAGGGGTGCACTTGGTGCATCACACCGTCAGGCATGGGTGTGAAAGGCAACAAAAGAAAGCGGGGCTGTGGGGTTGGAGTGAGACATTTGCTCCAGCTGCCATCATATAGTCCCTTCCTCAAACCCGAGACCTTGGTTCCCCTGAAACATGAAATTGTGCACATAGGCTCTGGCCAACATGGCCGAGTTGCAATGCAGGCAAGACCAGACAATCTCAGGCTGCTCCATGCGGGACTTGGAACATCGAGAAATGAAAATCTACATTGAAAAAACAAACACATGACACCAAGGATGGTGCCCATCACATGTCATTGCACACTCAAAAAACTAGGCAAAAAATGGCAATTTGTGTGCAGTTTGGTGAAAAAAACTCAGGGGGGGGGGATGTTTCTTCTTTCAAGAGGGGGGGGCCATTAGCAAGGGGGGCCATGTTTCTTCTTTCGAGAGGGGAGGGCCATTGGCATGGGGGGGGGGGGGGTACCGATGGACTAGAGCCATACAAAATTTCAGTCAATTGTTCAGGCCCTTCGCACTGCGCAACTCCGTGATAAGACAACAAACTCAAACCTGCAAATCCTTTTTGGAGGAACCTCACGTCCTCCACCACGATGTCGAAGCCGTCAAGCATACCCAGGCATACTATCTGGTGGCTCTCGGAAGGGAGAAGGCGATCCTTCCCCTTTGTAGCGAACTTCGTGAAATGGTCCCTGACACTCATTTGGTCAATGGGATGGGTGTCACTAGGGAATCTGGCAGCCGTGACGCTGCAACCCTGTGATGACTATATCGGTGGCCACACGTCACACAAGGCCCTGTTTGGAGCTTTGCATGGCAGAAGAAAAACCACCGAAAAACATAGACAGTCATAAAATGAGAAGGGGTGGGGGGGGGGGGTGTCTGGGGGGAGTGCGCCCGGGTGCCATGTTGGCATAATTCTCAGATTTGGGTCAATAACACAGATCCAGGACAAACATGCTCTTACACATTCACAGCCCCCGGCGCATTCCATTCAGACGACACACATGCATCAGACACATCAAACAGTGCCGTTGTGAGTGTATGTGGACGAGGCACGCGGTTTGCATATGAATTGGCCATGGCGATGTGCTACAACCCAAGCCAAGTGGAAACGGACTCATATTGGTCTACACGGGCAGAGGCACGCGCAGCTTCAGTGTCGGAAGCAGACCAGTAATTCAGCGATCGTTCGTCCGCCGGTAAAGCTGCTGATACTTCACCTGATGGACACTGATGCGAATCAGTGCCTTCCTGTGTGACATCCAACGACTATTGACTGCCAATGGCACAGAGCAGAGGTGCGGCTCGATCACATTCAACCAACAACGGTCCCTACGCGCCAGCTTCCACAGGGCATGGGCCATCGGGGGCCCGTAGGTTGCCCCGTAACGACATTGCAGCGTGTTTTGCACTCAGCACATCTCAGACCTGACGATGCTGATGCCGGGGGCACCCGCAGCGCAGACACTGTGACGCTGATGTTGGGGAGTTTTCTGGGTTTCACACAGAGACACCAGGTCTCAACCAGCACCAAACTTTGCCAAAGGACATGCACAGCGAACCAAAGCAGAATCAGATCAATCAAACAGACCATGTGCGGACCAAAATCTGGATCTGTGGACGAGTGCTGGCACCTCCAATTCCGCCACTGCCACCATATAACATACAAACATGCATCAACCGAGCATGGCTGGTCCGTAGGCTGCAATGCATGGCACTCATTTGGCCTCACCGCTGTGGCGGCAGGAAACGCAAGGGGGGGTAGGTAAGTTGCCTGGATGGGGTGCGCCTGGGTGTTATGTGGGCACATTTCTCAGATTTGGGTCTCTAACACAGATCCAGGACAAACATGCCGTTACACATTCACAGCCCCCGGCACATTCCATTCAGACAACACACGTGCGTCAGACACTGCCGTTGTGCCTGTATGTGGACGACGCACGTGGTTTGCATATGCATTGGCCAAAAGCTGGGCCATTTCCCGCCACCGCATGTCTTTGTCAATGGCGCAATGTGCACCACACTCCAAGTATTCCCTCTGGTCGGCATTGTCATGGTGTCATGGTGTCAACGCCAGGTCCCACCTCCCGCAGGAGGCAGTTGCCCGCGGTCCCGGCCGGGCCAGAGTGGCACCGCAGCAAGTGCAACACCCTGTGCGACGCTCCGCGAACCCCCTCCCCCCTTCCCCGCACTGTCATTGTCCACGCCACACGGCATGGGCAGCTACAGGGCCGACCACGCAGGCGGGACCCCATGCAGGTCCCTGTGGACCCAGGGCCCCCAATGTATTCAGTTCTGTCAAAAGTAAAATATTTTGCATGGGCACACACCCAATGCCTTTAGTTCTGCGAAAAGTAATAAATTCTGCATGGGCACACACCCAATGCCTTCAGTTCTGCCAAAAGTAATAAATTTTGCATGCGCACACACCCAATGCCTCCGCTTCTTCCAAAAGCAATAAATTCTGCATGGGCACACACCCGATGCCTTCAGTTCTGCGAAAAGTAATAAATTTTGCATGGGCACACACCCAATGCCTTCAGATCTGCCAAATAATAAATTCTGCATGGGCACACACCCAATGCCTCCGCTTCTGCCAAAAGCAATAAATTCTGCATGGACACACACCCAAATGCCTTCAGTTCTGCGAAAAGCAATAAATTCTGCATGGGCACACACCCAATGCCTTCAGTTCTACCAAAAGTAATAAATTCTGCATGGGCACACACCCAACGCATTCAGTTCTGCCAAAAGCAGTAAATTGTGCATGGGCACACACCCAACGCATTCACTTCTGCGAAAAGTAATAAATTCTGCATGGGCACACACCCAATGCCTTCAGTTCTGCCAAAAGCAATAAATTCTGCATGGGCACAGACCCAATGCCTCCGGTTCTGCTAGAAAAAACAAATTCTGCATGGGCACACACCCAATGCCTCCGGTTCTGCCAAAAGTAATAAATTTTGCATGCGCACACACCCAATACCTTCAGTTCTGCCAAAAGCAATAAATTTCGCATGGGCACACACCCAATGCCTTCAGTTCTGCGAAAAGTAATAAATTTTGCATGGGCACACACCCAATGCCTCCGCTTCTGCCAAAAGCAATAACTTCTGCATGGGCACACACCCAATGCCTTCAGTTCTGCCAAAAGTAATAAATTTTGCATGGGCACACACCCAATGCCTCCGCTTCTGCCAAAAGTAATAAATTCTGCATGGGCACACACCCAATGCCTTCAGTTCTGCCTAAAGTAATAAATTCTGCATGGGCACAGACCCAATGCCTCCGGTTCTGCTAGAAAAAACAAATTCTGCATGGGCACACGCCCAATGCCTCCGGTTCTGCCAAAAGTAATAAATTTTGCATGCGCACACACCCAATACCTTCAGTTCTGTCAAAAGCAATAAATTTCGCATGGGCACACACCCAATGCCTTCAGTTCTGCGAAAAGTAATAAATTTTGCATGGGCACACACCCAATGCCTCCGCTTCTGCCAAAAGCAATAAATTCTGCATGGGCACACTGCCAATGCCTTTAGTTCTGCGAAAAGTAATAAGATTTGCATGGGCACACTGCCAATGCCTCCGGTTCTACCAAAAGTAATAAATTCTGCATGGGCACACACCCAACGCATTCAGTTCTGCGAAAAGCAATAAATTGTGCATGGGCACACACCCAATGCCTTCAGTTCTGCGAAAGTAATAAATTCTGCATGGGCACACACCCAATGACTTCAGTTCAGCGAAAAGTAGCAAATTCTGCATGGGCACACACCCAACGCATTCACTTCTGCCAAAAGTAATAAATTTTGCATGGGCACACACCCAATGCCTTCAGTTCTGCCAAAAGCAATAAATTCTGCATGGGCACACACCCGATTCCTTCAGTTCTGCCAAAAGTAATAAATTCTGCATGGGCACACACCCAATGCCGCCGGTTCTGCCAGAAGTAATAAATTCTGCATGGGCACACACCCAGTGCCTTCAGGTCTGCCAAAAAGCGGCGCGGAGGGTGGACGCACCTCAATCCCCACCTCAGCTGCCACACGTCCTGTAGCCGCAGCCGTTACCCGGCAGCTCGACGCAGCCAGCCCCCGTCCCGTTACGAATCCAGGGACTATGGGGAGGAGGTGCAACCCGCACCTCACCTGCCACATGGCAAGAGCCCAGGCCGCAGCGGTGGCGCCTTTGCTTGACGCAGCCAGCCCCCATCCTGTTACCAATCCAGGGACTATGGGGGGTGCTGCACCGGTTCCGCAAGCACCGCAGCACTCCTTCTCAGATGCTGCAAGCACTGCAACACTCCTTCTCAGCTGCTGCAAGTATTGCAGCTCTCCTTCGCTGCCGCACGGTAGCAGTCCTGGAGCTCCAGCTGCTGCACTGCAGCTTGACACAGTCAGCCCCCGTCCCGTTACCAATCCAAGGACTATGGGGGGGTGCTGCCTCCCACTGCACCCGCCGCACGGCGGGGCCCAGGGCCGCAGAGCTGTCCATAGCTGACCGGCGTCACAGATGCGGTGTGCCTGGGCTCAGGGTCGTCGCAGCAGGGGCCAAGCCTCGTCACCACCGAGGCGCGGCCCAGGAAGGGCAGTACACAGGGGTTGTATGGGGTCAGCCGCACGGCTGTCCCAAGCAGCACCCGCCACACGGCGGGTCCCAGGGCCGCAGAGCTGTGCATAGCCGACCGGCGTCAAAGTTGCGGGGCTCCCAGGCTCAGGCTGACCACACAGCCTGCCAAAAAAAAACTCACGCTGGGCACCCAGCCATGGGGACTTAAAACGGGCCATGTCGATTCATGGCCATGAGGGAGGGGGGATGGGCCTCTGGTCTCACCGGACGCTATTTCGGCTTGCCCCCGCCCATTTTTCCCACCCCTTGCCGAAGCCGCAGCACGGCGGGACGGTCCTCTGCATGGTAGCCGCACGTCCCATGAGAGTGGCCACTGAATCAGGTGGCTGTTTTTGCATCCGAAGTGCCCCGGCCGCACGGCCCTTGGGTAACGTCCGCTGCCCTGGTCGGCATCGGTGCAGTTCGCTGAACGTACACATGCCAGGCCTCCATATCCTGCCGCCAAGATTTCTTTAATTAGATCCGTGCCCTTGACCTCTGCCCCTGGGAAGCTCAAATTCTGGTCAACAATTGCAATATCGCACTGCTCCGCGACGCACCGCTTGTACTCCGCCACGTCGGCGAGTGTTTCCCCAAACACTTGGACCACACTACCCGCGATTTCCTGGGGCAAGATACTTTCAAGAGCTTTGCGGGCAATGGGACTATCATCGATACACACAACATGAAGATTGGGTGGGAAACGGGGGGCTATATTTCCTGTGTTTGCTATGGAATCACGCTCTGTGGAAATGCAATGTGAAACCTCAGAATCCATACGAAGTCGGAAATGCACATATGCATCCTCTTGCCAGAGCTCTGCTGACATGTCACACACATTTACAGCCATGGCGATGTGCTGCAACCCAAGCCCAGTGAAAACGGACTCATATTGCCTTTGTGTGTGACGTCCAACGACTATTGACTGCCAATGGCAGAGAGCAGAGGTGCGACTCGATCACATTCAACCAACAACGGTCCCTACGCGCCAGCTTCCACAGGGCATGGGCCATCGGGGGCCCGTAGGTTGCCCCGTAACGACATTGCAGCGTGTTTTGCACTAAGCACATCTCAGACCTGACGATGCTGATGCTGGGGGCACCCGCAGCGCAGACACTGTGACGCTGATTTTGGGGAGTTTTCTGGGTTTCACACAGAGACACCAGGTCTCAACCAGCACCAAACTTTGCCAAAGGACATGCACAGCGAACCAAAGCAGAATCAGATCAATCAAACAGACCATGTGCGGACCAAAATCTGGATCTGTGGACGAGTGCTGGCACCTCCAATTCCGCCACTGCGACCATATAACATACAAACATGCATCAACCGAGCATGACTTGTCCGTAGGCTGCAATGCATGGCACTCATTTGGCCTCACCGCTGTGGCGGCAGGAGACGCAAGGGGGAAGGGGTGGGGGGGGGGTAAGTTGCCTGGATGGAGTTTGCCTGGGTGCCATGTGGGCACATTTCTCAGATTTGGGTCTCTAACACAGATCCAGGACAAATATGCCGTTACACATTCACAGCCCCCGGCACATTCCATTCAGACGACACACGTGCGTCAGACACATCAGACACTGCCGTTGTGCCTGTATGTGGACGACGCACGTGGTTTGCATATGCATTGGCCAAAAGCTGGGCCATTTCCCGCCACCGCATGTCTTTGTCAATGGCGCAATGTGCACCACACTCCAAGTATTCCCTCTGGTCGGCATCGGTGCAGTTCGCTGAACGTACACATGCCAGGCCTCCATATCCTGCCGCCAAGATTTCTTTAATTAGATCCGTGCCCTTGACCTCTGCCCCTGGGAAGCTCAAATTCTGGTCAACAATTGCAATATCGCACTGCTCCGCGACGCACCGCTTGTACTCCGCCACGTCGGCGAGTGTTTCCCCAAACACTTGGACCACACTACCCGCGATTTCCTGGGGCAAGATACTTTCAAGAGCTTTGCGGGCAATGGGACTATCATCGATACACACAACATGAAGATTGGGTGGGAAACGGGGGGCTATATTTCCTGTGTTTGCTATGGAATCACGCTCTGTGGAAATGCAATGTGAAACCTCAGAATCCATACGAAGTCGGAAATGCACATATGCATCCTCTTGCCAGAGCTCTGCTGACATGTCACACACATTTACAGCCATGGCGATATGCTGCAACCCAAGCCCAGTGAAAACGGACTCATATTGCCTTTGTGTGTGACGTCCAACGACTATTGACTGCCAATGGCAGAGAGCAGAGGTGCGACTCGATCACATTCAACCAACAACGGTCCCTACGCGCCAGCTTCCACAGGGCATGGGCCATCGGGGGCCCGTAGGTTGCCCCGTAACGACATTGCAGCGTGTTTTGCACTCAGCACATCTCAGACCTGACGATGCTGATGCCGGGGGCACCCGCAGCGCAGACACTGTGACGCTGATTTTGGGGAGTTTTCTGGGTTTCACACAGAGACACCAGGTCTCAACCAGCACCAAACTTTGCCAAAGGACATGCACAGCGAACCAAAGCAGAATCAGATCAATCAAACAGACCATGTGCGGACCAAAATCTGGATCTGTGGACGAGTGCTGGCACCTCCAATTCCGCCACTGCCACCATATAACATACAAACATGCATCAACCGAGCATGACTTGTCCGTAGGCTGCAATGCATGGCACTCATTTGGCCTCACCGCTGTGGCGGCAGGAGACGCAAGGGGGAAGGGGGGGGGGGGGGGTAACTTGCCTGGATGGAGTGCGCCTGGGTGCCATGTGGGCACATTTCTCAGA
The DNA here is from genome assembly GCA_964036045.1 of Eutreptiella sp. 'Long Island Sound 2002'. Lineage (NCBI taxonomy): Eukaryota > Euglenozoa > Euglenophyceae > Eutreptiales > Eutreptiaceae > Eutreptiella > Eutreptiella sp. 'Long Island Sound 2002'. The sequence goes on from OZ038403.1 coordinate 23,507,170, forward strand.
TTTGGGTCTCTAACACAGATCCAGGACAAATATGCCGTTACACATTCACAGCCCCCGGCACATTCCATTCAGACGACACACGTGCGTCAGACACATCAGACACTGCCGTTGTGCCTGTATGTGGACGACGCACGTGGTTTGCATATGCATTGGCCAAAAGCTGGGCCATTTCCCGCCACCGCATGTCTTTGTCAATGGCGCAATGTGCACCACACTCCAAGTATTCCCTCTGGTCGGCATCGGTGCAGTTCGCTGAACGTACACATGCCAGGCCTCCATATCCTGCCGCCAAGATTTCTTTAATTAGATCCGTGCCCTTGACCTCTGCCCCTGGGAAGCTCAAATTCTGGTCAACAATTGCAATATCGCACTGCTCCGCGACGCACCGCTTGTACTCCGCCACGTCGGCGAGTGTTTCCCCAAACACTTGGACCACACTACCCGCGATTTCCTGAGGCAAGATACTTTCAAGAGCTTTGCGGGCAATGGGACTATCATCGATACACACAACATGAAGATTGGGTGGGAAACGGGGGGCTATATTTCCTGTGTTTGCTATGGAATCACGCTCTGTGGAAATGCAATGTGAAACCTCAGAATCCATACGAAGTCGGAAATGCACATATGCATCCTCTTGCCAGAGCTCTGCTGACATGTCACACACATTTACAGCCATGGCGATGTGGTGCAACCCAAGCCCAGTGGAAACGGACTCATATTGGTCTACACGGGCAGAGGCACGCGCAGGCCCAATGTCGGAAGCGGACCAGTGATTGAGCGGCGGCTTGTTGGCCTTGGCTCTGTTGATCAGTGTAAAGGACAGCGTTGTGCTGGAGCCATGGTTTGAAACTTCGACCTTCAATCTGAGCTCTTGGTTCTCGGTACATCCATGTCTGACGGCGTTGGTGATGGCGTTATCCAGCGCGATGTTGCAGGCGATGGGGTCCAGCAGTGCGGTCAGGGACGGGCAGTCGAGGGTGATGCCTGGGCGTCCAACCAAAAGGTCACTGCAGAACTGGCGCAAAGCAATGTTGCGCACGGCTTTCAGGTAGCTTCCTTCGACAATGCGTAGCACTGCCTCACGTAGCCTGCACCACCACATACTTCTGAAGAGGAGGTCCTGGGCATCTTTCAGGACGGTCTGCGGCTTACCGTTGAAAAATAGCTGAATGCACGTTTGGGCGTCAACGACGTTGTTTTTCAGGATGTGGTTGATCACATCGTCCGCCTTTCGCGCTGCCCTTTGATATGCAAGTGCACGCTGCTGAGTTTCTTGCAAAAGCTGCCGCTGGTGTTCGATTTTGTTGGACTGAAATGTCAATATGACGCTGGTGGGAAAGAAACTCAAAAATGTGACCAAAGGGGTCGTCACAATGAACCACACCGAGCCATATGTATTTGCTGACAAGGCTGCGCCAACGGTGAACACCAGCACATGAGCCACAGTACAAATAGTACCGGGGATAATCCCCATGTCGCATGCAAAAGAGCATTGCAACGTGTTGAGCAGTAGCCCGAGAGCAAAATAAAATGCTCCTATGAGCTCTTGCGGCGTTTGGGCGATCATGTCAATCAGCGTGAGAGATGCGAGTGGCGGCAATGTTGTTGACCATGACGTGGTCACGTGGGCCGTGGCAATGGTTGTCACCGTGTTTATGCGGTATGCAATGAAGCACGTGCATAGACATGTGCCAAATGTCAGCAGGCTGGCAGAGTATGCCCTGGCCCGCTTGACAAACATCAAGATACACAGCATGGTGAATGCCAGGAGAGCCATCCCAATGCTCGGCCACAGTAAGGCTGGTCGAACACCGCCGGCAGACCGGATTTGAAGAATGACAGTGAGGACCAATGAAAAGATCAACGCTATGCACCAATAAATGGCGTGTCCTTGTGTCCTAGTGTCCTGTGCCTGTAGCGGTGAACTACATCTATGAAAGCTTGCAATTCTGCGCGGTTGATAGACTGTCTCAAGTGGAGAGGAAGGTAAGAGCAGTGTTCCCACATCTCAGTGGGTTCAAAACATCCATATCCCCACCACCCATCCCACATGCTGTACCCATTCTGTTGAGCCGTCAATACAGATAAGGACGTATCCTTGTTGCTTCAGCTGGGCGATTTCTTCTCGTGCTAGCATTGCCAATTCATGCTTGCGTTCCACTTTTTTGCTGCGTTTCCGTGCCCTTTCCTCCGATTCATGCTCCGCCGGTTCAAAGCGGACCTTGGTTGTAATGAGCGAACCTTGGGTGAGAAGGTGGCTTAAAGACTTGTGAAACTGCCAAAAGACATCAGAGTATCGGGAGATCGGCTCCCAGACTGCAAGAAGGGCTACAAACTCAATCCAGATAGATAAAAAACCGTCATAGGAGCCGACCTCCCCCCTGATCAATGAGTTGCGGAAAGACCAGTGGGCGGCCAAGGCCGTCCACATCATGATACCCAACGGGGCAGAGAACGTGTGCTGAAGTGGGATAGACCTTGCTGCATGTGGCCTGCAGTCAACCACCACCTTGTCCCAGCATTTGTCTAGTGTGTCAAAAATGATAATATGAAACCTGCAGCTATTCAGGGCATGATCGATAGTTTCAGTAGCCCCACAGACAGGGCATCTGGAGTCCTGTGTCCAAGGCGATAGGCGTTCAGCCACTTTGAGTTTTCGCCAAAGGACCTGGTGCACAAAATCCACAATGGAGGGCGGCAGCTTCGCTGACCAAAAGGCCTTCCGGACTGCCGGTGAGCGCCGTGTGACTGTTTCCGGGTCCGGGGCCAAGCGTTTCAGTGTATCCGTCTTTGCCCAGGCCCCCGCCCAGACAGAGGGGGGGGACCAGTCCGTGGGCTGGCACTGCATGAAATTGGAAAGCCCCACCTCATATACCACCCTCCAAGTTGGAGCTATTTTACTGGACAGATGGGTGGAGATTCGCCCACAAGCTACATAGAGGTCTGGAACTGAGACAATGTTCTATTTTACCAAGGCAAGGCAGTAATAGGTGAGGTGCTTGGCATTTTTGAAGACCGCAGAGTGCCATAGGGGCAGCTGTCCCTGTGCTGTTGGGTCTGCCAGGCTGTCCAAGATGTACCGACGGGCGATGGAAAAGGATTTTAGGCTGTACACAAGGTAACCGAATGTCTTGTGCGGGACAGGGCCCAACTGGATGTAAGGCCACGCCCAGGTGTCCAAACAGACTCCATATTTTTTACATCGCATCCTAAAAAGAGTAGTGACTGTCTCCGTGAAGACCTCAGGTTGTTGCCGCCCGCTGCCGGTGCCCGTGGACCCGCTGGCCGCGTGTGCTGTTGTAGGGGGTGGTGGTGCGTTTACGACGATAGGAGGATTCGAACCTCCGCTATAGGCAGACGAGTCTATGTCGCTGACCACTGATCCACTCCAGGCCTCTTACATGTCTGTGGCACAAACATGCACATTCATGGGTTACACACACATGGTCTCCCAAGGGGGGCAGTCATGGTTGCTGGGTTTAACTTTGGCGGCGTGGAGGTGGAGGATTTCCCAGTCTCCGCACCAGAAGCCCGTGGTTCCGTCAGGTGACAGGGATGGGTCCAGGTGCCAACTGCTGTAGCTGTCCCCCGCCCAGTGTGCATGACGCCGCAGCCACGCGGCGCACAAGGTGAGGTGGCAGCAGTGTGGCATGGGGAGGAGGTGGCGAACCGTGTACAGGTAGCGGGTCGTGGCTGTATGGTCGTTGGGGCTGGTAGACAGGCCCCGCGTGACCGCCGAGTGTGCCGCCCTGGTGACCTGTGGCAATGCATACCCGCTGAGAAGCGCTATCTGTAACCAAGCAGAGAGGGACAGCAGCTCCCCCGCCCATGTCGTGGCCCAAGGGAAATCCTTTATCTGTCGGGCCTCTTTCATGCTGTGCAGGACTTGCAGGACTCGTTGGTTCAGCCATCCCCGTGGTCCCGACCCTTGCCCCTCGGTGCTAATGCCTGGCGCAACATCGTTGCAGGGCCATTTTTTGAACACAAACCACCAGTGTCGCTCCCTGACGCTGGCGTACCACTCATCACTCATGAATTGCAGGGGGATGATCCCCCAGTGGGCACTGTCCGTTTGCAACATTAATCGGTGGAGTGTAGAGCAATCTTGGAAACTCGACGCATCTGTTTGGTGTTTCCGGAGGCGAACGATCAGTGCTTTGCTTGTGACGCCCACATACACAAGGTGGAGATACACACACACACACACACACACGTGCACACAGAGAAACAAAACCCACAGTACGCATGTCATATACCATCCTACAGCATACGCGTGCACCCCATGTGTGTGTGCCCGATGCTGGCAGGATCAGAAGCCGCAGAGGGCACGGTGCACAGCCCCATGTGGCATGCACAAAGGAAAGGCAAAAAAGACACACGACATCGGAGTAGAAAGGCACGGAGCACACTTACACATGAGGCACACAAGGGTGGCACGGGGCACGTAGACACAATGCACGGTGGTCAACAAAACATGAAAGCCACACCATGCACGCATGACGGAAGGTGGCGTGAGACATGTGGAGAGGATGTAGGGCGCCACAAGGCATGCACACCTTGGCGCCCATTTGTGAACAGGTCTGGGCAATTTTCGGGTAGTTGTGCAAGAAACCAGCCATGCGCCCTGGCAACTCATGCTTTGATCTGAGGATCTCTCGTATGTCGTTGCCCCCTACACTCAATACGACGTGGGTCGGCGGCGGATGATGCGCCATTCACTCCTTCATTGGATGGAACGGCTCCCCGAGTGCGCACGGGAATGGGTCCCCAGCTTGTTTGCAGGCGCAGTAAGATATAAAAGGCTTGGCACCCTCCAACACGTTGGCGCTGGTGAAGCCGTCGGCGGCAAGATTGGTCACTGAAGCCCCGCCTCGCACTCCTGCAACCGGCGCTTCAAAATCTCACGCACCGCATTAGATGGCGAGTCAACCCAAACTACGTTGTCCAAAGTGCTGTCACCGATGAGGACAACATGGGGAGGGCGCTGGTTGGCGGAGGCTACAGTAGAGCTTGGTTGAAACATTGCTGAACAAGGATTGTTGACGGGGTGGTGTGCCGCCGAAGCGCCCTCGGCTTGCAAGGTATTACAAATCGTTGCCCATGAAATCATTAGGGATTGATCGTTCAAGTGAATTTTTTGCGAAAGACTCAATCATGCGGTAACCACTATCTCAAACGCAAAGTAAATTCATGCACAATGGCATATGTGCCACCTTGTTCATGCATGACAAGACTTATGCCCTTTTCGTTCGTTTGGCTATTTTGAACAGCCTGCGTAGCAGCTTTGGATGAAAAATCACCGTTTTTGGACCAAAGCGGCGAAGATTAGGGAGGGCACCTCCCAACGTGGCACTCACAACCTAGGTCGCCACGATTGATTTTTTTTTTTAGCGCAACTCCCACCCGTGTTGCACGTGCTTGAAACGTGGGACACCACCATGTGGACGGGAATTGCGTAGCATATTGTGCAACGTGCCCTAACCGTGGTCCGGTCTTGGTGTTGGAAGTTGTTTGGTACATGATGTTAGACCGACCTAAAACTGATTGTTGGTTTTTAGGAGGGCTGCGGCTACAAGGGCTACCCCTGGGCATGGTGGTGGATGCCCATCCGTGTGCGCCTGCGCGATCTAAGCCTCCTTGCAGAGGTCCCCCTATACTTTGTGAAGAAGTGGTATTGCCAAGGGGAGAACAAGTCAGGGACTGGGAGTGGGAGGGTCACCATGTGATGTGCTTAGTTTCTGTTGTGTTCCAAGTTTTGAACTAGTTTTGGCGAAAATTGATCACTTTGTACTTTGCAGACGCTTATGTTCAGATTGCATGCTTTTTGAGCCCGTGTTGTGCATGTGCCGCGGCTCGAGATTTTTTGGAGGCCCGACTTTTTGTGGATGACGGGAGGCCATCTTTGGGATGTAAACCTCCATGTTTGGCTGCTTTGCCTCGAGCTTTGCACCCACCACGGCCACAATACACGGCGTATGATGGAGTCATTGACATATGACAACATTTTCAAAAAGTGCCAGTGGTAAGTTTTCGCCCATGCCCATTGTGATTAATATAGTCAATGCGATGTGAATTGGCAACTGCGGATCTGAGACGACCATGTGTCAATGCAAAAGGTGGCTAGAGTATGGTAGCAGTCAATTTAAAACCAATGAAGTGTTGCTTGCCTGAGCCATGGCTTACGTGATCCAAATAAGTTGATATGTCAATCACAATGCAAGCATGGTTTGAACTACAATAGCATGTGCGGTTGCATTGCTCTTTCACCGCTTTCCATTGGGCTGTAAAATCCGTGGAAGCGCTCCCCGCTGCAAAATTTCACACAAAAAACTAGCCCGCGCAGTGACAAATCAGCCCACGGGACCTTGGACTCCAACAAGAGCATTACGAGACGTGCAGACGCCGAACCCCCAATCGGAACTCCCAGTCGTTACCTCAGCACTAACGAGAATTGGCAGGGGGAAGGGGGGGTTCACCACCTTGTCCCATCCATGATCCGGTCCATTTTGGGGGGGGGGTTGGGGGGGTCCACCGCTGCCGGGGAAACCCTGGCTTATGTGCCGCAAGCTATTGTACCGGTACACACTGCTGACGTACAGTGATACGTCACAGTTTGAGTGCATGCACACATTTGACAGCATGGAGCAAGCAGCCACACACGCGTTGAGTCTTTTGCATGAGTATGCGGAGGACCACGCATTAGCACACACCTTTGAACACACAAAATCGAGGAGACCCCCACATAGCTTTTTGTTCCCCAAAAACAAAAGCGAAGAGTGGGCGGGGGGGACAAAGTTCCGGCTGTTATTCTCGCACTTTGCACACCAAATGAAAGTTTTTGGCAGATTGGTGGGGCGGGCACTCTCCCTGCTAATCGCCGTGGCGAGAGACGTGTTGCCCACTTGGGCCATACTCCGGATTCCCGAGGTCCGTGACTTCGTTCAACGCGCACAAACACACATACATGGACTGCAGGGTCAACCGACACACGCGCGCGCACGCACACGCAAACGATATAAACTGTTTGAACTTGATGTGCGGGAAATGTTTCCCAGGTTACCCAGGGATGGGGAGCTGACTGCGATATCTGAAATTGCCAAGGCCGTGCAAAGAGCGATGGAGGGAGAAGAATGGGCAGGGCGTATACAGGGTGCGGTTCCAGCGCAAGGGGCTGCGATTTGCGCTGCAAAAAATTGGACAGATTAGGACACATGCGTTCGTGCCATTCGTGCCATCGCTACAACGTGCATGCAAGTGCATACAAGGTGAAACGGTAGGACCCCTCTCATAGGGTGGCCATTTACAAGCTTTGTGCAGGGTTGCAATGTGGGGTTGCCCGTGTGATAAGGAAGTTGTTTAAAGCAACCCAAAGCCACGAGCACTCAACAAGTGGACATTGATTCCATAAGCTGCAGAGTAGCAGAATGGCGCTTTGCGTGTTCGGGAGACGGTTGCATCAACGTGACATACAACAAATATTCGTGTGGACACAAGCAAGAGAAATGCCTCAAGTGGGCCCAAACCTAGGTTCACCAGTCCTCTTTAGTGGACGTATTGCTTTTTGTCCATCTGGACCTCTTGTGGAACGACCTGTTCTACCCCCCAAAATTTGATGACGATGACATGGGCTAACCATGATGTGGTTTTCCTCCGATTCTGACTATGGGAAGGGAAGTGATGGGAATATGGTAAGAGCGAGGCGTATCCGAATTTCAGGAGGAAGGGAAGGGATGGAAAAGGGGGAAGAGTCCGATCGAGGGCTTTAAGGGATTATGGGTTATTCACATGTCATCACGGGCTCGCAACATTTCTTTATGAAAAACGGGGGGGGCTACAGGCAGCGCCGAGCAAGTCGCCAGATTGTCAAATTGCATGGTGAGAAAATTTCCTTTGCATATGCGCACGCGACCCACTTATCAGACGGGTTGTCCGCGCGGGGTTTTCCCTTACGACGTTAAGTTACGTGAAAAAACGGCCCTGGCGAAGCACAACAGTTCAATTTTACATGGCATGTTTTGGCTTTGGTGGTCTTTCAAATGAAGGAATGTGCCTCACTTACTAGTCGATTTCTTGCATTTGAATGTTTTTCCTTGCTATGAGGGACAATTGGGAAATTGCTGTGGGCATTGGTACCAAGCTTCAAAGGTTTCCCCTATAAACTCAATAGCAACACCAGGGCGTCCCTCGATTCGAGCAGCGGCCTCGATTAGAGCAGTTTACCTCAAAATCAAATATGGATGGTATCATACCCTGGGTGGTACAAGTCAACAAGCTGGCTGAATCTTGGAAACTCCCCCGACCCCACAACCACCGAACACACAGGTATGTGAAGTTTTTTGAGGTTGATGTCAAACAGATGTTCCCGCGCCTCCACCGAGGAAACCCCTGAGCAACGCTCCACACTGTAAAGTCATGCAAAACCAAAGACGTTGGTGTGTGGGAAGCCGTCCTGCTCATCGTGAACTGGGTAGCTGAAGCTAAACATATTCGAATGAAGGCCAATGGTATGTGGTTCGGCATCCATGAACAAAAACACCTGGATGTCATCAGAAAAGCCTATGGGGACCAATACACCAACATCCCATGGCACCAAGTGGAGGCCTACCTCCGGTTCGAACTCTTTGCTAATGACTGTTTTGTGTTAGGATCACGTGTCATGCGCCAACTCCTGGGCGTGGCAATTGGAGGGGTGCTGTCCTCCCAATTCGCCACCATGTACTGCATGGCCCGTGAACACCTATGGGCACAACACCATAACTTCAAGGTACCATGGTCCCGCACCCACCCTACGCCAGGACCCCTGGGTATAACGGCCCCTCCCCTGCGGTACCGAGACAACTGTGGTGGCATTTGTGCCGGCAACCGCCCTGTGTCCAAAGTCCAGACATATTTCCAGAAGGTTTTGAACCTGGAGCTCCAGTTCGAGGGGGAAGGCCAATCCTGGACCGTACTCATGGCACACCTCACCCTCCACCCCTCTACATCACAGATCACCCTAACCTTTAAGAAAAAGTTGAACTGGGACGACCCGGCGGAACGTCGCCTCGTGCGGTATCCAGACTACCACTCCCCCAATGCCAGGGACGTCGTACGAGGATTCACACCCAACTGTGCCCGGAATTGTCTAAAATATGCCATCCCACCTGACCAAACAACACACAACATACGTGAATTTGTGCATGAAATGAATTTCAAGGGATACCCCTCCTCTTGGTGGGCACCAACGCTCAGACGGGTTATGCTGGACCCCCTCCTCCCGGTGTGGGCCCCTTTCTGGACTGGCCCAACTGACCGAAGGTCGCTACTACAGCTCCTGGCCCTCTCCGACCAGGATGTCTAGAATGGCCCACCACAAGTGGGCCTTTTTGGCCAACATGATTTGTGTTCGCATGAGTGTCATACAAACCAATGCACTCCCATGTCCCAACATTTGCAAGTACGAAAGGTGAGTCATATCATGCCACATGTGTGTTGCTCATATGAAAAGTGAACACCACAATACCAATATACATTCACTTTGCCGCCAATACGCTCATGTGTCGTAGACTCCTATTGGTTCATGAGCCCCATGCATGCCGTGCTTGTCGTGTCATGATAAAACCCAACTGAAGAGTCGCTTGCAAATTTCACGTGGGAAACACTATCAATATCAATATAAAAGTCGTAAACGACTCCACTTCAACCCTCTTAAACTGGCGTCAAGCAAAAAGCATGATGGGATACATTCAAATCACTGGAATACTAGAATCATTGACATCCCGCCTTGTACCACGCATACATAAAGTGCACGAAAGATTCTTGAACGACCGAGATCGTATAGGAAGTCCACACGCAATGCGCAAGAGCGTCGGCCGAGAGATAACACATGTGGCATGCACAGACTACCATGGGGACACCCATGGACCGTTACGAAGGACAAGGCCCACGATCATGCTTGTGTTACACTCACGGCTTTATGGAGTATTGTTTCCACTAAAGACCATTGCCTGTACGTGCACGTTGCAAGAATCATCCTCAATATCCAAATGGCACCGCAGCTACAAATAGTTCAAAGCAGCGGATATTCTCGCGTTTGCTGCCTTATTAATAATGGTAACAAAGGAGTGAGCACATGATGGTGCCACTATAATGTTGGACCGCATCCAATGTGGGCAATGAAACACAGTGGGTTCCGGATCCCGAAGTGTTGCCCATCAGTGGTGGGCAACATTTCGGGGCATTTTGCTATTGTGATTGGGTTGGGGGGGGGGTCTGGGAAAGATGCTTAAAGAGCCCCGCTTCCATGCAAGGTGTGGCTCCTTACCTGGTCCTTAATCCCTACCTCCATACCTTTGCGTTGGTCCCGGCTTTCCACCCCCTAGCCTCCCATGTCCGGTAGGCATTCTCCGTGGATGACAAAATGCATCGAACGCTCCTTCTTGTCTCCCAATTCGTCCTTGTCGACATCGCACAAGGTATTCTCTTGTGCTCTTGTTGTGGGTGTGCTTTTGTGTGTTTATGCCCATTTATGTGGCCATCCCTGTGTGTGTTGCCCGCGCGTGCGTGTGAAATGTGCATGTGCCACATGGTCCTTTCACATTGCACCTAGCAGCCACATCGGATGGTCACACCGAGCTAGAATAACAGGAATCAGCCGTGCATCCAAGTACATGCGAAGCATCATGTGTTGGTGAAGACTGCGGTATATTCGTTAAAAGGCGATGTGATCTTTTTGAGGGACGCACTTGACGAGTTTTGGTGAGGTTGGGAGGCTGTTCCTAGTAAGGTCTGAATGTGAACTTCCGCTCGCCAAGGACACTCACATTGCTCTTGGTCACTCCTAGCACCACACGCAACATGCGATCAAAATTGTACTAATTGGCTTTTCCTGCTTTGTCCATCTGCCGGACGTATTTGTGCAACCAACCAATACATCCAGGAAGCGGGCCATGGGCAAGCCCTCAAATGCTTCAATGCACCGCACAACGAGGCACTTGGATTGCCCAACCGCCGGTGTTTACGGAGTTGATATTGAAGTTGGGGTCTGGTGCCCCCACCTTGCACACTTGAATTAATGAGCCACTCCGATATGGTCAACGTGGATAGTCACACTTGGAAGTACTCATACTTGGAAGGTTTCGTAGTGCACAAGTATTTGTGTTGGCGCGAGGGATGAGCGGAAATTCTTTCAGCCAACGAGTTGCGCAGAGTATCCGGGCACCGGAGGGGCAGCGGTGACCCGCCCTCCATGTTCCAGGGTGTGTGTAGTTCTTGGGCAGGCACAAAAATGAAGCCACCAGTAGTAATTGGCAGTCCGCAGGCTTTACAAAGAAGGCTGCACAAGACAGTCAAAATGTGAAGCGAGACTCCGTATTTGAGAATTTCCGAGTGCTTCACGGTGGGGTTCGACCGAGGGAGTGCTACTGTTAATTTCTAAGAGCACTGCACCATATCCCATGGACTTACCCCACCAAAAGCGGACCAGCATCGCGGTTGTTGTCTGCAGGCTTCACGGCTGGAAGTCAATCGAATTGCCCCTCAGGCTACTGGAAAATCGACCCCAATGGGCGCAGCACACACAATTGGGCATGTTGCTCTGGATGCCCTGGGGGCACTTCAATGTGCTACTCAGACTGCGCATGTCAATGCACGGATGCAGATTCCTGCGCAACATTGAAATTCAAGACTGGTAGCACCACCAACGTGAAGGAAAAGAATTGTGCAGCTGCCCACGGATGTACTGGTGCAGATCCATGTGTGGATTCCTCAGGTGTTTCCGTTTAGTCCGTGTGCAAGGATTTTTTTTCTAAGAATGGTACCATATATAGCAGTGGGGAAACTTTTCCCCCAGGATCCCATCCACCACTCACCCAAGCTGAAACCCCCCTGCCCCCCTTCCTTCTCTTCCAATGTCTCAGGGTTTCTTTCGAGAATCTCTGTGCAGCCCTTCGGGCCGTTGACCACGGTCGGCCACTACACCAAAGGCCACTGGATTACTAAGCACCCCCCAACCCCTTCCCCATCCCCCTACTACACACCCTAAACTCTGTCCTATCGCTGTAGACCCCCCCTCCCGCCCTTCCTCCTCTCTTGTACGCAACCCCTGCCATGGTGGGTACCTTGTGTGCTAGTGTCGGCATTCCTCTTCCTCGATTGTATGCACCCCACACCTTTTCGAGATTCCTTGCCGAAGGCAATGGAATTTAGGAAAGCAGTAACACTTGAATGCCCCTTGGTAGATTGATGTGCAGCCAGAAGCCGGGCAATATTATATGAAGAAGGACAGGCAGATACAAAGGGAGACCCGACAGACAGATAGACAGACAGATAGACAGTTGGACAGCAGGCAAATCAGCAGTGAGGTGGGTAGGTAGGCTGACAAACAGACAGACAGGCAGACAGACAGACATACGGACGGACGGACGGACAAACAGACGGACACAGACACAGACACAGACACACAGACAGTGAAACAGACAGACAGAGACGTTACGGCAGAAGGTAGCAGAAGCAGAGAAGGACACCGAGGGCGATATAGACAAGAAGGACATACGCGTTTTGAGGCATGCAGGGAAAGGGGATGAAGAACAAGGGATGAGGGAGGGAGAGCGGGAGGGGGGGCTAGCAGAAACTCGTTGGAGGTTTTCTGTTTGACCTGCTCCGACGAAAATGGGGTTTTTCAAGAGACGGGTAGCAAAGTGTGCGAGGCTAACTGGACGCTTCACTAATCACTGCCGAGTTGGATGCACATGCCACTTACTTCGAGGGATGGATTCGCATAACCAACCGCCAGAAATGAGTTATACCCCAAGAACACTAATCTCCTTCTTTCGTGCTGTGTTGCTGCTTTCGCCACCTGCTCCACACAAGATTCTTCTCATCATCTGCAGTTACACTCACACCATCTGTGACCCTAGTTCCAACCTCCAGCCCTACTGCCACCTCCAGCCTCATTGTCAGCTGCACTGGGACCTCAACGTCAACCCTCAGTCCCAGTCCTAGCCCCACTCCATTAGCGACTCGGACGGCGACATCCTCGAAATCCCTGAGCCCCAGTTGCCCCTTTACTCCCACACCGACACCCACCCCAGAATCCACACCCACTGCCCAGGTTACCCCCACAACGACATTCACCCCAGAATCCACTCACACTCCGCTCATGACGCTCACAACGACATCCACCCCCACTCCGCTGGTTACCCCCACAACAACATCCACTCCTGAACCCACACCCACTGTCCTGGTTACCCCCACAACAACATCCACCCCAGGACCCACACCCACTGTCCTGGTTACCCCCACAACGACATCCACTCCAGGACCCACACCTACTGTCCTGGTTACCCCCACAACAACATCCACCCCAGGACCCACACCCACTGTCCTGGTTACCCCCACAACAACATCCACCCCAGGACCCACACCCACTGTCCTGGTTACCCCCACAACGACATCCACTCCAGGACCCACACCCACTGTCCTGGTTACCCCCACAACAACATCCACCCCAGGACCCACACCCACTGTCCTGGTTACCCCCACAACGACATCCACTCCAGGACCCACACCTACTGTCCTGATTACCCCAACGACGACATCCACCCCAGAATCCACTTACACTCCGCTCATGACCCTCACAATGACATCCACCCCAGAACAAACCCCCACTCCGCTGGTCACCCCCACAACAACATCCACCCTAGAACCCACCCCCACTTCCCTGTTTACCCCAACAGCGACATCCACCCCAGAACCCACCCCCACTCCCCTGGTTACCCCAACAACGACATCCACCCCAGAACCCAGCCCCATTCCTGTGCTTACACCCACAACGACATCCACACCACAGCCCAGCCCCACACCTCTCGTTTCTCCTTCGACTACATCCACGACAAGCCCCAGTTGCAGTCCGTCCATTACACACACCACAAAGCTCACGCCAAGCAGTAGCTCAACCCCCACAACGGCATCCACACGGAGTCCCAGCGTGACCCCCCACGTCACCCCGACATCGACATCCACGCAGCACGCCAGCTCCACTGCTTTGGCAACACCAACGATGACATCCACGCAAGAAACTACCCCCAGTGCCCTGCTTACATCCACAACGACATCAACACCACATCCCAGCTTCACTCCTTTCATTACGCCCACCACCACATCCACAACGATACCCAGTCCCAGTACCAGTGTGAGCACAAGTTTCAGCTTTACACCCAGTTCCACCCATACAGCCAGTCCCACAAGGCACCCCACACCAAGCACCAGCATCAGTATCAGCTCAACTCACAGCCCACTTCCCAGCCACACTCTGACTTTTACTCGCGCTGTGACCTCTACTCCCCAATTGAGCCTCAGTCCCAGCCTCACCCATACCATGATCTCCACGCTACACCCCGCAGCGAGCTTAGCCTGCACTTTTAGTGGCTCGCATACGTGCAGCCCAACAGTCAGACGCACACATACCGCCACACCCAGTGCAGCTCTGACGACCAGCCACACAGTGACGTCAACCCCCGAACACAGTTTTAGCCGCACTCCAAGTTGCAGTCCGATTTGCAGCCTGACCCCCACTTCCACACCCACATCCACTACAACCTCCTCAGCCACCTCAAGTGCAAATCCTACCTTATCCCCCAGCGTGAGTATGACTGCTAGCCCAAGGCCTACATTCAGCAGCACTGCTAGTCCGACCACTGCATCCCTCATGGCCTACGCCATCTCGAGCACGGTTTCCGTCAGCTTCGCAAAGTCGTCCCCCTACACCCTGAGCACCGCAGACCTTGCCTCTTTCCGAGGCGCTGTCGCCTCCTGGTGCAGTAGTCTGTCCCTCCAGTTCACCCCCACTGCCGCTGCACGCCGTGCGCTGCTGCAAGCCACCGCCATGGTGTCCGCCAACATAGACGTGCTGGAGGTGTTCCAGGCCCTGTCTTTCGAAGCCTCCGCCGTTGAGGTGCTGTTGATTGTACTGGTAATGTAAACAGTGCGGCCATGCTAAAGAGCAACAATGGGGGTCGCAGAAACACGCGAACGCTTCCCCCTAACGCTCGAACCAGCAACAAGCGCCATCCAAGACTACTGGTGGGTAGGCCCATAACGTGCACACTGCCTCCTCCGTGGTGGTGTGCAATTGCTGGGGGGTCAAGCGTAAATCAAGGAGATTAAGTCTCTGCGCTAAGGACAGCCCTACCCCTCCTCTTCCCTTGCCATTTGGTTCTTGGGCTGGATCCTGTTCCCCTTGTGGCTGGCTTCAGGGGTCGGGCCTCCCCTCTCCTACCCTCTTTCAGCAGCTTCTTGTGTGTTGGTGTAATAATGAACAAATCTGTGGGTTACCCTTGGTGAGGCCCACCATTGGGACAGTCCAAGGGGCACATATGGGGGAGAGAACAGCCGGTGTGGGTGCGGTTGGGTGTGGGCATGTGCAGGTGTCGGTGTGGATGTGGTCGATTGGTGTATCGATGGAGGTGTAGGTGGTTGGGTGTGGGTGGTTGGGTGTTTGTGTGTGGCCTGTGGCTCGGCATTTATGTGTGTATCGGTGGTGGTCTTGGTGTGTGGTCTGTGGTGGGTGCCGGTGTGGGTGTGCATATGGCTGCTGGTGTTGGTTTGCTTGGGTGTGTGTCTTCTTCTGGCTGTCGGTTTGGGAGTAAGTGGTCTGTGGTGGGTGTGAATGTGGCTGTGGGCTTGTTTATGGCCGTCGGTGTGGGTGTGGGTGTGGGTGTGAGTGTATGGGTGTCGGTGTGGTTGGTGTTGTCTGTGGTTGGGTGTTGGTGTGGTTGTGTGTGGTATGTCGGCATGGTGCGCGGCGTTTGTTGTCCCATGGGCCACACGGTTCGGATGATTGGATGATCTCCATCGATCTCGGCAGATTTAACCTTTCGTGCTGCAGGTGCTGTTCCGCCTCGTGCATTCCGAGAGTGTGTCATCCGACGCGCTCCTCGCGCAGAACACCGACGCCCTGGTGTCGGGCGGCAGCAATTTTGACCCTTACCTTACCGCCGCAGGCTTCCCATTCCCCCGGCTCCGCGGGCCAGTGCATCCCGAGGCCAGTATTGCCTCCTGCGCTTGCGGCCCCGATACCAAGGCCGATTCCCAGGGGGACCCATCCCGATACGGAGTCCTGGACCCGGCGGCCCACGTTTCCACAACAGATGTCACCGTTCAAGTCATCGCTCCCAACACAGTGCAGCCCGCGTGGAGGGACACCCATGTTCCTGCGTCCCTGCAGCGCGCGGACTGCTGCACTGTCGACTTTGCTGCACAGGTGCCCAGGCCCACAAACACGAGTGCATCATGGGCCATGCCACGTTTGTAGTTGCTGTTAGGTCAGGGCCGTGTGCGCTTTTGGTTCTTTCCGGTGGCATTTGCGGGTCTCCATTGGTATCTTGGCATTGGTATTTGTATCGGCTCTGAGAATGCTTTTTGCGCTCCGGAAACGGGCCCTTCGAGGCTGTGCCGGTAACCGCAGAGGCTGGAGGGGTTTGGGTCCCCAGTTAGACGCCCCCGATGATGCCACAGGGGTGCTGGTGATGCCACAGGCGTGATTTTGTGGTCCATGAGGTGTATTGGGAAATTGGTGCATTCGGGACCACAAAAGTGTGGGGGAGACATGCGGCATAACCCTAACCGTATTATCCTCCCCAAAAGCCAGGAGATGGCATGGCTCTGGAACCCCTGCCACAGCAAGGTTTCCAGAATGGGGATGCAATGTTGTGACATACCACCTGCTGTATCACGGCCCACGAAGAAGGGAGGACATGTCGCCACATGACCGCCCGGGTGGAATACCCCACCCCGTGGGAAATGGCATCTGGTGGGTTGCTTTAACATGCCAACGGAGACACAGGCCTGAGTTCAAGAGTGCATGAGGTACACGCCGTGCGACCCTTGCTGCACTGGGGAATTGACCCGGGCCTTGGCTGCAGCACGGAAGTCACGTGTCGCCAACAAGATCTGGCTAATGTGTCCCTGATATGCGCCACGTTTCACTTCCCTTTGAAGCACGCACAGCTCTGTGGTCTGCCGGCTTTTTGACAAACCTGGCTTGGCAACTCTGCAATTTCAGCTTCTTTGTGGGCCATGATACAGCGTTGTGTGGCCGCAAATCATCCCCACTGTGGAAACCTTGCTCCCGTCGCGGTTCCAGCCACATCACGTTGTCGTTGTAGGGGCCCCAATATGGGCATTAGGCCACATAGCATCGCTGCTCTGGGACTCCATACGGCACAGGTTGTGTGCCAAAAGGGCTTTGTGTCTGCCAAACCACAGCATCTTTGTGCGAGGGTTGTCAAGGCCAGAGGCAGACCTGCTTTCACCAAGGATGGACATCAGCCCGAACTGGTCATTTCTGCCCACCGTTCAAGGGAAAAATAGATGGGAATCTACATGCGCTAGCCTCCCCCCACAAAACCTATTTGCTCCCTCATGGCTCTTTGGATGCAGACGAATCCTGAAGCGCCTTCTAATTAGGTTGACTTGGGCCCCTTGGAACTTCAGTGATGCCTTTCTTGGCAGAGTGTATGCCCGCGAGATGTTTGGACCCCCCCACAAAAAAATTGTCCTGCGTTCCATGATGGCTGCCATCAGCACAGCCAGGCGACCAAATGCCCCCCCCCCCCCCCTGGACCTACCATCTGCGCGACACCCACTTGGATGCGTTGGAGCACCCAAAGTATGAGTGACATGGGTGCGTAACCCCTGTCTGGCTTTCCAAAGTGGGGACGAGACCTGACTACATCGCCTTTGCAACATCATCATTTGCAAAGAGGTGTGGTGTTGCTACACATTCCCTGCGGAGAGGTGACGTGGCCCCATAACCCCTGAAGTATTGGGGTGCCCAAGGTGACGAGACCTGCACAACCATTGCCCCATCATATGTCTGTGTGTATCAATGCCAGGGGTTGGGAGGTTTGGCCTGCACCCGCGCATTCCGACCCCCATTGGGATTGATTGGATCCAATTTTGTGTTTATCTGCCTGTCTGCTCTCTCCCACTATCTGCCTCCTACCCTACAGCACATTGCCCTAAACCTGGGTGCAGACAGAGGGCCAGCCGACCACAATCGAACCCTGAGGGTCCGGTTTGAGCAGCGCCCGACTTTTCGTTTCAGTGGAATGGCCCTCATTGCCATGATCTCATTGGAGGTTGGCATACCTGTTTGGCCACAAACCGTTCCTGCCCCCCCCCCCCCCCAACTACTTTGTGGAGTTCTTGAGACACACAGGGCTACCCCCCCCCCCCTATTTTGGGGGCTGAGAACTCGAAAAAAGACGGTTTGGAAAGTTTTTGGACGGTTGGGATATAGAATTGGACCCGCAAAGGGGTACTAAGGGCTAAAAATAGAGTATGACAGCACTGCTAGAAATGGACATTTTACCCTAAAAATAGCACACACATTACCCCTATACACACCCAACAACAAAGTAATCTGGAGTATTTCACTCATTCTTGTTCATTTCAGTGTTAGCAAAAGTATTTGGGCTGCAAAGGACCCCTTTTTTAGGGGTTTTGGATCATAATTGCAACTTTTTTCAGTACTCTGTGTAAGATCCTAGCAGTGCTGATGTTATACCCCTTTTGTCTACTTTTGTTTGTTCCTCGCACCGCCGCCCCATTGCTTCATTGGGCTTCGAAACCCATTTTTTTTGAGCTCCCCACCCCAAACATAAGGGGCGGGGGGGGGGCTGGGAAGAGGGGGAGCGGTACATGGCCATCTGTTTGCCCAACGGTCCGCATGTTTTAACTGCGGGATAGTGCCACACAGGCTTGATGAGGGGGCCTACACTGTTTATCTCCTCCTCAGGTCTCATGGCAGTGCTTTGACTCTGCCGGTGTAAACGTCCTACCAGAGCTCCTGAAGACTGGAAAGGCCGCCGTTGGAGCGGGGCCCCACCTGACTGTCTACGGGGGCCACAGATTTCCTGCGCTCACGGTGTCGCTGAGGGTCGTCCTGACGTGGCCTAACGAAACCCGCCTTCTGTTGGCCGATACGACACGCACACTGACCTTCTCCATCGCCCCCTTGACACCGTCCGGCCGAGTGAGTCCTCCCTCTGGGTTTGAGCTGCACACTCTCTTCATCATTCAGAACGTCCGGTGTGAGCGCTCGCTGGTGCAGCGGTATTTCTACAGAACTGCGACGGCACAACACCGGCTGACGAGCATCTACCAGTGTTCTCTGCGGACGCAGCTGCCCCTGCGTGCCACCCACGTTGTGGTGTGCCAGGGGCGAGAGTGCTCCGAAACACGTGTTGCTGTCAACCCCCGCACTGTCAGCAGCGTGGAGCTTGAATCGACTGTAGAGTCCATGAAGGCGAGCACTGGTACCTTAAAGGAGCTCAGCCACCAGGTGCAACCCTTTGTCACACCCTCACACCCTGTGCGCATCTTGCCTTTGGAGGCTGGCCCCTGGCGTTTTGCCCCCCCGCGGGGGTCGGTCTTCGAATTGGAGGGGGGGGGGGGGGAGGGGTTATGGGAAGGGTTTCTTTCTTTTGTGTGTGTGTGCGTGTGTTTGTACTGTGCAAATGATGGTGGGGAGGCCCGCCAATTGGATTGGTGTGGACCGATTGGATCGATGGGTATTGTAAGGTCCGTGGCCATTTTCCTGGTCATTCTTAGCGCTCTTGGGATGGCACATTCCCTTTGTGCCCCGCGCAGTTTGCTCAAAGGGGCAATGACTGCACCCATCCAGAAGCCTCCAAGAATAACAACAAGCCTTCGGGAAGTAACAGCAACTGACCAAAGGAAATCACAACCACCATTCGCAGCCTATGCTTTTTGTGCTACAACCTGGGAATTTTATACCAAGTTTCAGTGGGAATTGGTGCCAAATTTTCTCCGCATCAATTTTCCCCATCCCAAGTTGTGCACATACCAAAATTTCCCGCCCCCCGGTACTCACTCAGCCTTTATGGCACCCCCTTGTGCAAGCTACACCCTGTCCAAGCACCGTGGGTAGACAGAGGACTCATTTGGAACCTAATTTTGATTCGATCCTAATCTGCAAAAGCAAAACAAAAGACGATCGGCATGCGTGCAGCTTCTGTGTGTTTTTTTTTGGCTGAATTCCATTGCTTCTGTTGTGACTGGACTGACCTGCTTCTACCACGCTGGCCGCCATCTGTTTCTGAGGCACAGCACCCCATACCCCTTGTGTCTAGCATTTGACTGCAGCATGGACCATCTTTTACCCCACAGTAGAGGGGTGGTTTATGTGCGTACGAATGGGGAGCATGTACCTGCTACAAGCAAGGGCCCTTGAGAGCATGGGGATGCTTTTGTGGTCATTGAGTGCGCTGGTGCTGTGCAGTCCGTTTGTGGCTTTGCAATCAGAATCCAAATGTGGTTCACCATTGCAATTGTGTTGCTGGCATTGTTCCACGCCACGCGCAAGCTGCCCCTTGTCTAAGCCACAGGGGGCATAGGCGCCGTATCAATGTGGGACTGGGAGTAGCTTGGATGAGGGGGGCAGGGACACCCATCCAGTAGAAGTGACATGTTGTACACACTGGTCCCATCACACTGGGAAGACAATCAGCTGGTGGGACAGCCCTGGTTTCCGAAAGGTCTGGGAGCCCCCCGCCCCGCCTGCCTGTGCCTACTCCATTTGGCATTACAGGTTGTCGTCCTCGTCCCCTATTTGGAATCAATCAAGGCCACACAGCAGCGGCACACTCTCAAAACTTCGCTGATTCTCAGCCAAGCGAACATGCTGAAGGCAGAGAAGGAACTCCTGCAAACGGGGACCGTCTTGAAGCTCGTGGTCACGGACAGGGCGGCTGTGCCGGAGCATTGTGCGGAGATCCTGCGTTTCGCGCAGCTGATTCACACCGATCTGCCGGTCATGAACTACAGCGCCAATGCAGCCGCGCTGCTCCAGACGTATCTTGGCGAACTGCTCTCTGACCCGGACGCGCCTTTTGTCTGCCCGCCACGGGGCACAGCCCGCCGGCGCAGGGCCAACCGCGCTGTCCAGGATCTGCGCATCTATTTTGGGAATACGCGATTGACGAAGGAGCTCGAGCGAGACCTGCACGTTTGGCTGGGGGAGCAGTCCGCGTCTGGTGCCGAATGGATGCAGGGAATGGCGGTGGAACCCCCATTCCAGCCCTTGTACACCCTCTCGGGGCGGGAGGCAGCAGTAGAAACCACGTTGATGCTGGTATCACTGTTTGTGACATGATTCCAAAGCCCTGCTCCGATGCATCATGTGCCCCTTGTGCAACCTCCCCCCCGAGTCGGCGAGGGGCCCAACGAGTCGGCGAAATTCGGCGAAGTTGCCAAAAACCAAATGTTGGGTGCAGCACTGATTGAGGAGTGCCGTGCAAAATGGACTGATACCTGCACAGCGAACACCGCATAATAGGCCTTATTTTGTGCCGACCTCCAAAATATTGATCCCGCCCTCCAAATCGGGTAAAACCGGTCGCCGACTCGCTCGCCGACTCGTCGGCCGCCAGGTTTGCCGACTCGGGGGGGGGGGTTGCTTGTGCCCTCGGCACTTGTAGTAGAGCAGTGCACTGCAGAATAGGCATGCATGTGCCCAGAGTAAGGTGACAGAGTGATGCCTGTAGCCTGTAGTACAAAGTGATCGCATGGCTTGACAACTCCCATGCACAACTGGCCCGTAATACAATAGAACACACCCCAGAAGGTGGCACACTTGACTTGTGGAAGGGTAACGTCCGCACTTGGGATGCCACCGAAGCCCATGGCGAGATGCATAAGGGCCCAAGTCAATTAGTCATGGATGGCGACGTGGAAGAATATCACATGCACAACGACCCATCCATCTGCACAAAAAACAAGCTCAAATCCATCAACTACAAACCGCCAACACAACATGAAGATAAGCAGTGACAATCCAACAATCAAACCAGCACCAAATTTGTGTAAGGGCTTCTTTAAAGTGGGCGAGGGGGCATCACAAGGAGGAGTAGCAGGAGGTGCAGACGTTGGGCAGGCCCTTGGGCTGGGGTCCTTAGTTTGGGGTTAGGGTATAGGTTAGGGGCCAACGGGTGCTTGCAGACACTCAACGTTGGGAAAATGTCTGGCCAAGTCACTTCTAAGCCCCCCCCCCCCCTTCGCCCTCAGCCCCACACCCCGAGTATGCAAATAGAGATACGGAGATAGAAGTATGCAAATAAATTCATGGAAATAGGGGTATGGAAATGAAGGTATACAAATAGAGGTATGCAAATAGAGGTGCGAAAGTAGAGGTATGCAATCAGAGGTGGCACTCTTTTCGCAAACACCCGCCTTGGGGGACCATGCTGTCTTTTGCTCTCAGCCCTCAACCCCCAGCCCAGCCCACCGTTAGCCACCTGCCCCTGCGGTGTGGACCTGCTGATGAAAGAAAAGTAGTGGCCTAAATGAGCTGTGCGAATGGTTCCCAAACGGCTCCTCTGAGCAGAGGGGCATGGGGGGTACGAATGGGGTCTGCCGCGTGGCGGGGCTGCTCAGTTGTCGTCCAGTTGTTCGTCAGCGTCCACACTTGGCACTTGTGGCAGATTGAAGACGACAGCCTGTCGAAAGACATGACGGAGGCCATTATGGGCGTCTGGCTTCCCGCCGTTTTCGACGGCAATGCCTCCCTAAGCCCGTCCGAAGTCAACGCGACCTGGAGCTTAATGGTGGTCGTCACCGGGGAGGCGGAGGGCGTCGACCACACGCACCTGATTGGCGCGATGCTGGACTACGCCGATGAGCTGTGCCAGTCGGCGGTGGCCGCCAACGTGTCTGGGGTCCTCACACCTACAGCCCCAAGCTCTGTGTTGACGGGGGCTGCATGGGGCCGGGGAGAGCAGCCGAGCAGACTGCAACTGGGGCTTGGCCGCGATACCGTGACCTTTGGCGCCGCCGTCGACGAGGCCATGTTGAGCCAGGGCTATGATGACGTTTTGTTTGTGATGGTGGAGGTCAAAGTGCAGGGCGTCGACCGCCTCTACGGCACGTTTCCGGAGGGGACCACGGCCTCCAGCGCCGTGGTTTCTGTCTCTGCGTCTGCGCTCGACAGCGCTACGAGGGCCTGGCAGCAGGTGCGGTTTGTGTGGATGAGGTGAGCGGCGGTGAGGTGAGACCCTGGGCTTTCCCCAGGACCAGCGAAGCATTGTGATGCTTCTGACGGATGTTTTGGCCGTGGGATTTGAACCGTGAACCGCCAAGCTGGTGCCCTCGTGCCGTGCCACGTCAGTTCGAGCGTTCGTCAGCCAATGCGCCCGGGACCAGACTTGCCACTAGCGTCCGCCAGGTCACACGTGATCAGATGGGGCCGGGTCCTGCTGAGTTAGACACGGGACGCAGCTGGTTCCTACTGAGCTCTGGGGGCGACATGAGCAGATATTACAGAGTGGCACATGGTACGGGGCTTATTCCTAATGAAACTCAGTTTCCCTGCCGGACACTAGTGGCATGTCTGCCCGGGACTCGAACCGGGTACCTTTAGTCCAGGTGACAGGTGCACGACAGCTGAGCGCCGCGACCCCCTTTGAGCCGTTTGTGTGGGAAGTCTCAGAAGTGATACACAGGGGGTGGCATTGGGATCAGGGAAGGGGAAGAGGGCCATGGGGTGCAGAAGTAGAGGGGACTGCGACGAGAACGACGTTGCATTTGGGGTTCTCGAGGCCTTTTCCGAGGGGCTTTGTGTGCCGGACCATGCGGCTGCAGGTCCCACTGGAGGCAGTTGAAGGCGGCGTGGTCCTGAGCGTTCAAATGCAGACCGTTGGGGCTGGAAACGGAGGCGACGATGGGGATGTGGCCGCCCCGAGAGGCACAAAGCTGACGCCCATTTGCGAGTGGTTGGATCGCAGTACCGCCAACGCCTCGAGTGCCGGCACATGGACGACCGCCGGATGTTCCAGCCGGATCCACCGCACCAACCACTTGCAGTGCACGTGCACGCACCTCACGGAGTTCCGGGCCGTCATGCGGTACATGCCCCAACCCAATCTCTTTGATCCATCTGATTTTTGGGACGTCCGCACGCCTCTGGTGCTGCTGGTGGTGCCGCTGTGGACGCTGGCGGGTCTGGGCTGCCTCTATGGGCACTGGTGGGACTGCAACCGCCGCAAGGACTTTGTGGCAAAATATCACGTGTTCATGGTCCCCTCTGACTCCCCTAACTTTTGCAAGGTCAGCACCCCTTTCTTACACCCTGTTTGCCCTCTGCAGACACTGCCCTCAGGGTAGGGTAGGAGATTATCACCCACAGGAGCCCCACATGTACCACCCTTCATTGATTTTGCAGAATACAACGTGTTCTTGTGTGCTGATTGCACTTTCTACTCTACCGTTTCACAGCCCTTCACACAAGGAGAGAGTGGATTAACAGGCGCCTGACAGGGTGATTATGGAAATAGCCTGGCCAAACTTAACAAACCATTCTAATCCAGCACCATCCTGTCCAACCTTCTGCAATATGGGATTGGGATTGGGCAGTGGGCAAGCAGGGCTCTGTGTGGGTGGGTTGTGGGCCAAAGATGCTGTAACCTCCGCGTATACGCCGGCTGTTGGGTGGACAGTGGTTAAATGGATCACTGAAAGGGAGCATTGATTGCATTGTGTATGGCAGGAACCTTGTGGGGCCTTATCACCCCCAACCAGTGCTACTCAATGTGCTGTCCAACACTTGGAGCCGTGTGAGTGCTCTGCCCACTTTGGAGAACTAGCTACGCATTCTAGGACTGTGGGGACCCTGATATGATGACGGTTATGTAGCTTTGATGCCTTGTCCCCGTAAAATCAAATCCGCCACCAAAACTATGGGCGAGCTTGCTAGCCCCCCAAAGGGAGCACACAAAGGAAGAGTGTAAGAAGGGAAATCAGAGAACAAAAGAAGAGATTTTGGAGTATTTATTGGCAGTGAATGGCAAGATGGCCCGCCCAGTGCACCCTGCACAAGGAGATGAGGACTAGTGAAGTAGCCGTTGTAAGGGCATTGTGTACCCAAACCACGCAGAAGCGGGTGAAGTAGCAACAAGAGTTTGATTAAATGTAAGCCCAGCCACACCCCAAATGGAAATCAATGGTGTTTGTGTGGACGTTCTTCAACAACGTCGTCTTTTGGGCAGTCGCTTCCGTTTTTTAGTGTTGATTGGTGTTTATTGGTGTTTCTCTTGCCTTGTGGCAGTCTGGTCCTTTGGTCACCTCGTTGCCACAGGTATGATTCCGCTTTCAAGGCAGCCATGCAACTTGATCATAAGTTTTCTCCGCGTTCAACAAGTATTTGGTGCAAGACAAGGCACACTTGTGTGGATTGATAGGCACTCATTGCTCATTACACATTGCTATCCAAACGATGATAGCATTGTTGCACTCTCTCTGTTGTTGAGTGTTATATCCGTTGGTAGCTCATGATCACCCTCTATTGCTTCCTCCATCCGTCCTCCCAACCATTTGCATGGATGGTATTTCGCCTTTTTTTTTTAACGGCTGTTGCAGCACCACATACATGAGCCAATTTTCACAGCCAAGTTGCTCAAGTGGCCGTCTTATTATAGCTCCAATTGCAAACTAGCGTGGCTAGCACACCCTTGCCATTGTATTCCCAGTGACAGTCTCGTCATGGGCCACCGGTTTTCCCTCTTCGCATCAATGGTCTTGGCCCTGATCACGCCCTCTTGTTGGGGCAGACAAATAACCACCGAGACTCATTGCTCGGTAACCTTGATTCTAAGTCACCTCTTCCTTCAAGACAAAAAGGATGCTTGTGACCTCCTTGATCGTGGTCACAGTGTGCGGTCATCCAACCATGGCTTGCTAGTTTATGCTCTTGACGCGTGTGTAAAGGGGAGAGAGTTGTATTCTTATCAGACCTTTAGAACTAAGTCACAATCTATGGGAACTAGGCTTCACTTGCAACTTAGAAGGAAAGCGTGTGACTAGGGGCGACTGTGCAAACTGGTGATGGGTTGAGTGGGGTTGAGGTTCCAAGCTCATTGGCTTTAGGAGCATACGGCTATCCTTTGGTGCTCCTATCTTGAATGGTGATGGTGAACAAAGGGCAATGGTAGCTCTCGGTGTGCAGATGTCCAGCAGTTTCCCTATGTGAGGTCACTTGGGGAAGGTGTGGTGTTGCAGGGGATAGTATGACACCTTTTGGAGTGAATCCATGCCTTCCCGTTGACAGTTACGCCGAGTCTTCAACCCATCCATGGTCACCTCCCCCCCGCTCTCCACCAAATGCATGTTGGATGGGCGACAGTGGGTCCCCACCACCGGGACATGACTTGGTGGGTGCATACCAAGTGACCCACCCCCCTTCCCCGTAGACAAATTAGGAAGTGTCACCAAGACCCCTGCCCCATGCTGTGCATGTTACACCACTTCAACCACACGCAGGGGAACCAAAGGTCCCATTGGTTTGCATTAGTTGTGACCATCAAGCCCGTTCCCCGAATCTATTTGTGGACCTACTCACCCCCAATGTACAGCTGGCAAGAAGTACGGCTCGTCTATTCAAAGGTGTAGCCCTGTGCTTAGCATCCCCTAGTGTCTTTGACCAGCACTGGTGTCTTGGCGTTTGGCCAACAACAATATACCTTCAGCCCTCGCTGCCATAGGGTTCAGTGCAACTGCTTTGGGCTGCCCCTGTGAATGGACACTGTGAATGGACATAGGTGTATGTGCACCGTATGGGGGGTGTCGGGGGGGCACTGCCTCACCGGTCTGCGAAGGCAGCAATGGTGGTCATTTGGCCTCATAGACCCAGAGATGTCACCTGAGCGCTTTATCGGCCTAGCAGCCCTGTAGAGAAGCAATACGGTGTAGGGGTCCCGACCCAAACCCATACCATACCCCCACCAAACGCCCAGCAGCCACCCACTGACCGCTAATAGTGTGATTTTCACTGCAGCACAACTCCTACCTCCACGAACCAGCAAGTAATCGCTGTGGTTGTATTCTATTGTAGCACCCACCTTAGGCAAAATGGGTTTCAATATCGTTACATTAATAGTTTTCCAACAAGGCAAGTGCAAACTCTTCCACATGCACACCACTGCTGTGCTCATACAGTGAAGGACTAAGAGCTGCAAGTGCCCGAGCCGGGGTCATCTAGTCAATACTGGCCGACCATTTGCTTCTTCTTCTTTTTCTGCCGTTCCTCTATCCCCCGTTCCTACCGTCCAGCCTTTCTGTTTCATGTCGTGGGTCTTGAACCCCCCCTCCCCCGCCGTACCTCCTCGCCAGTGCCCCCCCCCCGCCCCCCCCCCCCCGGCGCCCCTGTTTTGACACTCTTCAGGGGGAGTTTTTTTTTAATTTCAAAGTTTTAGGGTTTTTTTTTTGATACTCGAATCTTTGGGCCTCTAATTACCATCCCGTCCCTCCGCCCTTCTCCCTGTCCAAGTCCCAGAAGCCTGAGCAGCCCTGATCAGTCGTATCCAAATATGCACAACCCTCTCCGAAGCTGCACATGTCCCTCCGTTTTCAACAAACCTCTGTAGCCCTCAACAGAAGCAGCAGCAGCAGCCAAAGACTGGGCCCGCAGAGGGTCCTGCCGGGAGATTGATGCAGAGCTTCTGGAGGGCGAAATTGTCCCACGCCTCCTGTCGCCCCGCAGTTGTGCGGCACTGTCCCCAGCCAGCGACATATACCAGGACTGGCAGGACAGCGATGGGGATCATACCTCGTGCTGTAGCTCGGCCTTCGATCCACCGCCGAGTCCCAGCCTCCCGCAGGCCCGCGACATCAAAGAGTGCCTGGATGAGCTGCAGCACGTTCCGCTGGCCTCTAAGCCCCTTGTCTACGGGCAGCATGCAGACAGGATGGCCCACGGCTGGGGGGCAAAGGTGTGCCGGCAGGCGTGAGGGTTGAGGGCCGCGAGGTTCGAGGGATGTGTTGTGGTATGGATAGACTCTCTCTTTGCAGTGGCGTCAACAGGGACCTGGGGTCAGGAGCCGTAAACTCTGAGAAGACGCCGGCAGTCGCCATGCACAGCGAAGAGTAAGCCACATGGGAGCCCCCCCCCCCCCCCTCGTCGGCAATTCTCCTTTGCACCCTCGCCTTCCATTATTGATCAGTCGCCGTTTCTTTGCACGCGCGCACATCTTCGTATTGGGACGTGGCATACCCAAAAGATGAAACAACCAAACGGCAGTACGCTGCGCGTCGCGCGTGCAAACAGCCCCCGATACGACACAGCGCCTCATCGGCCACCCGTGCGGGGGCACACATGCCTGCCGCCCCACCCCAGTCCGCATTCCTGCAATGGGCTCCTTCTTGCTGCTTCATTCTTTTTCGGGGGAGCTCTCACTACCCGGTGCACAGCTGCAATTCGCCATCGCTGAAAGTGTGGTATTTGCTGTGCCAGCAACACCGAGTGGCCTGCCCGGCGTTACACTCTCCGATGCTGCCCGTTGATGAGGATTGGTTGCGAGGCCTGCGGTGCATGAGGAGCCTGGACGCTGGAAAAGGCTTGAGCATTGTATGGTACAGTGGTGCAGAGGATGTCCCATTCGTTTTGACTGTGTCTGCGACCGTGAGGAGCGGAGGCTCTGCATTCTAAACCCGACTCATCCCGCAGTCGTCCCTAGAAACTCAGGGAGCTACTGAAAATGAGGGTCTGTGACCGGCAGAGGATACGGGAGCTCTGATTGGTTTTTGACGGGGGCACCATTCATATGTCTTCATCACATCCTCTGTATGCGAAAGCTTGCACAACTGCACAGTGCAACACCAACGAATTGGAACGCAGAAGTTTGGAAATACAATATTACTGATTTGCAGT
The DNA here is from genome assembly GCA_964036045.1 of Eutreptiella sp. 'Long Island Sound 2002'. Taxonomy (NCBI): domain Eukaryota; phylum Euglenozoa; class Euglenophyceae; order Eutreptiales; family Eutreptiaceae; genus Eutreptiella; species Eutreptiella sp. 'Long Island Sound 2002'. Next base: position 23,535,869 of record OZ038403.1, read on the forward strand.
CTTACAACATACTTCTATTCACTTGCATGGTTGAACATGTCCACAGTTGACGCAAGCAACCTTGAACAATCTAAATAGATGGGCTTGTGGGTTTGGTGGTGGATGTGGGTGCGAGTGCAGTGTAGATGTGGGTGTGGGTGTTCGTGTGCGTGTGGCGATGGGGGTGCAGGTGTAGGTGTGGATGTGGGTGTGGATGTGGGTGTGGGTGTGGGTGTGGGTGTGGGTGTGGGTGTGGGTGTGGCTGTGGCTGTGGGTGTGGGTGTGGATGTGGGTGTGGGTGTGGGTGTGGGTGTGGGTGTGGGTGTGGGTGTGGGTGTGGGTGTGGGTGTGGGTGTGGGTGTGGGTGTGGGTGTGGATGTGGGTGTGGGTGTGGGTGTGGGTGTGGGTGTGGGTGTGGGTGTGGGTGTGGATGTGGGTGTGGGTGTGGGTGTGGGTGTGGGCGTGGGTGTGGATGTGGGTTTGGGCGTGGGTGTGGGTGTGGGTGTGGGTGTGGTGTGTGGTGTGTGGTGTGTGGGTGTGGGTGTGGTGTGTGGGTGTGGGTGTGGGTGTGGGTGTGGGTGTGGGTGTGGGTGTGGGTGTGGGTGTGGGTGTGGGTGTGGATGTGGGTGTGGGTGTGGGTGTGGATGTGGGTGTGGATGTGGGTGTTGGTGTGGGTGTGGGTGTGGGTGTGGGTGTGGATGTGGGTTTGGGCGTGGGTGTGGGTGTGGGTGTGGGTGTGGTGTGTGGTGTGTGGTGTGTGGTGTGTGGGTGTGGTTGTGGTGTGTGGGTGTGGGTGTGGGTGTGGGTGTGGGTGTGGGTGTGGGTGTGGGTGTGGGTGTGGGTGTGGGTGTGGGTGTGGGTGTGGGTGTGGGTGTGGGTGTGGGTGTGGGTGTGGTGTGTGGTGTGTGGTGTGTGGGTGTGGGTGTGGTGTGTGGTGTGTGGGTGTGGGTGTGGGTGTGGGTGTGGGTGTGGGTGTTGGCGTGGGTGTGGGTGTGGGTGTGGGTGTGGGTGTTGGCGTGGGTGTGGGTGTAGGGTTGCGGGTGGATGCAGGTATGTATGGCTGTGCTTGTGAATGTGGGTGTAGGTGCAGGTGTATGTGTTGGTGCAGGTGCAGGTGTGGGTGTTGGTGTGGGTGCAGATTCGGCCACCCATTTGGCTCTTCGGGATGTGCCGAACAAAGGGTTTTGTTCCACCTACACCCTACACCCCGACCTGATGCTTCAAAGAGGTGGGGTGCCATCCTGGGGGATAGCAGGAAATGACCAAGGACTACTGTGTCCTTGAACATAAGTACCACTAATATTGCCACAGCGGCTAAATTTGGCCTCTGACAGAAGAGCCCGACCCGGGGGGGTTAGAAAAAACGCGCTTTGACCCCCCCCCTCCCCCCTCCCATGGCCTTGTGTGACAGTCACGTTGCTGGTTGTGGTGAGCACCTCCCAGCCCGGGGTCTTCGTGATGACCGCATGCCGGGCACTGATCAGGCCGTCAGGGGAGGACGCCATGGGCAGAAGTTGCATTCTGGATTCCCTGCCAGGGGCAGGGGGATGCCCGCGGCGGTGCAGAGGCCCGCAGTAGTACGGATGCCTGCTTGTCATAGCAGAAGGTTCAAGGGCGAGAGGCCAATAGGCGCCGCCACAGGCTAACAGAGCCAACCACCAAGGCCTTGTGCCAACCCCCTCCCCCTTCCTAGAGCAATTACCCCCTGCCTTGGGGGTGCTTGGGGGAGTGTGTAGGACCCTATCCCCACTTTTCAGTTGGGGGGGGGGGGGGCAGAGGGTGTATACTTGCCATCCAAAGGCGAATGCTGTATGGATCCCCATTGTGTTGACTGCTGCGACCTGTTGCTGATGGAGAAATAGACATGGCAGAGCCAAAACTGCGGCGTGGCGGACATTCTAATGAACAACAGGTGACTGTCTTGGGCACCGCAAAACAGTCGCAGGCTGTCCGTCACAAGGGGGTAGAAGGGTAGATGAGATTGTCCGAGAGGTGGTTTCCAATTGTGCGGGATTTAGTTTGAGGCAGCCCTCCTTGTGGAAGCACAGCCCCATCCAGGCACGGGACCCGCCTCGGTTTTCCTAGCACAACCTGTGCCGCGAGGGGCAGAATAACGCCGAGCTCCGTGGTTTGTGAGACACATGGGACGAAGAGGTAGACTCCATGACACCCCGGCAAGAACAGTTCGATATCAAGGCCTGCCTGTGTGGATGCACGTACAACTTAGCTTAAGCATCGGCTCTTTGTGCTCTCGTGGCTTTCTGGTATTTCGGATGGAGGGGCTGGCTTTTATTTGTAGTCCGTTTTCTTGCGGCTGCTGCTGCTGCTGCTGCTGCTGTTAGGTGTGCCGCCAGGCCGCGCAAGGGCACAAGTGGTTCCGCTGGATGGAGTACCCGGTCACCAGCAACGTGGGCAACCTCGCTCGCACGCAGTCTGCACAGTGCACAATGTTGACCAACATCGTGCTGGTTGCCCTCTGGTTTGACAGCATCAAGGGCAAGTGCACAATCGTTGCCCTCATCATTGGACTCACTGCGATCTGCCTACTCAATTTTCTGGTGATTTCACTCACCCGCAGGATTTTCATGATGCCATATTTCTTCTGCAAGCCGACCTGGATACTCTGGAATCTGCTCCCCTGCCCAACCCCTGTTCCTGTCTCAGGCGCGGCGTTGCTGCCTCAGGCACCCGCACCCAATGTGTTGGTCAGGTGCTTCCCTCCGCTCCACCATTTCCTTGTGGGATGCCCCAGCCCCCCCAACAGTTTTGGATTGTGATTCCCTGAGGATCGATCAGGCCGAGTCAGCGTCTCACCAATAGAACTGCCTTTTTGTTTGAAGAGCGGTGTGCTGTGTGTTTCATGCCTCATCAATGCCGCCAGGTAAGGCCGTGGGAGCAAACGCCTTTAGCCCACAGCCCATGTTTTGTTTGACGTCGTGACAAGGATGTATTTTGGTGTAGACACACCTCCGAGTCAGGACCCTGGTCACGCGGGGGACGTCTCCTCAGTTCGGGTACGCAACCCCCCCCCCTCCCCCTGTCCCTGCCCTCCGGGCCCACTTAGTTACCAAGGGTCAATGGCTGCGGGCCATCTCCCCCCCCCCCCCCAAAGCCCCCCACCCCACCCCACCCACCACCCCAAATCGCCCCACCTGGACCCCCCCCCCCCCTAAACCGACCCTCCCGACCCCCCCCCCCCAATTGCCCCCTCCCTGAACCCCCCACCAACCCCCCCCCCCCCCCCCCCCAAGGGGCCTTCGGCCCACTTCTACTGGGGGGGGGGGTCGCGTACAGAAGCGAAGAGACGTCCCCCCCCGTGACCCTGGTGTGTAGCTAACCACCCCTATGCAAGGTGGGCTAGACTACAGAGGTACCGGGTGTGTGTGTGGGGGGGGGGGGGTGATCCCTACACATGCAGTCCCTATTGCTCGAGACGTGACGGTAGGAGCAGGCCAAGGTTTTGTGCCAAAGCGCACCACCAGATTCAAAAGCATCCGCGCCCCCCATTGGCCGGTTCCAGCCCTCAAAGTAGGGACACCATTTGGTGCTGGGCGGCACACCGTGCCAACCGGAAGAGAGAACACTGCAGCAGCTGCTCGAATCGTACTACAGCCAGTGCCCTCACAGACCCTTAAGACTTTCTGGCAAAGACAAGATATCGCTATTATCGCATACATACCTCTATACCCCCATGCCCCCAGACATCCCCTTGAGGTATGCATGTGATAGTAGTGGGTTGCGCCCCCCCCCCTCCCCCCGGGCCGAGCTGCCAATACCCCCCCCCCCTCCCGCCGACCCCCCCCCGCCCCTCCACAAGTTTTGACAGATATCTGGGGGGGATTGTCGCATCAGGACCAGTTGTAGTCGCCCCCCCCCCCCCCCGGGGGATGGGCTGGCCTACCGTGGTCCATGGCAGAGGAAGCGCCAAACAGTATGACCGCAAGCGCCCTGCAGCCCCTCAAGTGCGAATGGGGCCAGGGAGCCACACGCGGAACAGCTGCGGCGCGGCCGGGCCAGCAGAGCAGCCGTGACAGTCCACGACCTCCGCATGTGGGCACAACCGAGGCCCACATGCAGACGTCAAGGCCGGGTCACCTCCGCATGGGGATGCAGAGGAGGCTCGCGGACCCATCGTGCAGACGTGTAGACGCCAAAGGGGGAGCGCAGCGACCCCCGCCTGCCGCCGCCGCGGTGGGCTACAGCCCCGGATGCACACGCACCGGGGGTGGGGGTGGGCAACGCGAGGAACTGCGGCACCATGCGGAACACGCAGCGCACGCGACGCCCCGCATGCGGGGCACCACCCAGAAACGGGTGTAGACGCATGCGGTTTTGTCAGGCTCCCCCCGTCAAAGGACGGCCCCTCTCCTCTTGTCAAGGCATGAGGCAGCACTGGCCACCCTCAGCCTAGATCCCTCCGGACCCCCCCCCTCCCCCGGCTCACGTCGTAGGTGCTGGGCTCTCGACCGGACTTGGACTGCCCCCCATCGCTGCATTGCTCAGGTGGGACACGCACACCCTCAGAGCTCTGGCGGCCGAGGCCGGGCATTGGTTGGTGGAGGCTCAGTTGAATGCCGTTGCAAACACTCTCGAGGGCACGCCCGTAACGCTCGCCGTGGCGCACTTGCGGTCCAGACTGAGCGACCTCATCTCCGAAACCGGACCGTCGACGAGCTTCACCGCCCTGTACCACATGGCGGTGCTGCTGGAGGGCCTGGGCCACCGAACGATGGCGTTGCGGTTCATCTCCGTCGCTCTGCTCCGGGCAAACCCCGACTTCGTGACGGTCGTGTGCTGCGCCGAGTACGCGGCGGCCACCGATCGCCTCTGCGGTCTGCTCAGCGCCGCGCTGGCGGACTTGGACTCGGAGCGCGCGACGCACGAGGCGGCCCGGGGTCGTGCCCCGGACCCGGCGACGCTGCGCCGCAACGCCTTCGCCAGCGTCCCATTCGTCCAGCCGGCCTCCCGCCGCTGCAGCGCCGTCGACGCCCCCGGCGGTGGCGGCGTGGACCCCCCGAGCCCCGCCCCCGCCGCCCCCGGGGCCCTCGTGGACGAGGTGCGCGCGCTGGAGGCCCTCCTACTGCACGACCTGCCCCCCGAGGCCGCCCACAGCCCCGGCCCGCGCCCCCGGAGCTGGGCCCAGGGAGTGGAGGCCGTCAAGGCGCGGCGCTTCATGGACGCGATCCTGCACTTCGCGCACAGCCCTACCCCATGGCCCATGCCGTTCCAGAAACTGCTCCCGCTGCCGGCCACTTCGGAGAGCCGCACGTGGGCCGTCGCTTGGGCGGTGCTGGAGGCCCAGAGGCACGGCATCGGCGCCCGGTACATCCTCCGCTCCCTCCGCGCCGCCGGGGCGCGCCCGCGGCAGCAGCCCGGCCCCCGCTCCAAGTGGCCGGCCCCGGCGCGGTCTATGCCGCTGCTGGGCCAGGCCGGCAGGGCCGCGGCAGTGAAGGCCCCGCTGCTGAAGCCGACCCTCGGCGAGAACGTCCGCAAGTCCGCCGGCGGTCGGCCGTACTTCCGCGAGTACTTCCAGACCACCAAGACGCGCCCCGTCCCCGACCTCCAGTGCCCCGCGCTGTCGCGTCTGGTCAGTGCCGCGGCGGCGGGGCCGCGGACGCTGTACGTCGACGTCAACGCGGACCCCAACCGGCAAACGGGCTCCCGGCTGCATCCGTTTTGTGAGGTGTCGCACGCGCTGCGGGCGTGCTACGAAGGGGACACCATCCTCCTCCTGCCCGGCCGCTACCCCTACCTCCACGTCACGGGCGTCCACTGCGCGTACGACAGGCCCGTGACGATTCGAGGCGTGGCGGAGGACACGGTGCTGGTCGGCCCGCAGCAGCGCCGGGTGCCGCTCGTCCTGCGCAAGCGCGCGGCCCGCGTCGCGTTGCGCGTGACGGACTGCACCAACGTCACCGTGTCGCACATGACCCTGACGAACGCGAGCTTTGCCGTGCGCGTGGGCAGCGACTGCGCCTACGTGCGCCTCGCGCACCTCGCGATTCAGGACACGTCGCACGCCCTCGACTTGCCGGACCCCGTCAACCACTGCATTGCCCTCGTCGATGTAACGGTCATGCGGCCTCGCAGGTACTTGGCTGTGCATTGTGCAGCTTCCCGGCGCATGACCTCTGCATGCCCGCCGCTCAGGCTCCACGTGGCCTGGGCACGTCCTGCACGTGCCCTGCACGCCCCTTGTACCCTTTGTGCCTGCCCCTGTGCCCACGCCTTCCGAACATCGCTTGTATGTCAGTTCTGTATGTCAGTTTGCACGTGCCGTGTCCCCCGGGGGGGGCGGCCGGGCCCGGTCCTTGTATGCGACACCCCCCAGCCTGCCCCCCCCCCCCCCTTGAGTTTTGAAAGATAGCGGTGCGGGGGCCATGGCGCCAACGGCGCCAAATTTTTTGTCCCATGTTTAGTTGAGGGGGGTACTCTGCCTTTGGCCCTGAAGACCCTTAAGACTTTCTGGCAAAGACAAGATATCCCTATTATCGCATACATACCTTGATACCCCCGGGCCGAGCTGCCAATACCCCCCCCACCCACCCTCCCGCCAACCCCCCCCCCCCCAGCCCCTCCGCAAGTTTTGACAGATATCTGGGGGGGGATGTCGCATCGGCACCAGTTGTAGTCGCCCCCCCCCCCCCCGGGGCCGTGTCATTATCCAATGCACGCCTCATCTCTGGCACGTCCCCGTGAGCAATCATTGTGCACCCCTCAACATCGGCCCTGGGTATGCATCTCCTGGGCATGCCTTTGCTGGTGCAGACCGGGGCCATGCCGTGTTCTTGCGGTGTGCATTGCCGGTGTCTCATTCGTCGCCCGTGCACGCGTGCGCTGCGTTGATTGTGAATCCGCAGGTGGCCCAAGCTCATCGCAGACTTCCTGACCGGAGAGCCCGCGAGCTTTGCGCACACCCGGGGCCTGTGGTACGCCACCAGCCTCCACCTGCTCTGCCTGGTTTATGCCATCGGCTGCACGCTCGTCATCATGGCATACGTCAACGATTTCCACGACGTCGGCGGCACGGCGCTCGTGTTGAAGTTCTTTCTCTCGGTCTTTGTCGCGTGGAGTGTGGATTTGCTGATGAAGCAACCCGTGATGGTCACGTATGGGTTCGGGGTTTCGACGCTGTTGGGCCTTGCATCCGCAACGTGAGCTACCTTTGTCTCTTGCACAATTATTCCGGTCGCGGACCACATGTCGCGTGTGCGCACCGATACCGCCTTGCCACTTCAGTCGGCGGTGTGGGGGCTGTACAGAGACGTGCTGACACAGGAAATCTGGGACCTCAGAGCGCAGAGTGCGGCATTTGCTACAAGATTTGGTCCTTTTGGTTGTTTGTGTATTTTGTTATTGAGTGTGTTTTTTGTTCGGAGTCCTCCAACGGGGGGAGGGGGTTGGTACCTGCTGCTGGTCCGACCACGCACCTTCTGCACGTCAGCCTTTCCCCCCTCCCCCCCCCCTCCGGACTCGTCAGCGCCTCCAAAATCCCCATCAGACTTCAGCTGTTCTTTTGTACTTCATCACCAACAGGTCGAATGCGCGGCCCGACCATCTCCGTGGATAAGACTGTCGTCTTCAAAGAAGAGTTCCGCGCCTTTGCGCAGGATTTCAAAGTCACACTTGTCCAACACGCGACATGATCAGTGTGACGTGTTCTGGAGCACATGATGTCTTGTCTTTGCGGGAGGCTTCTCTTTTTTCCCGCTCTGGCACACATTGAGCTCCGGTCGTGTGTCCTGCCGGCCACGAGGCAAACCCGGTTTTGGGTCAATAGATTTCTGATCATTTTGTCCCATGTTTCCGTGGAGAGTTTCCCTGCGGACGTCTGCCACCGTCCAGAGGGTACACGGTTTGATAAGGAGCCCCCGCCTGTGGGATGTTCGGGGGTAGCTCTCGCTGATCGGAGGATGACCGGTATCTCTAAGTCCCGCACCACTGCTCAAGTGCTCCCATAGAGTCTGGCGTGGCGAGGCTGGAAAATCGGAGACATGTGGCCCAAACACGGGGGGTGTCCCAGGGAGTACATGCCATCGGAACCCCCTTTTTTTTTAACCATCGCTTTTGTGGCACCGGAATAAAGCAAATGGCAAGTAATGCTCCACATTTCGTGCTCCACATTCCGTATTTCTGTGCTGCAATCCTTTTAGAAGGTGGTGTTTGCGTGACTGCCTAATAGTTCACCCTGTTTTGGTTGTTGTTTATCACAGACGCGGATGCTCCCTTACTTCAATCTGGTCGTTCTATCTTCTATCCCCCGTCTTGGGGTGAAGTTGTACCCGCATAGTGTTCCGCTTGTGTCGTGGGTATCTCGCAAACGGGACCGAATTCCATTGGAATTTCGCATTAACCTTGTGCCGAAGATGTGGCATTTAATGCCCCTTTCGACGGATTCCAATTTCCAATTTGTGCATTGAGGGGCACAGAAAAGCCGAGCTCCATGATTTGTGAGACACATGGGACGAAGAAGTCGACTCCGTGACCAATGCCTGGCTTATGACTTGTGTGGCAATGTATGACCGTTATTTCTTTTTTTGTGGGCCATGGATTTTGTGGCACCGGAGTAAAGCAAATGGTAAGTAATGCTCCACATTTCAAGCTCCACATTCCGTACTTCTGTGTTGCAATCCCTCTAAAAGTTGGTGTTTGCGTGATTGCCTAATAGTTTACCCTGTTTTGGTTGTTGTTTATCACAGACGCGGATGATCCCTTACTTCAATCTGGTCGTTCTATCTTCTATCCCCCGTCTTGGGGTGAATTTGTACCCGCATAGTGTTTCGCTTGTGCCGTGGGTATCTCGCAAACGAGACCGAATTCCATTGGAATTTCGCACTTACCTTGTTGCCAGTAACTGGTCCCTGTCACCTCCGTCGGTGGTGAGGTGACGCCTCCCGGTTGCTGCCTAAACGTAGTCACCCCAGGGCCGCTGGGCGAGCTCGTGTGACGCCGGGTTGTGCTTTGGGTCACGATGAATGGATGTCCTCTCCAGCGAGCCCATTGCCCTGTGCAATGCAGGCCCCCTCCCCTCCAGCCCCTGGCCCTCCGGCCCCTGGGGCACTGAAGCAGACGCGGATGGTCTCCCCTGTGTCATGCGCCCCCGTGATCTAAGGGGTGGGCTCTACCCACCAGGTTGCCTTTGCTGTGGGCACTATGCAATGCCCTATGCTCGCGTGCGCTGCGGTCCATACACCCTGATGCGCTCCTCTGAATGGCCCTGATTTGACTGTGATGTTCTCTAGTGTTTACTTGCCATGCCACCCCCCCCGCCCGCGCGCCTCACACGGACCACGTCTACTTGCCACCCCACTGCGCGCCAACGTTGTTGTGCCGGTTGTGGGGAGGAGGACTGCCTCGTTTTGTTGGGGTTCGCAACGCCCTTGCTGTGTGCCTCACTGTGTCTGTCCCTCCGGTGGCGGGGGGAGGCGCGTCGTGGCTCTGGCCATGTTTCCGTGGGTCTGTGTGGGAACCGTCACACGCTGGCGACTGCTGTCCACCGGGTCGGCAGGCGGTGCAGCTTCTTTGTTTCACCCCTCCAATGTCTCCATCTCTATGCCTTTCCCATTTAACACTTCCTGGCGGTGCGTACAATTTCCTGCGCCTTCGCTGCTTTCGGAGCTCACTTTCATGTGCTCACTGAATCCACGGAGCGGATACCCACTTCTGTTGTGCGTATGATGGCCTGCGCAGCCAGAACACCCAAAGGGGGTGCATTCCCTTCGATTTGTTTTGTGATGATAATAGTCGACTTCCCCCCCGCATTGCTCTTTGCTTGGCCTCCTGTTGACTGGTCTGATAAGTACCCGCACAGGTCACGCCATCGCTGACATCACCCAACATCACCCAACATCACCCCCCGGAGGTTACCACGGCACACACGGTCCACTGGTGCAGGAAGTCGCGGTGTTGTTGTTGGTCCCTCTCCCAGAGGTGCGGATTATTTGGCAATTGAGTATGAGCAGACTCTAACACATGACTGTGCATCGTTGGAGAAGATCCGTTTCGACATCTGTTCTCCAGCACCTCTCACCCCTTCACCATCGCCTGCACCAACATCACCTCCCCCGAGGGTACCGCATGCATCCACAAAAGCAACCCCCGCACCAAAACCCCCACCTTCTGGAAAGTGGATTCTGATTCTGACTCCGATCCTTCATCTCATTGTCAGTCAACCCTTTGCTTGTGTACCACCATCTCCGCTTCGAACCCCCTGGGGACGGTCTACACGTGTATCACGCAAGTTGCGGCGCGTAAGCAACACCATTGTCCAGGCAACACGAGGTGTTGGTTCCGTCGATTTCTGGTGATTTACCGTTGCTTGGACAAGGCACGCGGGGGGGGGGGGGGGGGTCATCCATTGTCAGGTATATATAAGGACTGACGGGTAAGGCAAGTCGGTGGTCACACGTGAATGTGGGCAAGTGCTACCTGTAGTGCCGATCCCATCCTCGAGGCAACTGCACTGCTATGTGTTCTAATGATGAAGTAGCATTACACCATCTTGGTTTTTCAGATGAATTGTGTTTGGGTGCATTGGGTGTCCCTAGGAGGTCATGCTTTTCATGGGCATACGCACCAATCCGTTGGACCCAGTGTTCTTGTCGCCAGCGACAAAAAACGTCTTGGTGCTCCGCCTCCTCCTCTCCCCTTCCTCCCTCGGTTTGTTTACTGGAGGGAGTTCGACAAACCATCCAGCCATGTACTTCAACTACACGTACTTGAGGACAGTTGCATGGAAACCGGCTTTGGGGACAATTCATCTTGCATCCCCTGCTGCATCTACCCAGGAGGTACTGTACCTCAAAATGTTCCAAATTAGATGGAAGAAGGTGAACTTGCTCAGCAGCATTAGGCACATCCCTCATGAATACTGCTAAATGAAACGGCAGTTATGCGTTTTAAAAGAAATTGCACGCATGGACAAGAACGTTCCTCAAGTACGGTAAAGAATAGTCAATTTGCACTTGTAATCCGCACTCCTATCCAATCTGGTGTGATGCATTTTGGGTTTTGGCATATTGATGTGGATGTTGTGTGTGTCTATTTTTTTTCGTGTTTGTGTATGGGCTTTCGCCATGTCCATTGCTATGGTTGCCTGCAATTTGGTGCCTACTGACGAGACCATCGCTATTTAACACAATAGGATTGAGCACCAACTCGGTTTGTTACCATAGCAATTGTTTTGGAAGCAGAACTTTAATGTTTGCAAATTCCAACAATTGTTGCAATTTGTTAGTGTGCTTTGTATTGATGCATTACCTTGATGTTTTTTTGCCTTTTTGTGCGCCAAGAAGAACTTCATTTCGAACCAAGCATTTTGTTGTACAGCACCTTTCCTTTTTGTTGAGCACATTTTGAATGAACCATTTGCTTCACTATTGTTGTGATTTCTAAAGAACATTAATGACTTTCGCAAGTATGCACTGATCTTCTCTGATGAGCGAGGAGGCTGAGTGTTTCGTCTGATGAAGTGCTTTGTTGACATTTTTCGTTGTCTTGTGTGGGCCGAATCGGGGTGGTGACCCCCCCCCCCCCAATGGACCGGATCATGGACCGGGGTAGGTAAAAAAAACCCGCCCGTGCGTGACCGTGTCACCTACTTGTCCCCGGGGTTCCTCCACCACTCCCACGTGTCGCACCATCCTTGTGCTTGTTTCCCCGAGACCACCCCACTGGTGTGACTAGTTAGCCGTGGTGGTGGATACCCCAGCTGATACCCCAGCTGTCAGCCATGCCATGTGGGCTGTTTGACCCACATGCATATTAGGTGTGCCTTGTGGTTTGAAAACCCAAACCTGAGGAGACTTTGGCGCCATGTGTGGACCACCGTCGTGGGTACCCGTTCGTCGGTATTTCATCCAATGTCGATGAGGCTTTGTACTACACTCCCTGTGTTAGGGGAGTCGGCATCCCGGTATATCGTCCGAACCGCCTCCTTGGGTCAGAGATGGTTGGCAAAGGATATTTTGTCGTTCAAAGCCATTCCCAACTGCCGTGTGCCATCCTGTACCTGGAGTATGGCTTCTAGCGTTTGTATGTTCCACAAGTAGTGCAGTGCAAGGATTCCCCGTTGCACATTGTTTGGAGGACAGCAATCCAGCATAACTGGAACATGGGGCTGGGTCGTGATTGTTAGCTCATTGTCATTGGTGGTGATGTGTACATTGGGTTTTGGTTTGTCCTGCAGCCATGGGCGTCCATGAAAACTACTACCCCCCCATTGCGCAAGCACCGCCTTGTCTAAGCACCAGGACCCGGTCTGACCGTCACTTTCCTGACTTGGCTGGTGCTTGCGCAAGGGGGGGGCGGGGTAGTTGCGTGGTACACAAATTTGGTGATCCACATCTCCGGGCCCTTCTATGAGTCCCCAGACCCACCCGGTGGCAACTTTTCTGGGAAAGCCCGCTACATTGTAGAGACTAACAACATAAACAAATGTATCGTTTGCTCGGTCCTTGAAGTGTATCGTTTCACGCCCTTTGATACTTCTGTACTGGCTCCGCTCCTAGTGGTCCATTGGACACTGTGTTGTACCACTTTGAGTGTTCCTTTTCCGATTACCTTTTGGCGCATCTTCAACAAAGGCCGTACTCAATGGTGTACTCCTATAGCAAGTATGAAATACCCCAGGCCCATGGAGGTTTCGCGGACGTGTCAAGGGGGGGGGGGGAGTTGGGTGGGGGGGGGGCTTGAGTTGGTCAAGGCCCGCCCGCCATATCACCTACTGTTACCAAAGAGCTTTCTCTTGTCTCAAATTTTTTTTGGAGGTATTTCTCTTTTTAATTCTCCCCACATCATAGCATATTGTGTTGGGCCTTGGATTTTGCCTCTTTGCCTTTGCTCTCAAGATCACATGATGATGATGATGTGGCTAATGTAGGTATTGGTACAATCCTCATCATGCACCTGCACCTGCAAAATCCACAAAATCCGCAAAAATCCACGGAATCTGCAAGTTGGGGGGGGACCGCGCCTCACACTACTATTGCTCTACGATGCTGCCATGCTGACGAGTACCTTCATGCAACACAGAAGAGGGTCCTCTGGTAATCCGTAATTGACAGCTAACCGCCGCCTGCAGAGCGCCCGGCGCAATAGCTGAATCGCCAAGACGGCTAAGCTTCCCTGCGCGCATAGTCAATTGTGGTGTCAATTGTATCCAGTGGACTCCGTTGGCTACGTTGGACAACGTCTCTCTTTCATGCAGATCTGGAGAATCCATGAGTGGAGTTGGGGGGGGGGGGGGTTGCAGCCCACACCCTGCGATTTATTCGTTTTGTGGTAGCTTGATGCCTGCCTGGGGACCCTGTGGTTGACGCGGGGGCCAATGGGTGCGAAGCACAACAACGCTCCCACAAGAACGTTCAACTGTGCACATGGGGAGGTGCAGGGCGGGGGGGGGGGGGGGCGAGGGGTCCGTGCACACCATCCCCACCGGTCCTGTGGTTCAGGCCTGGTCTCACGTGGGTTGGCGATGCACCCACCGGTACCCTGAGGCGCAATCCGCGTACCAATGGCATTCGCTGTTCTCCGTTGCCCATTTCTCTGTGAACGCGGTACCCCGTAACGCGGACCGACTGACCCCGATAAGTGGGGACGGTTACAGTCGGTTGCATCGTGGGTGATTGGTGGGCTCGTCTTACCCATGGGGGATGGATGTGGTGCGACAACCACATGCAGTGCTGCGACTGGGCCATGGGCGTCTGCAACGCACGCCCAACCGTCGCGGTTCGGGGAGGGGCAGTGCGTCACCCTCCTCCTCGAGGTGGTGGTGCCCCCCGAGGCCATCGAGGCCACCGAGCGCTACATCGCCGACTGCGGGGTCCGCGACGTGTTGAACCGCTTTGTAACCGACCTAGTGCACGAGCGACCGCCCGACGTCCAGCAGTTCATGGTCGGGTGGGCTGCCATCGCCCGCCCCGACGCCGGGGGCGTGCCGGGCCCCGACGGGCGATGGGTGTCCCCTCCCTCCGGGTCCGGGGGGGCGTGGGAGTGCGCGGCGGACTACGTCCTGAGGGAGGCGGCGTCCTACGTCCGCGCGAGCCTGGCCCGCCGCCTGGACGAGGGCCTGCTGCAGCCGGCCTCCCGCCCCGTGGCCCTGCACCCCCCGACGTATCATCCCCCGCTGTCCTTCGCGGCGCTGGAGGAGTTCCTGATGGGCCTCACCCGCCCCACGGGGGACGGCGCGGCGTTCGACGCGCGGGTCATGGGGTCGCTCGTCGCGGACGCGCGGGGCTTCGTCGACGCCCGGGGCTACGCGGAGCCGCAGAAGGCCCGGGCGGCGGCGGTGTACGCATACACCTACGAGCTGTACGATGCGCCGCCCCAATGGGGCATCGTGGCGGGGTCTCCCCCAACCCCCTGTTCTGCCCCCCCCCCCCTACCCCCCAGTGCCGCGCACAGCGCGTTCTCTAGTGGACATAGGTCTTTTCTTTTCCCTCCAGTCAAAAAACGTTGCCGCCCAACCGCCGTCGGTCACCCTCCAACCGCCGTTGAACAGCCACACCGTCAGGGGCAGGGGGCAGTGGGGCTCCTCCAGTGCACCACCGCACTGCCCCTCCGCCGCCGTTGGTTGCCCAAGTGCCCTGCCATTGTGTGCCCAGGTGCTGAGCTGGCGTCTGGACGGTCCGACTTTTTTGACGTCTAATAAAAACAGTCCTGGCACCGCGACCCCGATGCAGCACTCTACGAGACTCTACACCGTGTTGTATGGACGCTGTGGGTGTGTACAGGGCGAGGGAAGGGGAGGGTTTGCCTGCCCCGCCACCCCACCAGCCGCCTAGCGGTTGCGAAGGTTGACCCCACTCCGGCAGTGCGGACGGCGGTTTCCAGCAGTTACCAACCCCCACCGGTTGTCCAACCGCATCCAGCCAGCCACGGTTCGGCATCGGGGAGTCAACAGCATCCGGCCGTGGCGCTGAGGAACACCACCAGCGGACATGGGCGCCCACAGGGCGGTGCAATGGATGAGAAGCAGGTGAGTGGCCCCGCGGCACCTTTTCTGCCCCGGGTGGGGGCTCTTCAGAGTGAGGCTTTGCCCTGCCAACGGCAGTGCGCCCCCCGTCGGCCCTCTGCCTGGCACTGGTGGGCCCCCCAACCGTCTCCTAACCGTCAGTACCCTACAAATATTGATTATTGGCGAAAATGGTTAACTGCAATCCCAGAGTCCAACCGATCCACATTTGTATGCCTGTGTGGGAATGGACTGCAATCCCAGAGTCCAAGGTGCCCCGGGTCTTTTTCAGTGGCACCAAAATGAATGAAACATATCCCCCCCAAAAGAGGGGCCATACGCAAAAAAAAAACAACTCACAAACACCAAAAGCGTTTGACTCAGTCAACTAACAACAGCTCCACAAAGCTAAATTCTGCAGTAAAAAAGCGCAGAAATAGAATAATTTCCCCCTAATTTATGTGCTGCCGACGTTTCACGCAAATAAAATATCAAACCACCCAACACAAAAACAAATTCCGCAGAATGTTGATATTTGTATGGTAACCTCTCGAAATTGCCCCCCCTCCCCTCCCCGCCGCCCACCCCCACTCTGTGCCCTCCCTCCCAGGGGCACCTCCCGCCTGTTCGACGCCGCGTGCTCCGAGCGGCTCGAGGCCGCCTACTCCTCCCCGCCCCAGCCCCACCCGCTGGTCGCCGACGCGGCGCGCGTGCGGCAGTCCCTGGACGGCCTCAAGTCCAAGGCCTGGCGGGCCCGGCACGCCGAGGGGGTGCTGCGGGACCTCCCCGACCTCGTCCGGGCCAGCGCGCACCCGGCGCTGTTCCTCGACTGCGGCTGGCGGCCCGCCGACGGGGCGTTCGGCGCCGGGCACCCCACGCTCGCGGACGCGCACACCGCCCTGCGCCGGCTCGTCTCGCAGGAGCGGCTCGCGCTGCACGGCACCGACTGCCTTGTGGACTTCAGCGTGGGGGACGAGCGGCTGCTGCCGCTCGCGCCTGCGACCGCCGGCTGCCTCCGGGGGGTCGAGGGCCCGGTCGCGCTGCAGCGGGTGTCGCACGCGCACCCGCTGCAGCTGTACCGCTGCATGAACCGGGCCATCCACCGCCGGGAGGGGCTGGAGCGGTGGCGCTTCTTCATCTACTGCCTCGACCAGGCGCTCGCGGCCCTGCCCGCCAGGGCCCCACCGCACGTGTACCGGGGCCTCGGGAAGCACTTTGACGTCGTGGCGGAGTACGGCGAGGGCCGCGTCGTGTGCTGGCCGGCCTTCAGCAGCTCGTCCGCCTCGCAGGAGGTGGCGGACGACTTCATCCGGCGCAACACTGAGACCAAGGCGCTGAAGGACGGGACGGTGTTCATCGTCAAGCCCCGCGGCTGCAGGGACATCTCGATGTGGTCCCGCTTCCCGCGCGAGCACGAGTACCTGTTTCCGAGCAATTCGCGCTACCAAGTGATCAAGAATTTGGGAAGGCATGCCTGATTTGGATGGTGCGGTGGCTGACGACTGCGTGCCTTTGATGGTACCGTTGGTGGTGCATGCGTGACTTTAATGGTGTTGTGGCTGGTGCATGTGTGAATTTGATGGTGCCGCGGCTGGTGGCTGTGTGTCTTTGGTTGTACTATAGCTGGTGCATGCGTGACTTTGGTGGTCTTGTGGCTGGTGCATGCGCGACTTTGGTGGTCTTGTGGCTGGTGCATGCGTGACTTTGGTGGTACCTTGGCTGGTGCACGCGTGACTTTCATTACATTTCTGGTCATACCAATTGTCATTTCGGCGCCATGCGGGCGCGTTGCGTCGGTACACGTGCGCGCGCACCTCGCAGTGGAACCACGCACGCGTCCGTCGCAGAGCGCATAACAGTTTGCGCCGCGGACCGGATCGATCCCCCGCTGCACCCCTGAAAGGCACACTGAAGAAGCATCATTCGCCCTCCCCATCCACGGCCCAACAGTGTTGTGCTGCGCGGTTATGAAACTGTACCCGAGGCTGCACGTAGGCATCCCCGACCCTCATACGAAAGCACCAAAACAACGGCAAAGTGTTGCAATGATTCCAATGTTGACAATCACTGAGTCAAGCACATGTTCTAGCACACCTTTTGCCTCTTGATGGGCCGAACGACGGTCGAAGGAGCATCTTCGTGGGCCATGCCTGAAGTGTCTTCCACATCCAATGGCCCATGCAACAGAATACCAAGATGATCCACGGCCCCAGGGATGCATTGGAAGGGGGGGAAGTACCCCCCCCCCCTCTCCAGGGCGCCCACCCTACGCCCACCTACTCTCCCCCTGACGCCAAGTGCCGGCTTCAATGGCATTTGTAACCGACAGTAACCGCCCCCAACCGCTTTGGCTACCTCCTCCAACCGCTAGCCTAACCGCTTCTGGGGCCGCCTCTGAGGTCCCTTCCCTTCTGATGCATCCCTGCACGGCCCCACAGTGTTTCCTCCGGGGGTATGCACGCATTGGGGTCGTGCACGGCGTTTGGCACCGCAGGGCCACGCAGAAGATAATGGAGCTGACGTCCCAGATCATGGAGCTGGACGAGGTGTCCGCGGACGATGTCACCGACCTCGAGTTGCGGGCGGTGGTGGACCGGAGCCCGTCGTCCCTCAAGTCCGTCGTGGCACACATCGCGGAGACCCCCGAAGACCCGCTGGTGGTGCCGCCGGCGTTCCAGACCAGCAGCGCCGGCGAGCGGGCCCTCATCGCCCAGTGCATCGCCCTCCGCCTGCCTGCGTTCCGCGAGGTCGACTTCGGCGGCGGCGAGTTCACGGCCACGGAGGCCGGCCCCATCGCCCGCGCCATCGCCACCGACCCCCGGCTCAAGGCGGTGCGCCTCAGGGCCGCCGCGTTCCACGGCGCCGCGGTGGCTGCGCTTTTGGAGGCGATGGGCGGCGGGTCGCATTGTCGGAGGCTGGCCGTCGCCGGGCGGCTGGGCCCGGATGCGGCGGAGGCGATCTGCAAGGCCCTGGGCGGCGTGGGAGACACCGACACGACCACCAACACCGACAGCACCGCAGGTGCATGCGTGACTTCGATGGTGCCGGTGCCGATGCATGCGTGACTTTCATGGTGTCGTGGCTTGTGCATGCGTGACTTCGATGGTGCCGGTGCCGATGCATGCGTGACTTTCATGGTGTCGCGGCTTGTGCATGCGTGACTTCGATGGTGCCGGTGCCGATGCGCGCATGACTCTGACAGGCCTCCTCCGCCACACCGACGCCACCAATGGCTGCAGCAGCACCACCACCACCACTGCCACGGGCAGCGGCAGCACCGGCACCATCGCCAAACGCGGCTGCGGCAACGCCGAACCCGCGATGTCGAGCGGCGCCAGTGGCCCCGGCCCCCGCACCCCCGGCGCCAGCCCCGACGGCGGTCCGGAGGGGCCGGCCCTCGGCTGCCCCCTCACCCACTTGGAGCTCGTGGACAGCAAACTGCCCGCGCCCGCCCTCCTGACCCTAGGGCACGCGCTCGCGCGGCTCCCCGCTCTGGAGGTGGCCGACCTCCAGGGCAGCGCCCCTTTGGACGCGCAGTCCCGCACGGAGCTGCTGCAGTCGCTCGTGCGCCGGGGGCGGGCCCTGCAGCTCTGCCTCTCCGCCCCGGAGTCCGGGGAGCTGCTGCGGACGTTCCCCGGCGACCGCGTCGTGTCGCTGTCGCCGGACATGCGGCACGACCGCGTCGCGCTGGGGCTGAAGAGCGGGCCCGTCCGGGTCCACCGGGCGTCCACCGGGGAGC
This sequence comes from Eutreptiella sp. 'Long Island Sound 2002', assembly GCA_964036045.1. Taxonomy (NCBI): domain Eukaryota; phylum Euglenozoa; class Euglenophyceae; order Eutreptiales; family Eutreptiaceae; genus Eutreptiella; species Eutreptiella sp. 'Long Island Sound 2002'. The sequence continues at coordinate 23,554,540 of OZ038403.1, forward strand.
TGGTCCGGGAGATCCTGCGGGCGGACCGTGGGGTCGTGTCCTTCAGCCCCGACGGCGAGTACTTCGTCAGTGCGTCGGGGCTCGTGGGCCTGCACATCCAGGTCGCTGGCTTGCCCCTCCCCCCTTGTCCTTCCCCACCCCTTGTCCTTCCCCGGGGGCGGTGGGGGACCGTCACTTGCTCAACCCAAAATTTTTCGTTGCAGCTCACTGTGTTGTTGTGGCAAAACCACCACCCAAGAGTGCTGCCCAAAGCATTCCAGTGGAAAGTGGTGAGCATGTGCAAGAGTTCAAGGTCATGTGCAAAGGGTCTTGTTGAGAGGTGCGAGGGGGCGAGCGGCGCAGGGAGGAAGGGGGGGGCCGCAAACGTGGCTTGCTCTGTGGGGCGGGTCAGGCAGCAGCACGGCCCTCGCGGTCGTGCAGCCCCCGTCCCTGTTGCCTTCTCCATCACAAACCGGAAAACGTCGAGGGCTGCCCTGGAGCTGCTGAGGACGGTTTCTTGTCCCACTTCCTGAGTGCCTCGTTGTGGTTTCGTTGTGGTTTTCCCATTGTGTGTGTTTGTGGGGGCGGGGGGCAGGGGGAGGGGGCTGGTCGAGGTCCGTACACAGGGCTCTGGCTGGAGAGAAACACCCATTGGAGCGGTGAAGTGTGCGGCTCCTGGACCCTCCCCGGGGACTGACTGTGGATGGGGTGGGCGGTGAGTGGAATGAGGAGTTCCAGAGCGTGCAAGTATTGCTGAGGACTTGTACACAGGAATACTGTACACGTAACCAACTGTGCTAGCGCAATGTGTGTATGCGTGTGTGTGTGGGCTGATCGGGGTGCACATGTATTGCCTGCAGGCCTCTGCTACAGCGACGCTGGCAGAGGCTGCACCGGATTGCTGGAACGTTCCCCATCTTGCCTGCTCGTCACGCTGCAGAAAGGCGCCAATTGGCGTCGGACATGCTTTGTCTTGTTTGACTGTCAGCTGACGAGAATTGAGCACTCAGCGCTTTCGGAAGTGCCTGTTTGTTGCGTCCTACGTGTGTGTGTGTGTGTGTGACCCCTGACCCAGCGCAGCTGGCAGTGGTGCTCTTTGTGGGCTGCACCTGTTCTTCATCCCTCTGCGCCTTGTACCACAGAAAGGCGCCTAGTGCGGTCAAACAGTGCCTCTGCTTTTGTTGTGGACTGTGCCTGACGAGAATCAGTGCAAGCCGGCCTCCTTGATTGCTGCCTGTCTTGGCTGTTGCCCGTTTGTTACGTCAATCGTGTGTGTGTGTGATGATGATGATGATGATGATGATGATGATGATGATGATGATGATGATGATGATGATGATGATGATGATGATGTTGATGATGCAGAAAGGCGCATATTTGTGTCGGACATGCTCTGTTTGTCTTGTCTGATGACCAACTGACGAGGATTTTTCACTCAGCCAATAACGCTTTGTGCTGTGCATCGCAAATTGTGTGTGTGTGTGATGACACAGATGAGGCTGGCCTGCCAATGTGGCAGTGCAGTGCCCCGTTCGTTTCCCAGGACCTGGGAGTTCGGGGCTGCAGCTGTGCGCCTGTTTCCCACAGAAAGGCGCCTCGTCGCCGATGGTCATGACTTTTCTTTGACTGTCAGCGGCCCGACGAGGTTCTACTGCCGACCAGTGCCTGCGTTGCTTCTGCTTTGCTCGGATTTGGTCGCTTTGCGTCAGCCGCGCGCGCGCGCGCGCGTGTGTGTGTGATGCACCGACGCTGGTGCTTTTCAAGAGACCGGGAACATCCCATGCTCTCTTGAAACCAGTACCAGCACGTTCAATCGGCAGTTGCCAGAATTCCCTCAGGATGCTGGAAGGGAACGGAGGCACCGAAGAGTGATCCATCACCGGTAACGTAGGAACGCTCCTGGTCAACGCCTGCAGTAATGCATGCAGCAAGACCGAGCAGTGCAGTCTGAAGAGCAGGAAGCGACCGGCTGCCCGTTTTATTTAATGCGTGGCGCCCTGTGTTTCACAGCCGCCCGGAGGTTGTTTCTCATCCCACTTACTGACTGGCCCTGTTCCTCATTCAGGTATACGATCGTGATTTGCAGCTCAAGTGGAAGTTCATCGCGTACGGGACAAAGCCCACGCAAGTGGCGTGGAGCCCCCACGCCCCGTACGAGTTCGCCATCGCGAACCGGGGCAGCTACCTGCCGGCGTTCGCGGCCGGCACCGACCCCGGCGCTGTGGAGGGCGACGTCAAGACGCGGTGGCACGTGACCGTCAAGTGCCCGACGAGCGTCGCATACAGCCCTGACCCGCTCCTTGCGGTGGCGTCGCGGACCGAGAGTCGCGTGCTCATCTGGCGCCTGCCGATGGCGAGCGGTGCGAAGAAGAGGTCGCTGTCGGTGGACGAGAGCCCCGTGAAGGTGGAGTTTTCTGTGGACGGGGCGCTGCTGCTGGTGGGCACCGCCATGTCCGTCGCGCTGTACGACTCCGCGAAGCTCACGCAGGTCCCGTGGCACGCCCCCACTCTCGCTCGACTGGATCAGCGCCCATACCCCAGCCCCCAGCTGGACAGCATCGCCGGCTGCAAGGGAATCATGGCACCAGGGGGCACGCCACGGATGTGTTGGAAGGGTCGATCACCGTAGCAGGGCTGGCAAACACCCAGATCTTGTCTCCCTCCCGGTACATCATAGACCACAGGAAACAACGGGGGAAACGGGGGAAACGGGGGAAACGGGGGGAAACCGGGGAAAATGGGAGGGAAGCGGGGGAAACGGGGGGAAATGGGGGGAAACCGGGGAAAATGGGAGGGAAGCGGGGGAAATGGGGGGGAAATGGGGGGGAAACGGGGGGAAACGGGGGGGAACGGGGGCAAAACGAGGGAAAACGGGGGGCAAACGCCGAAAAACGGGGGGGGGGGACGGGGGAGAAATGGCGGGGGGACGGGGCCGGGTAGTTCCAGGTGCAGCACCGGGTGTGTCATACGGATTTCCCCCGGGGACATCCCAGCACCGCCGCAGGAGGATGCAGCCCAGATCCCCTTCGGACTCCCCTCGCCCCATGTGCTGGGCTGGAGCCGTCCCCTCGCCCCATGTGCTGGGCTGGAGCCCGCGACCCCCACCCTAATCCCCCACTTCCTCTGCGGTGCTTTGTCTCCGCCCTCCGGAAAGTGGCGTTGACAACTTTGCAGCCTCTCCTCTGGGCACTCACAGAAGTGGCCGTGATGATGGAGGATGGACTAAGGGGTCCCGTCTGCACCCAACCCTCCCACCCAAACTAAGCCTCTGTGCCCCCCGCCCCCCCCCCGTTCTAGGGGTACGGGAATAAGCAGTAGCACCGGGGCGGCTGCAGCTCAGCTTCAGGCTTTGCGTCCCTCTCCCGTGGCACACAGCACAGCCGTACAACAAGGCACAGGACGACCTTTCTGAGTGTCCATTTGTTTTCCCGGGTCTATGGCCGTTTGAGGAGTTCTGGTGCAATACTGCTGTCCATTGGCCCCCCGAAGGGCCCTGGTGGAGCACACACTGGAAGCACAGAACTACGGAGGCGCCACCAACGGGCCTTGGCGGGGCAAACTGGCATCCTGCACGGGCCGACCACCCCTGAAGCACACGGCAACATGCCTGAGGGTGTGCCGTGTGCCACGGATGGGTGACGTTTGGTGATCCGGAACCCCCTGGCCCTGTGTTACGGTCCCCACGTCGGTGGTGGTGAGCACCCTGCGGAAGCTATGGTCTTGGTGGCGGCATGGGGGGAACACCGAGGGCCAGAAGTTACACTTGTGTGGAAAGGCACAACTGTTACCCACTCACCGAGAAAAAACAATTTCCCCCCTAGAAGCACCAGTCAGGATACTCACTCAGCCGTTATGGCACACACATACACACACTGGTCGAGGGGTAACACAGGGACGCACCCTGAGCCCGTACAGTGGGCCTGCTTCGATGGGAGTGACCCGACCCGAGGACGCCAGAGTGGCCATACGGGCTAATCCGGGAGACCTGGTAAAAATGGCAATACCCCGGCACACACATACACACACACACACACACACACACACATGCATGTGTGCCAGCGCCATTCAACCGAGTTTCCTGAAGCACGGGGCGCCAGAACACGAGAACACACGGTTCTGTCGCTTAGCAGTAGGTTGGACGTCGCAGTTTGAGCATGATTTGAAAGATTTGGGCGTCACACACACACACACAGACACGCACGCACACACACACACACACACACACCCTCTCGAGTTCTCCCCATCCAGACCAATGGTGAACAAGAAGGAACAACGAATGCCAAAGAGTGTCGTTGACCTCTGTTGGCTGCAGCATGGGTTTTCTTTTCCCCATCGTGTGTATACCCAAAAGGCTCAGATTTCAATGGGCAATCGGAATATAAGTAATGTGCATGTGAGCAAGGACCAACGATTGAAGCATGCCGCAGCATGACACAGCACCTTTTTGGGGGCCTCTTGGTGGGGGGTTTGAAGCAGGCCGCAGCATACTGCGGCACAGTGAAATTTGCTTATTGCTTCCTTTGGCCTGTGTTAGGATGTTGGGGCACATCCTAACACACGATGGTCTTGATATGAGTAATGGGGCATTGCGCCGTTGGGCAATCATGCATGTCAAAAAAATGGACCAAAGGCGGAAATGTGATGAGGGGAGTAGCAACATGACCACCCATGAAATGATACTGCCGTGTTCATCTTTGCAGGGTGTCAGGACATGCATTCCTTTGTGTTTAGTTGTGGATTTTGCCACCTTTGCAGCTTTTGGAAAATCAGGGTACCCCCCACCTGCGGCTTGAAGCATGCCGCAGCATGCCGCAGCACAGCAAATTTTTCCTGGGGACCATTGGTGCTTGCATGTGAGTGCATGGTTGCATAGCCATTCCAGTGTTTCCCAAGATGGCAAGGATTGCATAGCCGTTTCATTTCTCCTCGGGATAGGAGGGTTTGCGATACCCTTTTGTTTTTCTCCGAGTTGGCAAAGGGCTAGTAGCCACTAAGGCATGGGCGAAAGATGTCAGGCCAAGGATGAAGGAAATAGCGATGCGTAACCTAACACATTGTAAGGATTGTGGCTATCCAACCCAAACTTCGGCTATGAGTATGCTGTTGGCCTTCGTAACACCCGACCCTGTTAAAAAGGCTTGTCCAGCTTATAAAAGTCGATTATTTCTGTACATGGTGGATGGAATGGTGCAGCGCGCTTGGGTGGAATGGAAATAGTGGATCATGTTCAAGTGCCATGTATCTTGGGTCACTTTGCTGGTTCTGTTGCGCGTCAACCGGGAGGTCGTGTTGAGGAGGATGGCACGGGGGGGGCTGCTGTGGGGCATGCCACAGGGGGTACTGCTGTGGGACATGCACTTTTGAATGCCCTGTTTGGTCCCAGCATTTTTGAATGTCCGCAAGTGGGATGGTAGTCTGGGTCTATCCCCTTCTTTCATTCACTGCAAATGAAAAATAGCAGGGCCCCCTCTGGCGTTCCCTACCCCCTTTGGCATGCCACAGGCGGTACTGCCGCAGGGCATGCCGCGGGTGGTCGTGCTGCCACCGTGGGGCGCGAGCCCTTCTGCGCGTGTGCCATCGCATCCCTCGTCCCACAGCCGCTGTCGCTAGCCCAAGGCTGTTGCGGGGTCAGCAAGCAGCCGTACGTGCAGTTCACCCCGGACGGCCAGAGCCTCGCGCTGCACTCGCCGTTCGTCACGCCGCCCACCCTTGTGCTCTGGGACATCGCGCGGAGCCTCCGCTCCCCGACCACGACGGTGAACCGGCGCGGGGCGCAGGTGCGGGCGCATGCGGGGGTCAAGGGGCTGGAGCTCAAGACGGGGCCCGTGACGGCCATGGCGTTCGACGGGGACTGGCGGCACTTGGTGGTGGCCACCGACGGCGTGCAGCTGTGGGACATCCAGAACAATGCGGTGCGGTATTGGCTGTGCTGCGACCGGGTCCACCGGGAGAAGCCCAGCTGCGGGCACTTCTAGCGCCCTCCGAGGCTAGGGATGCAGTGGAAAGGAGGGGGGGGTACCCTGCCCCCCCTCCAGGGCGCCCAGCCCATGCCCAGCCACTGTCCCCCTGACGCCAAGTGCCGGGCTCAATGGCATCTGTAACCGACAGTAACCGCCCCCAACCGCTTCGGCAGCCTCCTCCAACCGCCCGTCTAACCGCCTCTGGGGCCGGCCCTGAGGCCCCTTCCCTTCTAATGCGTCCCTGTCCGAGACCTGCGACACGCCTCGAGGCTTTGGGGGTATGTCTTTGTTCTGCGATGTCCAGGATCGCCGCCGGGGGATCTCCGCCCCTTTCCGGGGGTACTGCCGTTGCTCCGTGTTCAGGAGCACTAAGTCCGGGTCGATTCCCAGGCCAGCCCCACTGAGCGACACGCGGAGGAGGTCGCATTCGCCGGGAGTTGGCGGTGATGAGCGGGGCAACGGAGGCCGATATGGCATCCCCTCTGCCTGCTGTCCCTGAGCCGCGCCTCTGGGAGGGAGGGATCGATGCAAGCAGCAGGCAGTCGGATTCGAACCGGGTACGGGGATGCCTTAGTCTGAGGTGGCTGACCACTGGACTCCCCGCTCCAGTGGTGGGCTTGCACGGCCCCTACCCCCCAACCAGGCCCTTCGGTTGCTGAAGGGAAAGAAAGAACCCACCCAGACCGAGGGGGGGCGGGGGGGGCGTCAGAGGCCAAACAAAAGTTTGCGGTCCCGGCCTCCAATTTCGGGCCTGATAAACTTCATTCTGTTTTTCTCTGAGGAACATGCTGCTGATGTGGGGGGGTAGGGGTGGGGTGGTTTTGGGCTGGCCAGGGCCCCAAATACCCCCATGCAAGCGTCATGCAAGCCTGCAGTGCAGGCCGGCAGGTTGTAACACCGGTGCGTGGTGGTACGCAGGCGAGAGGCTGTGGCGGACAAAACACGGCTCAGTGAAGGTGCAGCCGAGGGCTCAGTTGCCGGATTGTACGTACAACCAACTCCATTGGGCTGGATGTGGGTGTATGAGAAGCGAAGTGCCGCGCATTGCTGCACACGCACACCGAGACGTGCATGTGTGGGGCGCCTTGCTGACCTGCATGCGGCCCTGGATCTGGATTTTGAAGAGCGAAAAAAAACTTCCCAACCGAAAAGCCGATTCGGGTCATTGTTGGTACACCGACCGTCGTGCACACGAACCGTCAAGTGCACATGTGGTAAGGGGGTGGAACACAAATGTTCTCAAGGACTGCCGCACATCGCTTCGTATGCGGACCAGGACGTGCGCGTGCGGCGCGCATCGTTGACCTGCGTCCGGCTGCAGGGCGCACTCGCCGGGGGGGCGTTTCCGTAGGCAATGGCCTGTCCCCGACCACCCCCCACCCCAGTGGTCAGAGGCACTGCTCCGAGGCAGGGCGTCCCGGGTGTGCGTTGGGCCTCAAGCCGTCGGGTGGCACGCAAGGGAAGGGCCTGGAGGACGTTGTCGTGGTCGAACCCGAAAGGCCCGACATGACGACCGGCGGCTCATGCCAGGGAAAGGCGGGGGGTACCCCCCCCCCGCCCCTCCACAGCGCCCAGCCTATGCCCAGCCACTGTCCCCCTGACGCCAAGTGCCAGCCTCAATGGCATTTGTAACCGACAGTAACAGCCCCCAACGGCTTTGCAGCCTGCTCCAACTACCCGTCTAACCGCTTCCGGGGCCCTTCCCTTCCACTACATCCCTGCTCAGCGGTCAATCCCCTTGAAGCTGGGCATGCAGTCCAGGTCTCAACCCCCGCTCCCCTCGACACTGCTGCTGAAGATTACCTTCGCCTCCTGGAGCACATCCATCTACCCCCCTCCCCCCCAGGTGGCGTGCTACAGGGGCCACAAAGTTTACGGAGGTTTTGGGTTGGTGGGGGGGGGGGGTTGGGCGTGGGGGGAGTGGGTCCACTATATCACCCCACCCCACCCCCCCGTCGATAAACACGTCCCTGGGCTTTATGCAACACCAACGGTTCGCCCCTTCAATCGCCAAAGCGTTGAACATGGATTTGATATTGGCCTTGTATTAAAATGTCCCACGGACCCTTCCCGAATGGGGCGGCAGGTGCATCCGGGCCGGACCCGTTTGTGCGGCGCCCTCTTGCGCGTGGATGTTCAGGGGGATGCTGTTGGGGATGGATTCTGACGGTAGCCTCCAAACGGTGGAAAGCGCGGGCTCTGAGTACCAAGCCGCAGGAGCGGCAGTGACAGAAGGACCCTTGTGCATTCTTGCGCGGGTCATGGGTCCGCAGCAGTCATACAGAGCCGAAATGTACGGCGCTGCCATTGGGACGGCGATAGCATCCAACGGCGACAAGTTGTACATCGACAACATGGCCATGACCAAATGTGCCGACAAATGACCGGAGTGCTCTTATTACGACGTTTGCCACAAGGTGTGTGATCACACGCAACACAAGCGAGTCATCATGGAGTAAATCCTCAGTTATTGTCAAGAGTCCAAGGCCCACAGTGCACATGAACGTGAGCAAATCCGGCGCAATGGGGAGGTGGACTTGCTCGGCAAAATGGCCACACGGCCACCGGTCCTAGACTATGATCTCATCCGTCCGGAGGATATACCAGTTGGTGGCAGTCTGTTCAATGTTGTGCACGGATGGTTTGTGGCTTCATTTGGTAGGCAAGAGGCAGCCGTTGGTCTACTCGGGGGCTTCATACGGTCCTGGTAAACTCGGGGACTCAATTTGGGAAAGTCATCATAAAAGTAGCGCGCAGGGCGCACGCAGGGCAAACACTCCCCCAGAGTTGCAAGAAAGCAAACACAAACTTGGCAAAGGCAATTCAAACCTCCTCAAACTGCAGATATATTCTCAGAGATGTGACTTCATTTTTCAACCGTGACTTACATGCATCACAGTAAATCAGAAGAATGAGGCACGGCACTGTATATAATGCAGGTCATCAAAATTTATGCGCCACCAATTTGAATCAGCATTGAGCGAGGAACATGAGAGAGGGGGGTCACAAGTTGTTTCGGCCTTTATTAGGCGAGTCCTATACTCCTGCATCTGTCCATGGATAGAGACATCCTCCAGTGTGCCGCCTGCATGGCAGATCCCTTGATTTGTACACCCGTGCCACACTCCTACGGCACCGCATGCGGAATTGTGCCCCGGCTCATGCATTTATTCCTGCACTCAGCACCTTCCTGGCGTGGGTTTGGTTTGGCGGGCATATGCAAAAATGCATGTCTGTCCCTTTGAAGAACAGGCAGTATCAAAACGGGCGAGGGTGGGGCAAGCACCGGAGGCAGGTGGTTGACGACACTCACAGGCGTTCTGTACACCAACTGAGTGTACTAGCAGGACGAATGCAACTGCACTTGGGACACAGGGTCACTCCCATTGCACCCAGATTTACATTGCTCCGTGCCTGTGGTAGCCTCCGCTTCCTTGGCTTCTTCTTGAGCCTGTTGTCCATTTTCTGGCGGGATTCGGGTTGCATCGTGGGCGGACTTCTGCTGTGGGGTTTCGAATGTCGCCTATCGCACTGCGAGGATGCGGTCAACGATACTAGTAGTGGCTGGCTTACATCCCACCAGGGGGCATCCTTGTCGTCTTCCCAGAACGTTGTTTTGTTACTTTTAATCCTCGAAACTGGTCAATGGGTGGGGTATCATTGAGTGAAATTGTTGGCTGGCCCTTCCACACCTTTGACCATATGTGCCCCCATTTTTGTACCATCCCGCTACGCCCCCCCCCCCCCCCCCCAGGCCCATCATTCGCCAGCAGCAGGGAGGGACACATAGTCAGTCCCAGATTTGCATTGCTCCGTGCCTGTGGTAGCCACCGCCCGCTTCCTTGCCTTCATCTTCAGCGTGTTGTCCATTTTCTTGCGGGATTCGGGTTGCATCGTGGGTGGAGTTCTGCTGTGGAATTTCGAATTTTGCCTGTCGCGAGGATGCGGTCAACGATACTAGTAGTGGCTGGCTTACATCCCAGCAGGGGGCATCTTTGTCGTCTTCCCAGAATTTTTTTTTTAATTGCTCACAACTGCCCCACAAACTGGCCACTGGGCGGGATACCATTGAGTGAAATTTTCGGCTGACCGTTCCACACCTTTGACCCTCCTTATATATGCCCCCACTTTTGTACCATCCTGCTACCCCCCCCCCCCCCCCAGGCCCATCATTCGTTAACATACAAAAGCTGACCGGGGTCCATGCTAAACCATCAGAGTACCATCAGTAAAGAGATCGTGAGTAATGGCGGTTGTCGCTAAATGGCATTGCTCGTCTTCATTCTATCAGTACCGACCACGACTGAGCCCCCCCTTCCTCTTTGCGCAAAGATTGCCTTCGGAAATGCAATGAGATGAGGGATGAACGAAGGTACCAATGCCTTCCCTTTGGTGTATTGTCGGCAACATTGATGGGGTAGGGGAACTCTCTGCTCACGGCATGAAATGCACTCATGGAGCACAAACCAACATCATGATCCTCTTCAAGGGGAATGTTAGTGAGCCGGGCATCTTTCTTTTGACCATTCCCCACCCGCGCCTGTTTATGCCACCCCCCCCCCCCGCTTCACCAAACAACCGGGCCAATTGTGGTTTCCCTGCTGTGGCAGCTTTGTCATACAATGTGGGTGTGGTAGGCAATGATCCGCGCTTTTGCAACTGTGCAACTGGTCTCACATGTGTGAAACGGACTCCCTGGTTCCGGTACTTGGTGATACAACTCCAGGGTGTCCGCTGCGGTCTACTTGGGGGACTGCTCTATGTGAGGCTACGCGTGGGGTGAGGGCCAGGATACTTGATACAAAGGTAGCGCGCCGGGCATGCGCCGGGCAAACGTTCCCCCCAAGTCCCCAACCGATGCAGTGCATGTACGCATGCTCAGAGCTGAATAGGGGCTGCACTGCACTTAACTGCACAGTGCATTGCATGGACAATTGCATAATCATTACCCTTATTGTAGCCCTCCAGGGGGGCCGCCGGCATGGACGTGACGCCTGAACTGGAGGTGCTTGGTTCGAATCCCGCTAGAGCCATGAGCAGGAACGCAGTGTCCCAGGCGCTGGGGTGTCCGTGACCCCATGGCCCGGAAGGGATGCTGCCGGCGATAAGGAGGGTAACATTACGCTGGAGCTTGGAGCACGCCCAAGTACCCCTCCTTACCCCCCAGGGGGGCTGTGCAGGGTAGGCAGCAGGCACAGCAGGACTTGGGCGTCAAGGAGCGGAGAAGTGGGAGAGAAGTAGAAGGACAGGAGCGGCGGGGCCCCGAATGGACTGGCAGTGGAAATGTTTTGAGAGTTTTGTTTTGTGCGCGTTTGTTGTGACCGCAGCGGAAGAGCCTGTGAACAAGAGAGACGCAAAGGGACGGGACGGTGCCCGGCAGAGTGCCCTCGACACCAGGTCAGCAGTTGAGGGCCCTCGGCCGCACCCACACACAGAGTGAGAGTCTCTTTGGGTACGAAGTCACTGGGTTATGCGTGGGCTTTGGATGAGGGTTCGAGTGCTTCTCGTCGGTGGCCTGTGAGCATTTTGGGGGACAGAGGCGATCAACAACACCAGCAGTTCTCCTGCGGGACTGACGGGTGCCCCGGACGTTCGGTTGCCCCCCCCCGCCCCCATTTCCCCATTCAAATTGAACAGGCCCCCCCTATTTCCCAATGCAAATTAAATAGCCCCCCCCCCATTTTCCTATTACAATTAAGGGCCTAAATACCCCCCTCCCATTTCCCTATTCTAACTAAATAAGCCCCCCTTTTTTCCTATTCAAATTGAATTGCCCCCCCATATTTCCCTATGCAAATTAAATAGGCAACAAACATTTCCCCATTCAAATTAAATTACCCCCCCCCCCGATTTCCCGATTCAAATTAAATAGCCCCCCCTCCCCCCCTATTTCCCTATTAAAATTCAACAGGCCAAAGGGGAGGAAACCAAAGACCGGCACGAGCGACAGGATTGACGGGAGCCATTAGATATGTCGGGGGACGGTCCCCCGTCGGGGGATGGCCTTGTAAAGCAACGTTCAGACAAAACGTCCTACAGGAGGCTGCACCTCCACTAAACCCCACCGCGCCTCCCCTCTGATGACTGTGGGGAAAGATGATGATAGAGGGCACGGAATGGACAGTCGATACCAGAGGCACGTTTGCAGTGCATTCGGAGCGCTGCACGTGGAGCTCAAGTCATTAGCACGTCAGGGCAATCCATTTGAGGTATTTTCATTCCGGGGACCCCTCAGACAGTACTGTCCGATCCCACAAGTCATCTTATGACCTCTTTTCAGGGAATTTGTGTTGTCGCCGCGCTGTTCCACCAAATGTCGTGGCAAAAAGAGTTGCAGCAACAGCTTCGTGGGGACACGATCGACTTGCGCCGTATGCCTCGGCGTGTGTGTGACTGTGTGTGTGTGTGTGTGACTGTGTGTGTGTGTGTAGGCACGTGCCAGCGGCGGAGAGAACAAGGGAAAAGGCCGGTACTCGACGCCCGTGGGCCCTTGGGGCACGTGCACAGACTGCGGTGGCTGCACATGAGCAGTGTCCGATGTGCACTGTGCGGGCGTGTGGAGGGCTGCGCGACTCGAGGCCGCCTCGGGGCCGAAAGTATGGGGCCGTTGCTCGGAGTGGAATGGAATGGGGATGAGCCTTGTCACATGGAGACTGGCTCCTCGTAAGTGCGAAGTGCATTATTGTGCAGCGCATCGGATGCGCGCGCACGTGGGTTTGCATGTTGGCAGGGCGGCTCTGAGGGGCCTTCGGATGCCACGCTTCACCCCGTGACGGTCCAGCGCCAAATGCATTTTCACGTCCCTCGGCGGACCTCCGATGATGTTTGTGGTGTAGTCCCCCGCAATCCGTGAGTTCGTTGCAGCTGTCGCGCCACGCGTCACAGGCGCAGTCGACCCATTCGGTGTCTTCAGTGTACAAGGCCCTAGACCATCAGACGGGGTTGTGTACGTGTGTGCCTTTGTGAGTGAGGGAGACAAGTGGAGGAGCCCTTGCTTTCGGGTTGTGTGCCCGGACCGCGCGCATCGAGGGGGTGGGCCCAACGAATCCGGCCGCGAGCCCAAATAACGCACATTGTCTCTTTCCGGCCCCCCATTACCCCCAAATGCAATGTGTTGGACAACACTGTTGACAGGGTGGAAGGTGGGGGAAGGGGGCGTGGTGGTGTAGATGGGGGGGGGCTGAGGTGAGCGTGGGCGGTGGAGGGGAGGGCTACTGCTGCACGTCACGTTCCCGATGCAGGTTTGAGAGAGCGGGTAGGGCTCCGCATAGCACGGCAGCCGTAGTGGGTGGTGGTCATGTCGTGTAGAAGGCCCGTGTGCCAGAGTAGAGGTGGCCGCTTCAGACGTAGTCCGTGCAGGATGCGGACTGCTCTGCAGTCCGTCGGTGGATGGGGGTGCGGGGATTTGGCACTCCTCCCGCCGCTGGTGCCCGTCCACGATCGGGCAGGCGCACCATGGGCCGGCGATCGGCGCGCCCCCCAGAGCTCAGCAGCGGGGCATTCCTCAGGTGAAATGCGGGCTGTGCCGTGTGAGGGGACTGTCAATGCCGTGCGGATCGGGAACGCATTGTGTTATGACGACACGGGGCAATGGGGCAACAACAAAAGGGGCGCCAGAAGAGCCGGGGGATACATGGGCTGTCATACCTTCGCTTTCAAGAGTATGTACTGCAGGTCTGTGGCTGGGGGCGGGGGGTCAGGGGGGGGGGGTCAGTTTCTGGTACACAATCATGTGCTCTGGCTCCTTGTGTTAGGGTTCGGGTGTGATGGCGTGCGAGACGCCTAAGGCTGCGGTATTTCGACCAGCATTTCAATGATTTCCATCGCTGAATCCGGTCCACCGGGCACATCCGTGAGGCCACACACTCTTGAGCCTAATTGAGTGTATATTCATTCCCCCGGGTGGGGGGGTAATGTAGATGATTGATCTGTGCTCTGCGGGGGGGGGGGGGGGGGGCACATTTTGTGTATTGCACTCGGTTAACACACAGCCCTAAATTGCGCCGTGCGATGTGTGACTGGGGGCGGAATGGCTGTGAGCCAACCGGTTCTCTATGGACATTGTACTGGTCGTCTCAGGCGAGCAGAGGTGGGGGGGGGGGGTGGCCATCCGACCCCTTCTCTGCCCATGTGCCCAGCAGTGATGGCGTGTTGACATGCACATTGCACGCCGGGGCACGACACAAACCCTCCCATTCCTTACTCCAAAAGCGGGTGGAGGCTTAGTACAGACCCTCTCCATTGGACCCACGTCTACAAAGTCTACGCGGCGTATCTACCGCCTCCTTTTCTGCGGCCCTTCTCCCCCCCCCAGCCCCCCCCTATTCAGAATCCTCATCCCTTCCCCCCCGCCGCCCTCTCTGAAGCGCCGACTCTTATGCGACTCACACAATGCCCCCAAACAGTCACCCGCCCCATGGCTCACCCCCCCCGCAGCAGCAGCACGTAGCAAAGCGGTTTGCGGGCCCCAAAAGCCTTCCACATCCCCATGGGCACACCACCAGCCCCACACGGGGGGTGCCTATCCCAGGCCTGCGGGGCGGCTGCACAGGACGGGGCCGACAGCGGCGGTGAGAGTGCCAGGGCCCCGGCACTGAGCAGTGGAGCCCCAAAGGGGTCGTCAGTCCCTTTTGGGTGTGCCACGTGCTGTGGGATTGTTGTGGGGGCGTCCAGGAGAGGCCCAAACACAAGTGCCCCCGCAGTGACAACACCTACGCAACGCCCGGGGGTATGTACAGTGGCCCCAGTGGGGCAGTGTGTCCCTTTGAACGGAGGTCTACGCCGACCTCAGTGCTCCGGCGCACCTCCGCCACTTCACCGCCGTATTCTCAGCCGCTATCTCCACGGCGCCACGGACATGCCCCCTCCCCTTCCCCTCATTTCTCTGACCACGCGCCTTACCACAGCCTCAGTGCCTCCCGCCGAGCACCCGCTGATGGCGTCACACAACGACCACACGCCCATTGCTGCGCCTCCGCCTCAGTCCCCCGGATCAGACGCCTTCCAATCATCGCTGTCTGCGCCCACGCTCTCTTCTGTGTTCGTGTGACGTGGCAGTGGCATAGCGCAGGACTGTGGCCGTGGGCCTCACGAAGGGGCAACAGTGACGGGTTGTGTGTGTGTGTGTGTTGTGTGTGTGTGTGTGTGTGTGTGTGTGTGTGTGTGTGTGACGTCGTGTGGGCGTGTGTCCTGTGACACGATGGCGGGTGGGGGCGTGTTTGCAGGGCCCATCCGTGTC
>OZ038403.1:23569916-23618529 GCA_964036045.1 Eutreptiella sp. 'Long Island Sound 2002'
CCCCGGATCAGACGCCTTCCAATCATCGCTGTCTGCGCCCACACTCTGTTCTGTGTTCGCATGACGTGGCAGTGGCATAGCGCAGGACTGTGGCGGTGGGCCTCACGAAGGGACAACAGCGACGGGTTGTGTGTGTGTTTGTGTGCGACGCCTATTGGCGTCGGACATGCTCTGTTTGTCTTGTCTGATGACCAGCTGACCACGATTTTCCCTGAGCCAACAACGCTTTGTCCTGTGCATACGCAATATGTGTGTGACGTCGTGGGGGCGTGTGTCGGGCCACTCGTGACACGACGGCGGGTGGGGGGCATGTCCATCCAGGGCCTATCCCATTGCGTTCTGCAGATAATGACATTGGAGACGACGGGTGCAAGGCCCTGGCAGAAGCTCTCAAAAGCAATACCTCCGTCACGTCGGTGGATGTCTCTTGTATGTTGGTGTATGACTGGGGAGTGGTGGGGCATGCGTGTGTTGTTGTGGACATGACCGGGGGGATGCGGGGCGCAGGTGATGGGGTGTTCTTACGCGGCCGGTCCGTAAAGCAGCGGTCAGTCCACGAAGAGTACGCGCTTGTGGTGTGTTTCAGGGGCGGGGGTAGCGACGACGCACTTCTTCACGACGACACATCCGCCGAGACTAGACCGCACACCCACTGTTCTGTTGAATGGTCCACGTTCCCCCCGCCATCTCCATTGCACTCCTCACATGAAATGCCCCCCAAAGGACGGGTCCCTGGGGACTCTACCCTCCGGGCGCCCCCACCAGAGGTAGCCCCAGCGCTACGGGCCTACAGTGTAGGTGTGCCAGGGAGGGCGCAGTGCTGGGCTCATCCCCAGGACCTCCAGCAACACCGAGTGCCAAGGAATGCGGGGGGCACGCGTTGAGAGGCGGCCGTGCTCCCTCAGGGGTCAGTCAAGGGGCGCCTTGGGGGCCTATTGAATTTGAATACGAAATTAGGGGGGCGGGCTATTTAATTTGAATAGGGAACTGGGGGAGCGGCCTTTAACTTGAATGGGGAAATAGGGGGTGGGCCTATTTTATTTGAGTAGGGAAATAGGGGGGCCCTGTGAAATTTAATTTGGGGACAAGGGGGGGTGCCTGGTATAGGGCGGGCCTATTTTGTTTGATAAGGAACTGGGGGGGGGGGCTATTTAATTTGAAATAGGGAAGTAGGCGGGGCAGGCTATTCAATTTGAATAAGCAATACGGGGGCGGGGCTATTTGAATAAGAAAGTGGAGGGGGGGGGCTAAGGAACTAGGGCTGGGGAGGGTTGGTTAATTGGAATAAGGAAGTAAGTGGGGGAGGGTTGGTTAATTTGAACAAGGAACTAGGGGGGTGGGGGGGCTATGCAATTTGAATAGGAAACTGGGGGGGGGGGCTATTTATTTTGAAATGGGAACCGGCGGGGGGGGGTTCTATTTAATTTGAATAGCGAACTAGTTTGGGGGGGGGGACCTCGCTCAGGATGTGCCAGCCTGCAGCGAGGGTGCAAAGGACGTGCCGGGGGGCAGGGGGGGGGGGTTGTGTGGGGTCAGTCACCCATTCGGTCCCGCTTCTGTTAGGGGGGGGGGGATGGCAAAAGGTATGCTGCCCTGTTTGTTGGTCCCCAAAAGGGAACCAGCCCATGGCGTGCACCCTCGCTTTGTGGTGGCTGAAATTTGGGCCGACAGAGAGCGCGGGGGGGGGGGGGGGGGGGGTAGCCATCTGACCCTGCTCTGCCCATGGGCCTGGCAGTGATGGCGTGTTGACATGCACATTGCACGCCGGGGCACGACACGAACCCTCCCATTCCTTACTCCAAAAGCGGGTGGAGGCTTAGTACAGACCCTCTTCATTGCACCCACGTCTACAAAGTCTACGCGGCGTATCTACCGCCTCCTTTTCTGCGGCCCTTCTCCCCCACCCCCACCCCCTATTCAGAATCCTCAACCCCCCCCCCCCCCCGCCCTCTCTGAAGCGCCGACTCTTATGCGACTCACACAATGCCCCCAAACAGTCACCTGCCCCATGGCTCTACCCCCCCGCAGCAGCAGCACGTAGCAAAGCGGTTTGCGGGAACCAAAAGCCTTCCACATCCCCATCGGCACACCACCAGCCCCACACGGGGGGTGCCTATCCCAGGCCTGCGGGGCGGCTGCACAGGACGGGGCCGACAGCGGCGGTGAGAGTGCCAGGGCCCCGGCACTGAGCAGTGGAGCCCCAAAGGGGTCGTCAGTCCCTTTTGGGTGTGCCACGTGGTGTGGGATTGTTGTGGAGGGAGGGGGGGGGGTCGCGTTCAGGAGAGGCCCAAACACAAGTGCCCCCGCAGTGACAACACCTACGCAACGCCCGGGGGGTGTGTACAGTGGGCCCCAGTGGGCAGTGTGTCCCTTTGAACGGAGGTGTACGCCGACGTCAGTGCTCCGCTGCACCTCCGCCACTTCACCGCCGTATTCTCAGCCGCTATCTCCACGGCGCCACGGACGTACCCCCTCCCCTTCCCCTCATTTCTCTCACCACGTGCCATACCACAGCCTCAGTGCCTCCCGCCGATCACCCGCTCATGGCGCCACACAACGACCACAGGCCCATTGCTGCGCCTCCGCCTCAGTCCCCCGGATCAGACGCCTTCCAATCATCGCTGTCTGCGCCCACGCTCTCTTCTGTGTTCGTGTGACGTGGCAGTGGCATAGTGCAGTGCCCGGCGGGGCTGTGGGCCGTGGCCTCACGAAGGGGCAACAGCAACGGGTTTTGTGCGTGTGTGTGTGTATGTGGGTGTGTGTGTGTGTGTGTGTGACGTCGTGAGGGCGTGTGTCCTGTGACACGATGGCGGGTGGGGGCGTGTTTGCAGGGCCCATCCGTGTCCCCATCGCGTTCTGCAGATAATGACATTGCAGTCGCCGGGTGTAAGGCCCTGGCAGAAGCTCTCAAAAGCAATACCTCCGTCACGTCGGTGGATCTCCACTGTATGTTGGTGTATGACTGGGGAGTGGTGGGGCATGCGTGTATTGTTGTGGACATGACCGGGGGGATGCGGGGCGCAGGTGATGAGGTGTTCTTACGCGGCCGGTCCGTAAAGCAGCGGTCAGTCCACGAAGAGTACGCGCTTGTGGTGCGTTTCAGGGGCGGGGGGTAGCGACGACGCACTTCTTCACGACGACACATCCGCCGAGACTAGACCGCACACCCACTGTTCTGTTGAATGGTCCACGTTCCCCCCGCCATCTCCATTGCACTCCTCACATGAACTGCCCCCCAAAGGACGGGTCCCTGGGGACTCTACCCTCCGGGCGCCCCCACCAGAGGTAGCCCCAGCGCTACGGGCCGACAGTGCAGGTGTGCCAGGGAGGGCGCAGTGCTGGGCTCATCCCCAGGACCTCCAGCAACACCGAGTGCCAAGGAATGCGGGGGGCACGCCTTGAGAGGCGGCCGTGCTCCCTCAGGGGTCAGTCAAGGGGTGCCCTTGGGGGGCCTATTGAATTTGAATACGAAATTAGGGGGGCGGGCTATTTAATTTGAATAGGGAACTGGGGGGGCGGCCTTTAACTTGAATGGGGAAATAGGGGGTGGGCCTATTTTATTTGAGTAGGGAAATAGGGGGGCCCTGTGAAATTTAATTTGGGAACAAGGGGGGGTGCCTGGTATAGGGCGGGCCTATTTTCTTCGATAAGGAACTGGGGGGGGGGCTATTTAATTTGAATAAGCAATACAGGGGCGGGGCTATTTGAATAAGAAAGTGGAGGGGGGGGGGGGGGGGCTATTTAATTTGAATAAGGAACTAGGGCTGGGGAGGGTTGGTTAATTGGAATAAGGAAGTAAGTGGGGGAGGGTTGGTTAATTTGAACAAGGAACTAGGGGGGTGGGGGGGCTATGCAATTTGAATAGGAAACTGGGGGGGGGGCTATTTATTTTGAAATGGGAACCGGCGGGGGGGGGTTCTATTTAATTTGAATAGCGAACTAGTTTGGGGGGGGGGGCCTCGCTCAGGATGTGCCAGCCTGCAGCGAGGGTGCAAAGGACGTGCCGGGGGGCAGGGGGGGGGGGTTGTGTGGGGTCAGTCACCCATTCGGTCCCGCTTCTGTTAGGGGGGGGGGATGGCAAAAGGTATGCTGCCCTGTTTGTTGGTCCCCAAACGGGAACCAGCCCACGGCCTGCACCCTCGCTTTGTGGTGGCTGAAATTCGGGCCGACAGAGAGTGGGGGGGGGGGGGTAGCCATCTGACCCTGCTCTGCCCATGGGCCTGGCAGTGATGGCCTGTTGACATGCACATTGCACGCCGGGGCACGACACGAACCCTCCCATTCCTTACTCCAAAAGCGGGTGGAGGCTTAGTACAGACCCTCTCCATTGGACCCACGTCTACAAAGTCTACGCGGCGTATTTACCGCCTCCTTTTCTGCGGCCCTTCTCCCCCACCCCCACCCCCTATTCAGAATCCTCATCCCCCCCCCCCCCCGCCCTCTCTGAAGCGCCGACTCTTATGCGACTCACACAATGCCCCCAAACAGTCACCTGCCCCATGGCTCACCCCCCGCAGCAGCAGCACGTAGCAAAGCGGTTTGCGGGAACCAAAAGCCTTCCACATCCCCATGGGCACACCACCAGCCCCACACGGGGGGTGCCTATCCCAGGCCTGCGGGGCGGCTGCACAGGACGGGGCCGACAGCGGCGGTGAGAGTGCCAGGGCCCCGGCACTGAGCAGTGGAGCCCCAAAGGGGTCGTCAGTCCCTTTTGGGTGTGCCACGTGCTGTGGGATTGTTGTGGAGGGGCGGGGGGGGGTCGCGTTCAGGAGAGGCCCAAACACAAGTGCCCCCGCAGTGACAACACCTACGCAACGCCCGGGGGGTGTGTACAGTGGGCCCCAGTGGGCAGTGTGTCCCTTTGAACGGAGGTCTACGCGGACCTCAGTGCTCCGCCGCACCTCCGCCACTTCACCGCCGTATTCTCAGCCGCTATCTCCATGGCGCCACGGACATACCCCCTCCCCTTCCCCTCATTTCTCTCACCACGTGCCATACCACAGCCTCAGTGCCTCCCGCCGATCACCCGCTGATGGCGTCACACAACGACTATAGGCCCATTGCTGCGCCCCCGCCTCAGTACCCCGGATCAGACGCCTTCCAATCATCGCTGTCTGCGCCCACACTCTATTCTGTGTTCGTGTGACGTGGCAGTGGCATAGTGCATTGCCCTGTGGGCCGTGGGCCGTGGGCTTCACAAAGGGGCAACAGCAACGGGTCTTGTGTGTGTGTGTGTGTGTGCGTGACTTCGTGGGGGCGTGTGTCCGGCCACTCGTGACATGATGGCGGGTGCGGGGCGTGTTTGCAGGGCCCATCCGTGTCCCCATCGCGTTCTGTAGCTAATGGCATTGCAGTCGACGGGTGCAAGGCCCTGGCAGAAGCTCTCAAAAGCAATACCTCCGTCACGTCGGTGGATGTCAGCGGTATGTTGGTGTATGACTGGGGAGTGGTGGGGCATGCGTGTGTTGTTGTGGACATGACCGGGGGGATGCGGGGCGCAGGTGATGGGGTGTTCTTACGCGGCCAGTCCGTAAAGCAGCGGTCAGTCCACGAAGAGTACGCGCTTGTGGTGCGTTTCAGGGGCGGGGGGTAGCGACGACGCACTTCTTCACGACGACACATCCCCCGAGACTAGACCGCACACCCACTGTTCTGTTGAATGGTCCACGTTCCCCCCGCCATCTCCATTGCACTCCTCACATGAACTGCCCCCCAAAGGACGGGTCCCTGGGGACTCTACCCCCCGGGCGCCCCCACCAGAGGCAGCCCCAGCGCTACGGGCCTACAGTGTAGGTGTGCCAGGGAGGGCGCAGTGCTGGGCTCATCCCCAGGACCTCCAGCAACACCGAGTGCCAAGGAATGCGGGGGGCACGCCTTGAGAGGCGGCCGTGCCCCCTCAGGGGTCAGTCAAGGGGCGCCCTTGGGGGGCCTATTGAATTTGAATACGAAATTAGGGGGGCGGGCTATTTAATTTGAATAGGGAAATAGGGGGAGGGGCCATGTAATTTGAATTGAAGGGGGGGGGGGTTCTATTCAATTTGAATAGCGAACTAGTTTTGGGGGGGGAGGGACCTCGCTCAGGATGTGCCAGCCTGCAGCGAGGGTGCAAAGGACGTGCCGGGGGGCAGGGGGGGGGGGGGGGCGGTTGCGTGGGGTCAGTCACCCATTCGGTCCCGCTTCTGTTAAGGGGGGGGGGGGGTAGCAAAAGGTATGCTGCCCTGTTTGTTGGTCCCCAAAAGGGAACCAGCCCACGGCCTGCACCCTCGCTTTGTGGTGGCTGAAATTTGGGCCGACAGAGAGCGCGGGGGGGGGGGGGGTAGCCATCCGACCCTTATCTGCCCTTGGGCCCAGCAGTGATGGCGTGTTGACATGCACATTGCACGCCGGGGCACGACACAAACCCTCCCATTCCTTACTCCAAAAGCGGGCGGAGGCTTAGTACAGACCCTCCTCATTGGACCCACGTTTGGGTGTGCCACGTGGTATGCGATTGTCGTGGGGGCGTTCAGGAGAGGCCACAACACAAGTGCCCCGCAGTGACAACACCTACGCAACGCCCGGGGGGTGTGTACAGCGGGCCCCAGTGGGCAGTGTGTCGAACGGAGGTCTACGCCGACCTCAGTGCTCCGGCGCACCTCCGCCACTTCACCGCCGTATTCTCAGCCGCTACCTCCACGGCGTCACGGACGTACCCCCTCCCCTTCCCCTCATTTCTCTCACCACGTGCCATACCACAGCCTCAGTGCCTCCCGCCGAGCACCCGCTGATGGTGTCACACAACGACCACACGCCCATTGCTGCGCCTCCGCCTCAGTCCCCCGGATCAGACGCCTTCCAATCATCGCTGTCTGCGCCCACGCTCTGTTCTGTGTTCGCATGACGTGGCAGTGGCACAGTGCAGAGCCCTGCGGGACTGTGGGCCGTGGGTGGGGGACGTGTTTGCAGGGCCCATCCGTGTCCCCATCGCGTTCTGCAGATAATGACATTGGAGACGCCGGGTGCAAGGCCCTGGCAGAAGCTCTCAAAAGCAATACCTCCGTCACGTCGGTGGATGTCGGCAGTATGTTGGTGTATGACTGGGGAATGGTGGGGCATGCGTGTGTTGTTGTGGACGTGACCGGGGGGATGCGGGGCGCACGTGATGGGGTGTTCTTACGCGGCCGGTCCGTAAAGCAGAGGTCAGTCCACGAAGAGTACGCGCTTGTGGTGCGTATCAGGGGCGGGGGGTAGCGACGACGTACTTCTTCACGACGACACATCCGCCGAGACTAGACCGCACACCCACTGTTCTGTTGAATGGTCCACGTTCCCCCCGCCATCTCCATTGCACTCCTCACATGAACTGCCCCCCAAAGGACGGGTCCCTGGGGACTCTACCCTCCGGGCGCCCCCACCAGAGGCAGCCCCAGCGCTACGGGCCTACAGTGTAGGTGTGCCAGGGAGGGCGCAGTGGTGGGCTCATCCCCAGGACCTCCAGCAACACCGAGTGCCAAGGAATGCGGGGGCACGCCTTGAGAGGCGGCCGTGCCCCCTCAGGGGTCAGTCAAGGGGTGCCCTTGGGGGGCCTATTGAATTTGAACACGAAATTAGGGGGGCGGGCTATTTAATTTGAAAAGGGAACTGGGGGAGCGACCTTTAACTTGAATGGGGAAATAGGGGGTGGGCCTATTTTATTTGAGTAGGGAAATAGGGGGGCCCTGTGAAATTTAATTTGGGAACAAGGGGGGGTGCCTGGTATAGGGGGGGCCTATGTTCTTTGATAAGGAACTGGGGGGGGGGGCTATTTAATTTGAAATAGGGAAGTAGGCGGGGCAGGCTATTCAATTTGAATAAGCAATACGGGGGGGGGCGGGCTATTTGAATAAGAAAGGGGGGGGGGGTGGGGGATCTAGGGCTGGGGAGGGTTGGTTAATTGGAATAAGGGGGGGGCTATTTAATTTGAATAAGGCACTGGGGACGCAGGACATGGTCCATGACACGTTGATAAATGGCAGGGCCGTTTCTGATACCCATGGGCATCACTCGCCGTTGGTATCTGTTGCCTGACAAATTGATGGCAGTCAACGGTCGGCACTCTTTGTGTGTGGGTAGTACTTCCGGATGCATTTAATTGGGGGGAGGGGGGCATCGGCAGGGGCTATTGTGAAGCGGAGTACATGGGGCCCTGGGCCAAGGCTGTGCCGTGTCCCTGCCTCTCGTGACGGAATACATTTTTGTGAGGAAGTGTTGCGTGGGGTATGAGGGGCAGGCGGTGCACCGGACGGTGTGGCAGCACTTTGCTCCGCGGGGGACACCATTTTACAAGCGCCTCTGTATATGACGCCGTTCCGGTCAGTGTCATGTGATGTGAGGCGAGCGTAGTGTGCCAGGGGGAGTGGGTGGGGGGGGGGGGGGGGGCTGGATATTGACGGGTAGTGAGTGTAGTGGGAATTGATGGTCACGGAACTGGGCCCCAAGGCCCGTGCTGCGGCCCCCTCCCCACCGTCGTGCGATTGGAGCGCAGTGCAGTGTGCGGAGGGCAGGGCAGGGGGGGATGTGTACATGCAGACGGATGGTGTTGTGTGAACGGGAGGGGCCGTGGACGATTGGCTGTGGTACATATTCCACAGCCGTGCGGGTGTACTGAATGCCGGGCGTTTCATCCGATTACCCACATCCACGCACACATGTACAGGGAATAAAGTTGGCAATGAGGGGGCGACTGCGCTTGCTGAGTGCTTGAAGATCAATTCCGTCCTGACGTTCCTGGATCTCGGCTGTATGTTGTGCATGGGTGTGCCATCGGTGCTGTGGTTGCGGTAGTACTGTGGGGGATAGCCGTCCGTGTGGATGCAGCGGGTGCATGCAGTCAGTGCGGGTTGTGAAGGGCACGCCACCATCCGGAATGTTGTTGTGCAGGGGTGCACGATAACGTGGTGTGGGACCTTTACCGGGGATTTTCATTCACCTCACATTTCGCTCATAGGGAACCTCGACATCAGAGTCGATTTGATGACGACAATCCGTCAACTGCTTGAACGGAACAGGGGTATGTTCTGCTGCTTTTCTCGTGCGCTGCAGGTATCGGTGTGACGAATGCGTCAATTGATGACGAACAGGACACTCCTAAATGCCAGAGCTGACGGAGTTTGGGTGCTCAACCGTCACTCTTATTTTATGCCCTCCTTTTATGATTGGTTATGGCTGCAGTCCCCTGTGGACCTACAACGGATCGGAACATACGCACAGCCCCTCTGCTTGCTCCTCCCTCAGCCCCTGTCACAGCCATGCACCCTGCGGCTCGGTACCTGTTCCTGTATCAGGCGACTCTCCCAGGCACGTGCCCTTTGTTGCGAAAACCAGGTGCCAGCACAACCTCTCCAAAGAACTCACAGGAGAGCACCGTAAGTCAAGGGGTGTAGCTACCCCCCTCCCTCATGCCCTCCATTTTTGACAGCCAGATTCCCCCCTGGGCTGATTTAGGGATTTACCATTGCAACCTTGCACGAAGAAATACCAACCCTCTGGGAGTTAGGAGCAACCATCCAATTGACAGATACCAGTAAGTATCCAAGCCCCGCAGGGTGTCCCAGCATGTACCCTCCAAAAGGTACGAGCACGATTTTGAGATACAGGTAGGTGCGTCAGGACAACCGAGGGACGGGGACAGGAGATGGGCAATCAGAATGGACAATCAAGTGCATGGAGGCTGTCGGTGTCGAAGCCGAACACTCGGGCCCAAGTCGTCATCAGCCCAGATTTTCGGCTCCTTTCCAATTGGCAATTGCGTTTGCAATCTCGGATCTCCGTCGTATCTTGTGCAGCAACAACATCGCTTTCACCACCAGCAACATCGAAAGCATCAAAGCAACCCCCGAGCTCGAAAGCAACATCCTGTCCATCATCCTCAGGAACGCCACCAACGCCAACTGCATCTTCATCTTCCGGGGTAACGAAGTCAGGTGTGTGTCACTGTACACACCCCTCTCCATGCAAAGACCCATCAACAGACGACAGCCCATACTCGTTTGGCTTTCTTGTCGTGGGGTCTCTCTCTTAGATACGGCCCATGCACATCTCCAGCCACATAATGACAAATGCCATACCCATGCGTCTCTGATCTATTATTTCGATCGCTATGTCTACATTTCAATCTGCGCGGGTGGCTGTTTTTTTGCAGCCTTTTTGCTTCTAATCCTTTCAACTTGACTCCTACGCCATGCTGCACACAGATGTGCAGATTGCTTTGCTCTTACGTGTGTTGTGCTTTTGTTTGCGACCAAAGGTGTGAATTCCAGCAGGACTGCACTGAATAAGTGCCGTTGGGTAGTATGGATATGGGGAATACCTGGGCTGGTCACTATCGTTGAAATGGGCAACACCACGGGGCATGTGATTCCTCAAGATCAAGACTTGCTGTGTCCTCATTCGCGAATGTGCTGCAATTTGCAATACAAAGGCTGGATGAGCGCTCTAGCAACCTCGGACTGTGCGCTTGCTGCCTCTCCAAGGCTTCAGTCGTTCAGGTTGTAGGCACGTCCAAGGCCATTGTTTCCTAGACCCAAGTACCTTTGCAGTGGATGACGACGGCATCATCGAAACCTCCGTGCTCACAACAATGCAAAACGTGAAGGAAAGTAAAGTTAGGAAAGAGAAGGAAATAAAGTGAAGGAGGAAATGAACGGCTGGGTGCTGGTTAGCACGAGGCGGCCTGACACACACGGCCAACTCAATACTTTCTCTGGCCTTTCATATAAAGTTGTCCCATTACGAGGCGACGTTACCCAACGTACTGTCAACACCTGCCGCTGCACTGGAGGCCCAGCCTGTCTTCACAAAGGAGCGGCCATACCGCGCGGCCGCACGGCCCTGCACTGTTCCGGGGTCTGATAAGGCGTCCTCTCTTTCCTGTCGTCCAGATCTCCCGGGTGAAAGGGTTACACCACATTTTGGAGTCCCACTCGTCATCCATTTGTCGTGCACATCTGCAGGTGACTGTTTGGAGGCCATGACACATGCTGAGTTGCTAGGCGTGCTCCGAGACTTTGGTGAGCTTCATTCCGATGCGCAGACCACTGAGCTTCGGTCTCAAATACGCACCATCATCGCTGCAAGCGGTGCTGATTTGGTGAATTTGGAAAAATTCAATGCAGCGAAGGATAGGCAAGTTAGGCAACGCTTGACCGATTTTTTTGAGTCTGTCGGGGTCCCTAAGAGTGTTAAGAGCATCTCTGACCTGATGCAGGAGTATGGAGGCAAGTTGTCTGCTTTGTGGCAAAACCTGTCCTCACAGTATTTTCCGGATTTTAATGTAGCGCCTCCTCCTTGTCGCCGGGATCGGAAGGTCCTCGTCATTGGACCAGGGTTCGGGGCAAAACAAAACCCTGCACAGATTCTGTGTATTGAACAAGCAGGCTATCAGGTGAGGAAGTGTTGGTTGGACAACCCCGAGGATCCCAAGTTTGATTTGAACAAGTCCATGGAGGTTCTGCAGAGGGAGTTGTCTGCATTCAAACCGGATGTAGTGGCTTGTGCCTCGAAAGGGGAGCGGTATATGATCGAACTCTGGAGTCGCAGAGAGTGGGTTGGACCATCGCTGATGATCAATGTGCACCCCTCGTGCCAGACGTTACCCAAGGATGTGAACGTGGTTTTGGCACATGGATCGAATGACGAAACTTTCCCTCGAGATCGGAAGGCTCTCTCTGATTTGGTTCGGTCGGGAACCCCCGGAAAATGTTTTTTGTATTTCTCTGGCAGTAGCGGGCCCCTTCCCAAGGGTGGTCACACCCGGACAGGAGACGGGCACAACATGAAATCCCTCCTCAAGTACATGCTTCTGCCTCGGCTACTAGACGCGGCATGCTCTGATAATCCGGAGTTGCACATGATGAAAAGTTGGCAGGAGTTTTTGGACCCAGACCGCCGTAAAGCAGAGCAAGAGCTAGGTTTCGTACCAGACCAGTTGCGCCAGTACTGGGCATCCACACGTGCAAAGGGCCTTGATGATGACAAACTATTTGAAGTGCCGTCATCCACCCGAGAGTATGAGTGTGTCGCTCAGTTGTTTCGGAGCACCACTTGTGTTCCTCGGTACTACAAATCGGGTATCAGTGATGACCTCTGGCGTGACACCCAAATTGACAAAATTGAGCGTATTGAGAACGGTGCCCAACAGGAAAATTCGGAGCATTTTTGGGGACAAGTTCGCAGGTTATGGGGTGGTCAAATCCAGGCTGGTGTGCATGTGCGCTGGGCGTTCCATGGGGCGTCCGTTGAAGCTTATGATTCCATCATCCACGACCCTTTGTCGGGCTTCAATCCCGCTGTGGCAGGTCAGAATTTGGGTGCTTTGTGGGGTAAGGGGACGTATTTTGCTCGAGATGCCCAATATCCCGTGAGTCATGATTTGTGTGGGGAACGGGATGATGGGGCTAAGCAGATTCTGCTGTGCCTACTGGTCACTGGTTGGCCCTGCTTGGGTGACCATGGTCAGGGGCTCGCCCCATACAGACATCAGCGCCATCGGTACGACAGTATGGTCGACTGCTTATCGAACCCCGAGATATTTGTAGTGCAGAACACTGGGGCTGCGTACCCTGCGTACCTGATCACCTTTTCATAGGGATTGGGCCTGTGCTGCTGCAATGCTGCGCTTCCCGTTCGTTTTAGTTTCCCACTCCTGTTGAACTCAAACACCCCCTTTCTCCTGGTGCTTATCATGCGCCTACCGTGCCAAGTTGGCAGCCCCTTTGATATGGGGGCACCAAAATATGGCTCAGACCCTGACGCACTGCGACCTGTCGAATTATTACGCATCTGCCAGTCCATTGGAATCTTTGTGACTGGGTCAGGGCAGTGTTTGAGCTCTGGGCTTGTGTGATCGATCCCTGTCCTGCACCGCATCAAAATGTTGCTTCTTTGTTAGAGGCAGAGACCACTGTTGTGTGGAGGTGGCTTTGGCGTGCCTTCCCGGTAAAACAAACGTTCCCCAACATGTTTCACAGTCGTAGGTGAGGCTTGTGTGAGAAGTGACCGCCATCTCCGGGAGGGTGATTTGTGAATGCAGATGTCATCCATTCAAAGAATGTTTGCCCTTTGCTCACAACCGCTGCAGGACAGTAACCGTCAACACCACCTTCGGTTGATGCTTCAATTCCCTGGTGACATTGAGGATCGCCTGCAGTAATTGTGATACCTGTGGACCATGTTGGAAGAGACACAAGAAACATTCAGAGCCACCCGTACAGAAATGTTGCTACTTGAGGCTTCGGGGGATTTACTTTACGGCACCGTGATTTTCCTGCAATTTTCCAGCAATTTTAGCACAATTTTCGCACGTGGACTTGACATTTCTTGACGTCTCAAAAGAATGGCACAATACCACGAACCAAACTTGTGCCTATGAAGGTATGTGGAAAAACAGCCACACGAACATCCAATAGGGCCATATTGGCCGCAAAAAACCGTCATTCACTTTCCCGGTGTATTCATTTTGGTGAAAAGTGCTGCAGCCGTTCTTCTCAACCGCCTTGACAAGTTTCTTCCGTATGAAGCCCCAGCCCGAATCTGCACCGTTGCTCCAACTAATGACACATATGAGTTGAACCAGTTTCAATTCAAAGCAGTCTACAATACGGTGTTTGATTTTCAAGGTGGCGACCAACGTGGTGGCAAAAAGGATTCAATGAATCGGTGTCGGCTTGAGTGCAAAATAACGCTGTTTGATTAATTATGCCGATATGTGTGCAAATTAGGGTTTTCTTTTGCAAAAAAGGAAGCAGGTCATTTACTAGGTGAGGGCAATTTGTATACAAAGAAGGTAGATTTCGATTGAAAAGCAAAAAGAAAATGATTCCATTGATTCCACTTGATGGTATGCTGAAATCCAGCTTTTGTTTGATGCTTTGGGCCGATTGGTGCGCAAAGGTACCGCGTTTCAACTGTATCTTTGCAAAAACAAAAACAAGATTAGTTGGTTAATTGTGCCCATTTATGTGCATTTATTTCCATTTCAAAAAAAGCAAAAAGAGATCATTTGATTTCTTTTGGCACTTTTTTTGTCGAAATAAACCAGGTTGTATTTGCCCACCAAAAGAAATTATTCGGTCAGTGCCGAATATTCGCGCAAGAAAACCAGCTTTGATTTGTAGAACAAGACGAAAACAACTTGACTGATTACGTCAATTTGTGCGTATTAGCAGACTAGTTTTGTTTATAAAACGATTGATTCCGTTAACTTGTGTGCAAGAAACTGGTTATCACTGGCAAAACAAACAAAAAATCATTTCATTGAGTACGTCAACTTGAGAAGGAGCAAACTTTCTTTTGTTTGCAAAAAAAAAAGTCGATCAGTAGATTGATTAAGCATGCAAAGAAGCAAATGTTTATTCACACATAAGAAGAGATCATTTGCTCGATGAGGCAAATTATAGCATGAACAAAACAGTTTTTATTTGCAAAAAAAAAAAAAGATGAATTGATTGACCACGCCAATTTGCATGTCAAAAAACTGGTTTGTTCTTGTTTCACAATGGAACCCAAATTAGTTGTACACGGAGACGGCATATGGTTTCCTTTGGTGTGTCAGTTACTGTGTGCGCCATCCCTTTTTTTTTGGGGGGGGGGGGGGGCATGGCGGTCCCCCGCCGAAGACAATGCACCAAAGCGCCTAACCACAGGCAATGCATGCGTTCATGGCGAGCTGAAGTTCACCGAAAGACAGCTGCAGGTATTTACAAGCGTACTTAGGGTGTGCCATCCCTTTGCGGGTTCCACTTACTGTGGCTGCAGGGCCTCATGCAGTTTGTGCCGTGCAGCCTCACCAGCACTTTGCGCTGCAGCACCTATAGATCGGCAGTCGCTGCTCCCGCGTGTGATGCCCAGCAGACGGTGGCTTTGGCACTTGCAGGCTTACCCACAGAGCTGAGCACAGGGCTGCACGGGCGCAAGGTGGGAGTTTGGAGGCCATCTAGCAACAATATTGTTAGTTGTCTCTGCCAGCAACACGCTAGAAGGGCCTCTTGGTCACTCAAAACATTGCTGCAGCGGTACAGCCCCTTGTCCGGGAGGTTTTACAACGTCACGTGGCTATTCATGATGCGCTGTCACGAGACTATTCATGATGAGCTGTATCATTCCCTTTTCACCGCTTCTGCGCATGCGGAAAGACAAATGCTCTGCCAACTGCACAATGCCCTATCTATGCAACTCAGCTCAAGCAGTTGCGGAAGCCTGTGCCCCGCTCTCAATTTCTCAAGGCGGTGCGTTGGGTTGAGACCCAGGCCTGCAGCCTGAGGGGCTTGGGTGCAACGGTGGTCTTCTCCACTGCAAAACCCCTCATCCATAAGAGGTTGATGGCGGCACCCACCCACACCCGTATCCTTGACACCAAGCGGTAGAGCAACTGACATTGCTTAGCGGGGAGTCAGCCCGTGATGGCGGCCACGGTGGGGGGGGATGGCAGCCTATGAAAGATACTGGGCCCATATACGATCTAGTGATGTTCCACAAGTTACGAGTAACTTCAGTGACGCCAAAAGTGGTTTGCGTCTTGGGTGGTCACCGAGCCACTACTTGCCTGATTTGACTGGCGCTTTGGTATTAGCTCTTTTCTGTCTAGGTACAATCTGTAGTTGTGAGCATAATATTTTTTTTGGCCCATTCATATAGTGCAGAAAAGATCAAATCGTGGCAAAAGGAGCGGCCTTGTTACGTAATTGCATTTGTGTCTGACGATGGGATGAGCAAAGGGGTGTCGGCCAAAAGTTGTTTAATTGCTATTGAAGGTAAGCTGCATAACAGCATAATGCAACAACAAAATTGGGGCCGATTGTGTTGTTGGGCAGCGTTGTTTTTCCATCCATGTGGGTCGAAACCTTATATGATTTACCAGGCCGTTTTTTGTGCAAAGAAAATGGTTTTCTGTTTGCTTGTGCCTGAAAATTGCATGTTTGAGAATTGTTACGTTAGTTTGGCTGGTTTTGACACTCAAATAGTAGGTTTTTTCATTTTGTTTTTCTCTACCCTACACCCTAACTTTAACAAAGGAGACCTTACAAAATTTTCAGTCATGAGCCTCTTTTGCAGCAATGTTATCGTTAATCATGGAGAAAAGAAGAAAATCTACCTCTCCAGCCTACACACTAACAGAAAAAACCTAAAGATGCAAGAAAGCTTTAACGGCAAGCCTTACTTCCACTTCTTGGTTGTAGATTCTGCCATTCTACAGGTTTTCGATCTCATGACAAACATGGGCAATGCAAAACATTGCAGAGGTCGCCAACATCCAAATGGATTGCGGCGCGTAGTAATTTTGTAGTCAAGTAAGTCACGCATCTTAGCTGTGCATGCACTGTTGCCACAGTGCTGTTTGTGGTGTGAGTGACCGGCGGTGCCGGGGCGGCTCCTTTAGATAATGTAGCCTGTGTGACATGGGAGCATTGATGGGCACGTATTTCTTGAGCAGTGCCCAGAGATGAATATATAGAGTCCATTGGGTGTAGCGGAGGAGGGTGGGGGGATATGACGTACAACGATGTAGGCAAGACACTATTAGCAAGTGTCGAGACCCTACTTCCCTCTTCTTGCAAAAACTGAACACAATGCATCACTGAAAAGAATCTTGACACGGAGTAATCACTCCGATGAATTGGTTTGAATCAGTTTTAAGCGCCCAAGCAACCCTGTCAACGTCATCGCTATGGATTTTGTGGAATCTTTCGGCAAGCCAGCTTGACCTGTGCAGTGGCGTTTACCCATGCATGTGAGTGCTACTTGTTACGCCCAAAATGCTCACCTTGTTGTATCTTTCATTCTTTTCAGTTCTACGTAGGATTCAGAACCGGTTTTACCAATTAATCCGAAAAAATTGGTTAACGTAAGGTTTGCAACCGGTTGTGGAGGTGACCGGTAGTACCAGTATACCAGCGATAACCTCTTTAGAAGTATCTTTAGAAACTGAAATGACCTCTACTCACCGGTTGTTCTGGCCGAAAATCCGTGAAATCGCTGAACGGTCTTACAATGTCGCGCCGTCGCCGGCTTTGCCGCATCGGCTATTTTCAGACTTTCGTTCGGTCAATTTCTCGGAATGCTCTCCGAGTTGAAAGTCGCAACTTTGAATATTGTTAATTGATGATAAAAGCCCAACTCTGTATCAATCCAGTTTCCGGTCCGGTTCGATTTTTCATTGCAATATTGGAGAAAAGAATTGCACTGAAACGGAAACTGAATACATGGAGAGTTAGTTTTTATCATAATTTAATGATACCCCAAAGTTTCCGCTTTGAACTATGAAAGAAATCACCTCGAAGAGAGGTTGTTAGATCAAGCGCAGGCGCGGGCGTCATATACCCCCCTTTTTTGGGGTCATTCGCGTAGCATACCCCAAGGCATGATATTGGATGTCCAACCCCTTGTAAAATCATTATTTTGCCCAGTAAGACCATCCCCCAATGGATTTTTTGATTTTGAGGCCTCTACCCCCTAAAACTGGATATCACTTTTTTGGGGGTTGGGGGGGGGTGTTGGGGGGGGGGGGGGGTCAAAAGTTTTTGCTTAATAGGCTACAAGCAGTGGGGACGCAAAGTGCGGATAACACGGCCAGCGGTCCAGTGGTAAAGCATCCGAGTCGTGCTTAGTAGGCGTCGGTTCGAATCCCTGTCTGCAGAATTTTAGCGCCGCCGCCGGCGGCCGCACCAAAATAGCCAAACTGGGGTTCCGACCGCCGACCTGCTGGTACCAATCGGCTGCTTTACCACTCGACCACTGCTTGGATTGCAGCGAAGGGCCTCCCTGCTGCTTGGGGCCGGCATCTGCCACTGACAAAAAACCCAAACTGTGTGTATCTGACTGACTGCCTGCTTGCTGGCTCAGGGACTGATTGGCTGACTGTCAACCTCTCTTCGAGGTGCACTGCCGAAGGCAATAGAATTCGAGAATCGGCCAAACAAAACTCTGAACATCGCCGATGCGGCAACGCCACAGGCCATGGTTTATTGGTACCTACCGGTTGTTGAAAAACTTACCACCTCCACTTACCGGTTGCAATTTCAAAAATAGCCTGTAGCAAGTGGTTGTTTTGAAAACCACCAGGTTGCATACCTTACTTCAATGACATGCCGTGTGGTTGGACGGAATGAACCGGCGGTGGCCTCGGCGGCGGTTCGGCTCGGCCGGTTAGGTTCCGGCGGTTCGGCTCGGCGGCGGTGTCGGCCGGCCGATTCGGCCGGCCGGAACGCCGGGCGGCACTTCGGCCGGCCGAGTCGGCCGGCCGGACCGCCGGAACCTACCCGGCCGGCGGTCCGGCCGGCCGGCCGGCCGGCCGAACCGCCGCCCGGCGGTCCGGCCGGCCGACACGGCCGGCCGAACCGCCGGGCCGTTCCGACGCACCCCCCCACCACCCCCCAAGGATCCCCGGGTTAGGCACCCTTTTTGTTCACCCACCTACACCCATTGGGGACCGCGAATGCAACGGTCCTAGGAGCATCATGGTGTCCTGTTCAATGTTCATGTTCAATGCAATCGTCAGCCCGCGGACAAGGGGCCCCTGGCGCGGGATGCTGCCACCCACATTGAGCATTGTGTCCGATCCATCTACTCCTCAAGCGGAGCCGCTAGCCTTGCTAGCGGTGCCCCACTCAGCAATGAGTGTGGGCGCAGCGTGGAACCGCGTGGCCACCAGCGTTTGGTGGCCCGTTGTGGAAACCCGGGAGTGGAATTGCGGTACACAATGTGAAATGTGGGGTGTTTCACTTGTTTGTTTGTTTCACAACCCCATATAGGTCAGTATTGTTGCACCCCTTGAGTTGGGGTTAGGGACTCACAATCCATGCTTTCTGGCGTGGCCCCTCGAGTTGCGGTTAGGGACTCCGAGAACCTTCCGGTGCTATTGAGGAAACCGGGCTAGTGTTTACGTTATTACGTACAATGGATCACGTTCCTTCTACGTTTCGTCTTGGTGTTGGTACATGTCATGTGTGCCGTGAAGTACTTCCTCTCTTTTTCCTTTTTTTTTACATAAGTCGTTCAAGGGGCGGTTCCCCTTCGCAAAAGCATTCCCAACACAGTGCCCAAACCCAAACCTTCACACACTTCAATTCAGTTTGTGGGATGGCCCCCTGTTTTGCCATATGCACTTATACTTGTCATGCCTTTTAGAGCGACCACATTCCAGTTTGTCGGTTCGCCCGCAGTTGTGCAGCCTCTGCATTCATGAGAAATGATTCTCAGAGCACCCACACTTCAATTGGTTTTGTGGGATGGCACCCTATTTCAACACATGGACTTTGCAACCGATACCGGATTTGGCACAATTCGCATGGTTGGTTCCGTTCAGCTTTGCTCTTCGTCTGCTATCCAGATTACGTGTCGGTTGGGGTCAGAGGTTTGGCTGTGATGTTATTTAAGGGGCCACAGGCAAGATGGTACACACCCAACGCGGTGCATACAGAGGGCGGCACACACAAAAAGGCGGCCTGTGGCCACCGCAGGAGTCATGTTATTTAAGGGGCCACAGGCAAGGCGGCACACACAAAACGCGGTGCCTACACAAGGCGGTGCACACAAAAAGGCGGTTTGTGGCCACCGCAGGAGTCATGTTATTTAAGGGGCCACAGGCAAGGTGGTACACACAGAACGCGGTGCCTACACAAGGCGGTGCACACAAAAGGCGGTCTGTGGCCACCGCAGGAGTCATGTTATTTAAGGGGCCACAGGCAAGGTGGTACACACAAAACGCGGTGCCTACACAAGGCGGTGCACACAAAAGGGTGTCTGTGGCCACCGCAGGAGTCATGTTATTTAAGGGGCCACAGGCAAGGTGGTACACACAAAACGCGGTGCCTACACAAGGCGGTGCACACAAAAGGCGGTCTGTGGCCACCGCAGGAGTCATGTTATTTAAGGGGCCACATGCAAGGTGGTACACACAGAACGCGGTGCCTACACAAGGCGGTGCACACAAAAGGCGGCCTGTGGCCACCGCAGGAGTCATGTTATTTAAGGGGCCACAGGCAAGGTGGTACACACAAAACGCGGTGCCTACACAAGGCGGTGCACACAAAAAGGCGGTCTGTGGCCACCGCAGGAGTCATGTTATTTAAGGGGCCACAGGCAAGGTGGTACACACAAAACGCGGTGCCTACACAAGGCGGTGCACACAAAAAGGCGGTTTGTGGCCACCGCACCAGGTTGCATACCTTATTCCAATAATATGCCGTGTCAAGCTACAAGGTCGAAAATGGTTCGTATGGTAGGCAGCCAATGCATATGCCATGCAGACACAAAGCATCACCTCTACAACACAACATGTATACATATGCACATTGACGCCAAATTTTTGGGAACGAAGACGTCAAACTGTATTTCTAGAGTCTGATGCAGCATTTTGTAGTTTTGTAAACATTCACTTCACCACTGGATGTTGCATCACAGTTCGTTAAAACCGCCAGTGCTTTCCTGTCATCGAAATGTTTCGGAAAAGGTAGGCAAACTCTGAGACCCGGGGCAATCATGAGCGTCTGCACAAATCATCAGCATTGCAGTGATCCACAGTCTTCTTCATGTACTCGGCTTTGCACACCCGTCCGGCCTATGTGCAACATTACACTTTAGGCCGTGAGCTTGTTGTACCGCATGAATCAGTGCATAGCTAGAAAACACAGGGAAAAAAAACACAGGAAAACACGGGAAACACAACCGGGGCGCAAAGAATCGTACCTTGATAAGAATAGACATTAAGGTATTAAACAATTTATGTTCTAGAGCATAAACCACCATGGTCCCCGTGCATGAAAGATCCGCCGGTGTTGAGTTCGTTTGAAAAAACTCGACTGAAAACACAACACAATGATGCACCTTGCCAAAATTGGCATGCAGCATACTGAAATTTCTTTCATCACCTCTATTCAAGAAGTGTTTTGCACCCCCAAGGGCAAGGTTGACAGAGGGTTTGATATTGTGCATCATACTTTAAATGTTAAACATTTGCGATTGTGTGACAATCCAGGGCCATCATCATCATAATAAGAAATACATGGCACAAGCCTATGAGATTTGACGCAATGCCAACATCCGCCATAACAACCAACCTCCACATCCTTTCATCCCTACATCAACATCGACTCAACCTTTTGTTAAGCGCTTTCTAGCAAACTGCTTTTAATGATTCAACAACTTCATGCCCACCCGGCGCAGTTTGTATGCTCCGTTTTCATTTCTTGAACAATTATCTCAATCACCGTGGGATGAAGAAGAGCAGCTTCTAAAGTGGCACAAGTCTTCCTCCCCAAAAGCACTCTGAATCTCATTTCTGAATTTCATGTGCCATGCATGCCCGGGTAAGCTGGGCCTTTTTGAGGTAGGGTTTGCCCAATGAGACCCCACCTCCAAAGCCCCCGCCCCCCTGGGACAAACCCATAATGAACTTTTTACGTTTTCAACATACACCCATATGACATATTTTTCTTCTGTCAGGTTCAAAATACCTCCTAGCGGCCTAGCGCCATTCACTCTTTCGAGCGGCAATAGATGTTAACCATGGCACTCTCCCAATGTTCCCATAATATTATATCCATCCCTGGTGTGTTGGCCTTGCCTGCCCTGCAGCTGCACTCCCGCAGCCCCAACAGAGGGATGAGGCGGTACGCCAGGCTTTGCTGCAGTGAAACAGGCACAAAAACACATCATCCCGGGCCCACCCAATGCCGCACAAGCACAACCAAACCATTGCTCCGAAACGGTATGTGACTGCCAATGTCAATGCCCGTTCGCTGGTGCTGCCGCCGAAGCGGACATTGTTGCCAAGGGGGTCATCCCTCGCCCTTGGAATATCCCTCCCAGAGGCCTCCGCAAGCAGCCGAGGCGTGCTGTGGACGACAATGGCCACTTTCCGAGGGGGTCACGTAGGCTGACACTGCAGCCCCAATCGCCATCAAACTCATGACGGCGGATCACCCAATGCACCAGCACAACCACACAACCCTCCGCCCAAATGCCCGGGCGGGAGGGGGAGGGGCGCCACAGCCCCGCCCCCGCCGCGCAGTCTGGGCAGGACTTGAGTAGGGATGCACGAGAAGGGAAGGGACCGCGGCCCCAGAGGCTGTTAGGCAGGCGGTTGGAGGAGGTTGTAAAAGCGGTTGGGGGCGTTACTGTCGGTTACACTTGGCACCTGCTGGCCCCGGGGCCCCGCATTGCCAGGGCCCCGCTGCGTCAGGCCGCGGGGGTGCAGGGCGGCCCCGCTCACTTGGCAGCCACGATCATGACCTCGAAGAGGATGCCGGGCTTGGCCATGGGGGCCTCCGCGCAGGCGCGGGCCGGCTTGCACTCCGGGTCCACCCACTCGCACCACACCTTGTTCATGGCCGCGAAGTCCTTCATGTCCTTGATCCAGATTGTGGCGCTGAGCACCCGCTGCTTGCTGCTCCTGGGGCGTAGGGACAGCGGGGGGTGTGGGGTGGGGCGGGGTGGGGTGGGGTGGGAGCCGGGCAGTGGGCCCGATCGACCCTATGCATCGGTGGCCTGTGCCGCGGGCTGCCCCACGCTGGACTGGGAGCGACTCGAACCACCACAGACCCAGTGCGAGACGGGCGCAGTGAAGTTTCCAGCACACACACTTACACACACACACACACGTCAAGAACCATGAAACAAGAACGGAGCAAGAAAAGCGGTTCAGCAACATGTGTAAAGCATGTCCGGAAGGGTGCTGAGAGCCCTGAGCAGGGCGGTCCTTAACGAAGAAAAAAAAAGTGTTGTTGTACCCAGGTTTCCCAAAAATGCCCGCAGGTACACCATGTGTTGGCGGTCGGCGGTTGGCGGTTGGCGACTGGGGGTTGGTGGCGGTTGGTGCTGGTTGCCAGCGGTTGGTGGTTGGGGATTGGAGGTTGATGGCGGTTGGCAGTGGTTGGCGGTTGGCGGTTGGTCGCCGTGGCCGGTCGGCGGCGGTTGGCGGTTGGTGGCGGCTGGTGGTTGGCGGTTGATGGTCCCTTGGGGCGGTCCCTAAGGGCAGTCCTTAACAAAAAAAAAAAAAATCTCGGTCCCAAAGGACCGCTGTGGCCCTGAGCAGGTCAGATCTGCGGGAAGCAGCCAGCAGGTAAGCAACACACAGCAGGTGGCTGATGCTCAGGGCCAGCTGCCACATGGGTCTACCAAGTCATCTCTCTCCATCGGCGAGAACCTTCGGTGTGACGTCTCACTTCCATCGCCGGCTGCTACGGGAGGGGCCGCTGCACCAAGGGTCCGGTCACAAAGCAGCAAGTCTCACAGGCCACTTACACACACACACACACACACACACACGATGTAACCGCAAACAAGAACAAAGCAAGAAAAGCGGTGGAAAGAAAACTCCTCAGGTACAGCAGTGCTGTCCTAGACGTCTTTCGGCTGTATGAAGATGCGGAGACAGTGCAGCGTGACGGAGCAGTCTGCAATCCAACAGCTCGACCCCCGGCCCTGTGGAGCAAAGCAGATTATTCTGGCCCACACACACACACACACACGCACACACACACACACACACACACACACACACACACACACACAAACACACACACACCCACACGCCCATACCCACCCACCCACACACACACACACACACACACACACACACACACACACAAACACACAAACACACACACGATTGCAAGACAAACGGGCACAACTCGGGTTCCGAGTGTCAAAATCCTCGTCGGTTGGATCGTCAAACAAGACAGAGCATGTCCGACTCCAACAGGCACCTTTCTGCAGCACAGGTAATGCGCAGAGATGAGTACGCATCGTGGGGGATGCACCGTGTGCACCGTGTGCACACACACACACACACGCCGCGTCCATTCATGGTCCTGACCGGCGGCACCGGGGGCCCTACACAAAGCAGTCAGTGCAAGGAATGTTTGCCCAGCGCATGCCCAGCGCGCTACCTTTGTATTAAGGGGAAATTCTTGCACTGTGTGCGCACTGCATGGGCACTGCGTGCATACTGCACACGCACAGGGTGGGATACCCACCCAAGTAATACGGTTGGTGGTGACCGTATTATTTCCTCGGAATCCATTTCAGAAAAATATTTGACTATTAATGGAAGCACTTTTCCTTTATAGGAACCCAAGGGCACGGGATCAATGGTTTACCACCAAAAGGTAGCTGGGGCGCGGGTACTTGCCGACATCCAAAACTTCGCACTGCGTGCACGGCATTCCCTACGTACCCTGGCTCTAGCCCCAAGTCTGTCCTCACCTCAGGACGTCGCCCAAGTAGACCGCACTACACCGCAAACCTTCCCTGCAAAGCACGTGTGGGCGGAATGGCTACATCACCCCTGCCTTCTCGGGGGTCCCCAGTAGAAGGGGGGCCAAATCAGGAGTGACTACAGCACCCTTGCCTTCCCGGGGGCTGATTGTTTGGTGAGGGGAGGGGGGGGGGGGCAGGGCTCTGTCACGGTGACGTCATGAACGGGCTTCCAACATCTCAAGCGTCCCAACAACACCACACGTGACACAGAACGTGTCACCGCACGGGGGGAGCAGGCACCGGTGGGGAATGCCCGGCGCGCGCCCGGCTCGCTAACAACCCCCCACCTGCGCTCACCCGCACACGGGGGCACCCTCACCGCAGCCACAAGCGCAGTGGTGCACAGTCTGAGACAAGCGGGGAGCACAGGACCGGGTCTGCGGACGTTGAGACCGGTGGAGCAGGCGCTCTCCTCAAGTAACAGCCTGGGCCCAACGCACCCGTCGCCAGGGATGCATCAGAAGGGAAGGGACCTCAGAGGCGGCCCCAGGGGCGGTTAGACAGGCGGTTGGAGGAGGTTGTCAAAGCGGTTGGGGGCGTTTACTGTCGGTTCCAAATGCCATTGAAACTGGCACTTGGCGTCAGGGGGGCAGTGGCTGGGCATAAGCCGGGCGCCCTGGATGGGGGGGGGGGGGGTACCTCCCCCCCTTCCAATGGCCTTGGCTTTTGTTGGTTGCGGTTGCCGCGCTGGTGTTGTGTCTTTGCAGGTGGAGTCCCAGGCCCACGGCGTCACCGCCAACGCCCGCTGAGTTCCACCCACCGAGTGTCGAGAGGAATGGCTGGTGGGACGTAGTGCGTAACCGCACAGCAGAAGTTGCCGAGGGGATCCGCAAGAAGGCGGAGGCATCCCTGCCCGTCGCTGCCCACCATGTCTTGAGCTGGGCCAATGGGCGTCACCGTCCAGGGTCCCTCTGGCATCCATGACGGTACGCCGGTACTCAACGCGGCGGAGCCGCGAACCGCGCGGGGCAAACGGTGCAGCGAGGCGGCGTCACAAATACCCCCCGCCCTTTGGAATCCCCCCTCCCCAATGTCTGGCTATTGCCAATGGCAACCAGGACGCCCCCGCCTCCCAAATTGGTGCCAAGGTGCCCTGCCCCAGCAATGCATCAGAAGGGAAGGGACCGCGGAGGCGAGGCGGTTGGAGGAGGTTGCCAAAGCGGTTATGGGCGGTTACTGTCGGTTACAAATGCCATTCAAGCCGGCACTTGCCGTCAGGGGGACAATCCCTCGGTATATCCTGGGCGCCTTGGAAGCCCCCTCCTCCCTCCCCTTTCCCATGCATCCCTGCCCGCCCCCCCCCCCCCCCGTCGGTGCCGAGTCATTCAACGAAGCCGGGCCCAGGCTCCCCCCCCTTCCCCCCCTGCGGCATACCCGGCCTGCGCCAGCAGGTCGTCGACCTTGACCAGGGTCTGCCAGGACTGGGCGGTGATGTCGGACTCGTCGAGCTTGGTCAGGTCGGGGACCTGCCCCGACAGGTAGATGAGGCCGTTGTGGATGACGATGGGGCTCATGCGCGGGTCGGCGAACGGGAATCGGACGATGTCGGACACTGTGTGGGGGGGGGGGGGGGCGGAGGACGTGCCGGGATGCCTTGGGAAGGGATGGGACCGCCGAGGCGGCCCCAGAGGCGGTTACTGTCGGTTACAAATGCCATTGAGGCTGGCACTTGCCGTCAGGAAGACAGTGGCTGGGCGTATGCTGGGCGCCCTGGAGGGGGGGGGGGGGGTTCCCTCCCCCCCTTCAAATGCATCCCTGGGGACGTGAGGGGGGTCCCGGCAGAATCCGTGGAATCTGCAAGTTGGGGGGGGGGGCGCGCCTCACACTACTATTGCTCTACGATGCTGCCATGCTGACGAGTACCTTCATGCAACACAGAAGAGGGTCCTCTGGTAATCCGTAATTGACAGCTAACCGCCGCCTGCAGAGCGCCCGGCGCAATAGCTGAATCGCCAAGACGGCTAAGCCTCCCTGCGCGCATAGTCAGTCGTGGTGTCAGTTGTATCCAGTGGACTCCGTTGGCTACATTGGACAACGTCTCTCTTTCATGCAGATCTTCAGAATCCATGAGTGGAGTTGGGGGGGGGGTGGTTGCAGCCCACACAAAGCGATTTATTCGCTTTGTGGTAGCTTGACGCCTGCCTGGGGACCCTGTGGTTGACGCGGGGGCCAATAGGATGCGAAGCACAACAACGCTCCCACAAGAACGTTCAACTGTGCACATGGGGAGGTGCAGGGTTCCGTGCACACCATCCCCATCGGTCCTGTGGTTCAGGCCTGGTCTCACGTACGATGGCGATGCACCCACCAGTACCCTGAGGCGCAACCCGCGTACCAATGGCATTCGCTGTTCCCCGTTGCCGGTTTCTCTGTGAACGCATTACCCCGTAACGCGGACCGAGGCCCGACTGACCCCGATAAGTGGGGACGGTTACAGTCGGCTGCATCGTGGGTGATTGGTGGGCTCGTCTTACCCATGGGGGATGGATGTGGTGCGACAACTACATGCAATGCTTCGACTGGGCCATGGGCGTCTGCAACGCACGCCCAACCGTCGCGGTTCGGGGAGGGGCAGTGCGTCACCCTCCTCCTCGAGGTGGTGGTGCCCCCCGAGGCCATCGAGGCCGCCGAGCGCTACATCGCCGACTGCGGGGTCCGCGACGTGTTGAACCGCTTTGTAACCGACCTAGTGCACGAGCGACCGCCCGACGTCCAGCAGTTCATGGTCGGGTGGGCCGCCATCGCCCGCCGCGACGCCGGGGGCGTGCCGGGCCCCGACGGGCGATGGGCGTCCCCTCCCTCCGGGTCCGGGGGGGCGTGGGAGTGCGCGGCAGACTACGTCCTGAGGGAGGCGGCGTCCTACGTCCGCGCGAGCCTGGCCCGTCGCCTGGACGAGGGCCTGCTGCAGCCGGCCTCCCGCCCCGTGGCCCTGTACCCCCCGACGTATCATCCCCCGCTGTCCTTCGCGGCGCTGGAGGAGTTCCTGATGGGCCTCACCCGCCCCACGGGGGACGGCGCGGCGTTCGA
This sequence comes from Eutreptiella sp. 'Long Island Sound 2002', assembly GCA_964036045.1. NCBI lineage: Eukaryota > Euglenozoa > Euglenophyceae > Eutreptiales > Eutreptiaceae > Eutreptiella > Eutreptiella sp. 'Long Island Sound 2002'. The sequence continues at coordinate 23,597,217 of OZ038403.1, forward strand.
CGCGCGGGTCATGGGATCGCTCGTCGCGGACGCGCGGGGCTTCGTCGACGCCCGGGGCTACGCGGAGCCGCAGAAGGCCCGGGCGGCGGCGGTGTACGCGTACACCTACGAGCTGTACGATGCGCCGCCCCAATGGGGCATCGTGGCGGGGTCTCCCCCAACCCCCTGTTCTGCCCCCCCCCCCCTACCGCACAGCGCGTTTTCTAGTGGACATTTGTCTTTTCTTTTCCCTCCAGTCAAAAGACGTTGCTGCCCAACCGCCGTCGGTCACCCTCCAACCGCCGTTGAACAGCCACACCGTCAGGGGCAGGGGGCAGTGGGGCTCCCCCAGTGCACCACCGCACAGCCCCTCCGCCGCCGTTGGTTGCCCAAGTGCCCTGCCATTGTGTGCCCAGGTGCTGAGCTGGCGTCTGGACGGTCCGACTTTTTTGACTTCTAATAAAAACAGTCCTGGCACCGCGACCCCGATGCAACACTCTAAGAGACTCTACACCGTGTTGTATGGACGCTGTGGGTGTGTACAGGGCGAGGGAAGGGGAGGGTTTGCCTGCCCCGCCACCCCACCAGCCGCCTAGCGGTTGCGAAGGTTGACCCCACTCCGGCAGTGCGGACGGCGGTTTCCAGCAGTTACCAACCCCCGCCGGTTGTCCAACTGCATCCAGCCAGCTACGGTTCGGCATCGGGGAGTCAACAGCATCCGGCCGTGGCGCTGAGGAACACCACCAGCGGACATGGGCGCCCACAGGGCGGTGCAATGGATGAGAAGCAGGTGAGTGGCCCCGCGGCACCTTTTCTGCCCCGGATGGGGGCTCTTCAGAGTGAGGCTTTGCCCTGCCAACGGCAGTGCGCCCCCCGTCGGCCCTCTGCCTGGCAGTGGTGGGCCCCCCAACCGTCTCCAACCGTCAGTACCGTACAAATATTAATTATTGGCGAAAATGGTTAACTGCAATCCCAGAGTCCAACCGATCCACATTTGTATGCCTGTGTGGGAATGGACTGCAAAAGCGCAGGAATAGAATAATTTCCCCCTAATTTATGTGCTGCCGACGTTTCACGTAAATAAAATATCAAACCACCCAACACAAAAACAAATTCCGCAGAACATTGATATTTGTATGGTAACCTCTCGAAATTGCCCCCCCTCCCCTCCGCGCCACCCACCCCAACTCTGTGCCCTCCCTCCCAGGGGCACCTCCCGCCTGTTCGACGCCGCGTGCTCCGAGCGGCTCGAGGCCGCCTACTCCTCCCCGCCCCAGCCCCACCCGCTGGTCGCCGACGCGGCGCGCGTGCGGCAGTCCCTGGACGGCCTCAAGTCCAAGGCCTGGCGGGCCCGGCACGCCGAGGGGGTGCTGCGGGACCTCCCCGACCTCGTCCGGGCCAGTGCGCACCCGGCGCTGTTCCTCGACTGCGGCTGGCGGCCCGCCGACGGGGCGTTCGGCGCCGGGCACCCCACGCTCGCGGACGCGCACACCGCCCTGCGCCGGCTCGTCTCGCAGGAGCGGCTCGCGCTGCACGGCACCGACTGCCTTGTGGACTTCAGCGTGGGGGACGAGCGGCTGCTGCCGCTCGCGCCCGCGACCGCCGGCTGCCTCCGGGGGGTCGAGGGCCCGGTCGCGCTGCAGCGGGTGTCGCACGCGCACCCGCTGCAGCTGTACCGCTGCATGAACCGGGCCATCCACCGCCGGGAGGGGCTGGAGCGGTGGCGCTTCTTCATCTACTGCCTCGACCAGGCGCTCGCGGCCCTGCCCGCCGGGGCCCCACCGCACGTGTACCGGGGCCTCGGGAAGCACTTTGACGTCGTGGCGGAGTACGGTGAGGGCCGCGTCGTGTGCTGGCCGGCCTTCAGCAGCTCGTCCGCCTCGCAGGAGGTGGCGGACGACTTCATCCGGCGCAACACCGAGACCAAGGCGCTGAAGGACGGGACGGTGTTCATCGTCAAGCCCCGCGGCTGCAGGGACATCTCGATGTGGTCCCGCTTCCCGCGCGAGCACGAGTACCTGTTTCCGAGCAATTCGCGCTTCCAAGTGATCAAGAATTTGGGAAGGCATGCCTGGTTTTGATGGTGCGGTGGCTGACGACTGCGTGCCTTTGATGGTACCGTTGGTGGTGCATGCGTGATTGTGATGGTGTTGTGGCTGGTACAGGCGTGAATTTGATGGTGTTGTGGCTGGTGGCCGTGTGTCTTTGGTTGTACTGTAGCTGGTGCATGCGTGACTTTGGTGGTCTTGTGGCTGGTGCATGCGTGACTTTCGTGGTACTGTGGCTGGTGCACGCGTGACTTTCATTACATTTCCGGTCATACCAATTGTCATTTCGGCGCCATGCGGGCGCTTCGCGTCGGCACACGCGCGCGCGCGCACCTCGCATTGGGACCACGCACGCGTCCGTCGCAGAGCGCATAACAGTTTGCGCCGCGGAACGGATCGATCCCCCGCCGGACCCCTGAAAGGCACACTGAAGAAGCATCATTCGCCCTCCCCATCCACGGCCCAACAGTATTCTGCTGTGCGGTTATGAAACTGTACCCGAGGCTGCACGTAGGCATCCCCGACCCTCATACGAAAGCACCAAAACAACGGCAAAGTGGTGCAACGATTCCAATGTTGACAATCACTGAGTCAAGCACATGTTCTAGCACACCTTTTGCCTCTTGATGGGCCGAACGACGGTCGGAGGAGCATCTTCGTGGGCCATGCCTGAAGTGTCTTCCACATCCAATGGCCCATGCAACAGAATACCAAGATGATCCACAGCCCCAGGGATGCATTGGAAGGGGGGGAAGTACCCCCCCCCCCCCCTCTTCAGGGCGCCCACCCTACGCCCACCTACTCTCCCCCTGACGCCAAGTGCCGGCTTCAATGGCATTTGTAACCGACGGTAACAGCCCCCAACCGCTTTGGCTACCTCCTCCAACCGCTAGCCTAACCGCTTCTGGGGCCGCCTCTGAGGTCCCTTCCCTTCTGATGCATCCCTGCACGGCCCCACAGTGTTTCCTCCGGGGGTATGCACGCATTGGGGTCGTGCACGGCGTTTGGCACCGCAGGGCCACGCAGAAGATAATGGAGCTGACGTCCCAGATCATGGAGCTGGACGAGGTGTCCGCCGACGACGTCACCGACCTCGAGTTGCGGGCGGTGGTGGACCGGAGCCCGTCGTCCCTCAAGTCCGTCGTGGCGCACATAGCGGAGACCCCCGAAGACCCGCTGGTGGTGCCCCCGGCGTTCCAGACCAGCAGCGCCAGCGAGCGGGCCCTCATCGCCCAGTGCATCGCCCTCCGCCTGCCTGCGTTCCGTGAGGTCGACTTCGGCGGCGGCGAGTTCACGGCCACGGAGGCCGGCCCCATCGCCCGCGCCATCGCCACCGACCCCCGGCTCAAGGCGGTGCGCCTCAGGGCCGCCGCGTTCCACGGCGCCGCGGTGGCTGCGCTTTTGGAGGCGATGGGCGGCGGGTCGCATTGTCGGAGGCTGGCCGTCGCCGGGCGGCTGGGCCCGGATGCGGCGGAGGCGATCTGCAAGGCCCTGGGCGGCGTGGGAGACACCGACACGACCACCAACACCGACAACACCGCAGGTGCATGCGTGACTTCATTGGTGCCGGTGCCGATACATGCGTGACTTTCATGGTGTCGTGGCTTGTGCATGCGTGACTTCGATGGTGCCGGTGCCGATGCATGCGTGACTTTCATGGTGTCGCGGCTTGTGCATGCGTGACTTCGATGGTGCCGATGCCGATGCGCGCATGACTCTGACAGGCCCCCTCATCCACACCGACGCCACCAATGGCAGCAGCAGCACCACCACCACCACTGCCACGGGCAGCGGCAGCACCCGCACCATCGCCGAACGCGGCTGCGGCAACGCCGAACCCGCTATGTCGAGCGGCGCCAGTGGCACCGGCCCCCGCACCCCCGGCGCCAGCCCCGACGGCGGTCCGGAGGGGCCGGCCCTCGGCTGCCCCCTCACCCACTTGGAGCTCGTGGACAGCAAACTGCCCGCGCCCGCCCTCCTGACCCTGGGGCACGCGCTCGCGCGGCTCCCCGCTCTGGAGGTGGCCGACCTCCAGGGCAGCGCCCCTTTGGACGCGCAGTCCCGCACGGAGCTGCTGCAGTCGCTCGTGCGCCGGGGGCGGGCCCTGCAGCTCTGCCTCTCCGCCCCGGAGTCCGGGGAGCTGCTGCGGACGTTCCCCGGCGACCGCGTCGTGTCGCTGTCGCCGGACATGCGGCACGACCGCGTCGCGCTGGGGCTGAAGAGCGGGCCCGTCCGGGTCCACCGGGCGTCCACCGGGGAGCTGGTCCGGGAGATCCTCCGGGCGGACCGCGGGGTCGTGTCCTTCAGCTCCGACGGCGAGTACTTCGTCAGTGCGTCGGGGCTCGTGGGCCTGCACATCCAGGTCGCTGGCTCGCCCCTCGCCCCTTGTCCTTCCCCACCCCTTGTCCTTCCCCGGGGGCGGTGGGGGACCGTCACTTGCTCAACCCAAAATTTTTCGTTGCAGCTCACTGTGTTGTTGTGGCAAAACCACCACCCAAGAGTGCTGCCCAAAGCATTCCAGTGGAAAGTGGTGAGCATGTGCAAGAGTTCAAGGTCATGTGCAAAGGGTCTTGTTGAGAGGTGCGAGGGGGCGAGCGGCGCAGGGAGGAAGGGGGGAGCCGCAAACGTGGCTTGCTCTGTGGGGCGGGTCAGGCAGCAGCACGGCCCTCGCGGTCGTGCAGCCCCCGTCCCTGTTGCCTTCTCCATCACAAACCGGAAAACGTCGAGGGCTGCCCTGTCGTTGTGGTTTCGTTGTAGTTTTCCCATTGTGTGTGTTTGTGGGGGTTGGGGGCAGGGGGAGGGGGCTGGTCGAGGTCCATACACAGGGCTCTGGCTGCAGAGAAACACCCATTGGAGCGGTGAAGCGTGCGGCTCCTGGACCCTCCCCGGGGACTGACTGTGGATGGGGTGGGCGGTGAGTGGAATGAGGAGTTCCAGAGCGTGCAAGTATTGCTGAGGACTTGTACACAGGAAGACTGTACACGTAACCAACTGTGCTAGCGCAATGTGTGTATGTGTGTGTGTGTGTGGGCTGATCGGGGTGCACATGTATTGCCTGCAGGCCTCTGCTACAGCGACGCTGGCAGAGGCTGCACCGGATTGCTGGAACGTTCCCCATCTTGCCTGCTCGTCACGCTGCGGAAAGGCGCCTATTGGCGTCGGACATGCTTTGTCTTGTTTGACTGTCAGCTGACGAGAATTGAGCACTCAGCGCTTTCGGAAGTGCCTGTTTGTTGCGTCCTACGTGTGTGTGTGTGTGTGTGTGTGTGTGTGTGTGACCCCTGACCCAGCGCAGCTGGCAGTGGTGCTCTTTGTGGGCTGGACCTGTTCTTCATCCCTCTGCGCCTTGTACCACAGAAAGGCGCCTAGTGCGGTCAAACAATGCCTCTGCTTTTGTTGTGACTGTGCCTGACGAGAATCAGTGCAAGCCGGCCTCCTTGATTGCTGCCTTTCTTGGCTGTTGCCCGTTTGTTACGTCAATTATGTGTGTGTGATGATGATGATGATGATGATGATGATGATGATGATGATGCAGAAAGGCGCCTATTCGCGTCGGACATGCTCTGTTTGTCTTGTCTGATGACCAACTGACGAGGATTTTTCACTCAGCCAACAACGCTTTGTGCTGTGCATCGCAAATTGCGTGTGTGTGTGATGACACAGATGAGGCTGGCCTGCCAATGTGGCAGTGCAGTGCCTCGTTCGTTTCCCAGGACCTGGGACTCCGGGGCTGCAGCTGTGCGCCTGTTTCCCACAGAAAGGCGCCTCGTTGCCGATGGTCATGACTTTTCTTTGACTGTCAGCGGCCCGACGAGGTTCTACTGCCGACCAGTGCCTGCGTTGCTTCTGCTTTGCTCGGATTTGGTCGCTTTGCGTCAGTCGCGCGCGCGTGTGTGTGTGTGTGTGATGCACCGACGCTGGTGCTTTTCAAGAGACTGGGAACATCCCATGCTCCTTCGAAACCAGAACCAGCACGTTCAATCGGCAGTTGCCAGAATTCCCTCAGGAAGCTGGAAGGGAACGCAGGCACGGAAGGGCGATCCATCAGCGGTAACGTGGGAACGCTCCTGGTCAACGCCTGCAGTAATGCATGCAGCAAGACCGAGCAGTGCAGTCTGAAGAGCAGGAAGCGACCGGTTGCCCGTTTTATTTAATAGGTGGCGCCCTGTGTTTCACAGCCGCCCGGCAGTTGTTTCTCATCCCACTTACTGACTAGCCCTGTTCCTCATTCAGGTATACGATCGTGATTTGCAGCTCAAGTGGAAGTTCATCGCGTACGGGACGAAGCCCACGCAAGTGGCGTGGAGCCCCCACGCCCCGTACGAGTTCGCCATCGCGAACCGGGGCAGCTACCTGCCGGCGTTCGCGGCCGGCACCGACCCCGGCGCTGTGGAGGGCGACGTCAAGACGCGGTGGCACGTGACCGTCAAGTGCCCAACGAGCGTCGCATACAGCCCTGACCCGCTCCTTGCGGTGGCGTCGCGGACCGAGAGTCGCGTGCTCATCTGGCGCCTGCCGATGGCGAGCGGTGCGAAGAAGAGGTCGCTGTCGGTGGACGAGAGCCCCGTGAAGGTGGAGTTTTCTGTGGACGGGGCGCTGCTGCTGGTGGGCACCGCCATGTCCGTCGCGCTGTACGACTCCGCGAAGCTCACGCAGGTCCCGTGGCACGGCCCCACTCTCGCTCGACTGGATCAGCGCCCATACCCCAGCCCCCAGCTGGACAGCATCGCCGACTGCAAGGGAATCATGGCACCAGGGGGCACGCCACGGATGTGTTGGAAGGGTCGATCACCGTAGCAGGGCCGGCAAACACCCAGATCTTGTCTTCCTCCCGGTACATCATAGACCACAGGAAACAACGGGGGAAACGGGGGGAAACGGGGGGAAACGGGGGGAAATAGGGGGGGGGGGACGGGGAAAACGGGGGGAACGGGGGCAAACGCGGAAAAACGGGGGCAAACGGGCGGGGAAATGGTGGGGGGACGGGGCCGGGTAGGTCCAGGTGCAGCACCGGGTGTGTCATACGGATTTCCCCCGGGGACATCCCAGTACCGCCGCAGGAGGATGCAGCCCACATCCCCTTCGGACTCCCCTCGCCCCATGTGCTGGGCTGGAGCCCGCGACCCCCACCCTCATCCCCCACTCCCTCTGTGGTGCTTTGTCTCCGCCCTCTGGAAAGTGGCGTTGACGACTTTGCAGCCTCTCCTCTGGGCACTCACAGAAGTGGCCGTGATGATGGAGGATGGACTCAGGGGTCCCGTCTGCACCCAACCCTCCCACCCAAACTAAGCCTCTGTGCCCCTGCCCCCCCCCCCGTTCTTGGGGTACGGGAATAAGCAGTAGCGCCGGGCGGCTGCAGCTCAGCTTCAGGCTTTGCGTCCCTCCCCCGTGGCACACAGCACAGCCGTACAACAAGGCACAGGACGACCTTTCTGAGTGTCCATTTGTTTTCCCGAGTCTATGGCCGTTTGAGGAGTTCTCGTGCAATACTGCTGTCCATTGGCCCCCCGAAGGGCCCTGGTGGAGCACACGCTGGAAGCACAGAACTACGGAGGCGCCACCAACGGGCCTTGGCGGGGCAAACTGGCATCCTGCACGGGCCGACCACCCCTGAAGCACACGGCAACATGCCTGAGGGTGTGCCGTGTGCCATCGATGGGTGACGTTTGGTGATCCGGAACCCCCCGGCCCTGTGTTACGGTCCCCACGTCGGTGGTGGTGAGCACCCTGCGGAAGCTATGGTCTTGGTGGCGGCATGGGGGGAACACCGAGGGCCAGAAATTACACTTGTGTGGAAAGGCACAACTGTCACCCACTCACCGAGAAAAAACAATTTTCCCCCTAGAAGCACCAGTCAGGATACTCACTCAGCCGTTATGGCACACACATACACACACTGGTAGAGGGGTAACACAGGGACGCACCCTGAGCCCGTACAGTGGGCCTGCTTCGATGGGAGTGACCCGGCCCGAGGACCCGAGGACGCCAGAGTGGCCATACGGGCTAATCCGGGAGACCTGGTAAAAATGGCAATACCCCGGCACACACATACACACACACATACACACACACACACACACACACACACATGCATGTGTGCCAGCGCCATTCAACCGACTTTCCTGAAGCACGGGGCGCCAGAACACGAGAACACACGGTTCTGTCGCTTAGCAGTAGGTTGGACGTCGCAGTTTGAGCATGATTTGAAAGATTTGGGCGTCACACACACACACACACACAGACACGCACGCGCGCGCACACACACACACACCCTCTCAAGTTCTCCCCATCCAGACCAATGGTGAACAAGAAGGAACAACGAATGCCAAAGAGTGTCGTTGACCTCTGTTGGCTGCAGCATGGGTTTTCTTTTCCCCATCGTGTGTATACCCAAAAGGCTCAGATTTCAATGGGCAATCGGAATATGAGTAATGTTCATGTGAGCAAGGACCAACGATTGAAGCATGCCGCAGCATGACACAGCACCTTTTTGGGGGCCTCTTGGTGGGGGGTTTGAAGCAGGCCGCAGCATACTGCGGCACAGTGAAATTTGCTTATTGCTTCCTTTGGCCTGTGTTAGGATGTTGGGGCACATCCTAACACACGATGGTCTCAATATGAGTAATGGGGCATTGCGCCGTTGGGCAATCATGCATGTCAAAAAAATGGACCAAAGGCGGAAATGTGATGAGGGGAGTAGCGACATGACCACCCATGAAATGATACTGCCGTGTTCATCTTTGCAGGGTGTCAGGACATGCATTCCTTTGTGTTTAGTTGTGGATTTTGCCACCTTTGCAGCTTTTGGAAAATCAGGTTACCCCCCACCTGCGGCTTGAAGCATGCCGCAGCATGCCGCAGCACAGCAGATTTTTCCTGGGGACCATTGGTGCTTACATGTGAGTGCATGGTTTCATAGCCATTCCAGTGTTTCCCAAGATGGCAAGGATTGCATAGCCGTTTCATTTCTCCCCGAGATAGATGGGTTTGCGATACCCTTTTGTTTTTCTCCGAGTTGGCAAAGGGCTAGTAGCCACTAAGGCATGGGCGAAAGATGTCAGGCCAAGGATGAAGGAAATAGCGATGCGTAACCTAACACATTGTAAGGATTGTGGCTATCCAACCCAAACTTCGGCTATGAGTATGCTGTTGGCCTTCGTAACACCCGACCCTGTTAAAAAGGCTTGTCCAGCTTATAAAAGTCGATTATTTCTGTACATGGTGGATGGAATGGTGCAGCGCGCTTGGGTGGAATGGAAATAGTGGATCATGTTCAAGTGCCATGTATCTTGGGTCACTTTGCTGGTTCTGTTGCGCGTCAACCGGGAGGTCGTGTTGAGGAGGATGGCACGGGGGGGGCTGCTGTGGGGCATGCCACAGGGGGTACTGCTGTGGGACATGCACTTTTGAATGCCCTGTTTGGTCCCAGCATTTTTGAATGTCCGCAAGTGGGATGGTAGTCTGGGTCTATCCCCTTCTTTCATTCACTGCAAATGAAAAATAGCAGGGCACCCTCTGGCGTTCCCTACCCCCTTTGGCATGCCACAGGCGGTACTGCCGCAGGGCATGCCGCGGGTGGTCGTGCTGCCACCGGGGGGCGCGAGCCCTTCTGCGCGTGTGCCATCGCATCCCTCGTCCCACAGCTGCTGTCGCTAGCCCAAGGCTGTTGCGGGGTCAGCAAGCAGCCGTACGTGCAGTTCACCCCGGACGGCCAGAGCCTCGCGCTGCACTCGCCGTTCGTCACGCCGCCCACCCTTGTGCTCTGGGACATCGCGCGGAGCCTCCGCTCCCCGACCGCGACGGTGAACCGGCGCGGGGCGCAGGTGCGGGCGCACGCGGGGGTCAAGGGGCTGGAGCTCAAGACGGGGCCCGTGACGGCCATGGCGTTCGACGGGGACTGGCGGCACTTGGTGGTGGCCACTGACGGCGTGCAGCTGTGGGACATCCAGAACAATGCGGTGCGGTATTGGCTGTGCTGCGACCGGGTCCACCGGGAGAAGCCCAGCTGCGGGCACTTCTAGCGCCCTCCGAGACTAGGGATGCAGTGGAAGGGGGGGAGGTACCCTGCCTCCCCTCCAGGGCGCCCAGCCCATGCCCAGCCACTGTCCCCCTGACGCCAAGTGCCAGGCTCAATGGCATCTGTAACCGACAGTAACCGCCCCCAACCGCTTCGGCAACCTCCTCCAACCGCCCGTCTAACCGCCTCTGGGGCCGGCCCTGAGGCCCCTTCCCTTCTAATGCGTCCCTGTCCGAGACCTGTGACACGCCTCGAGGCTTTGGGGGTATGTCTTTGTTCTGGGATGTCCAGGATCGCCGCCGGGGGATCTCCGCCCCTTTCCGGGGGTACTCCCGTTGCTCCGTGGTCAGGAGCACGAAGTCGGGGTCGATTCCCAGCCCAGCCCCACTGAGTGACACGCGGAGGAGGTCGCATGCGCCGGGAGTTGGCGGTGATGAGCGGGGCAACGGACGCCAATATGGCATCCCCTGTGCCTGCTGTCCCTGGGCCACGCCTCTGGGAGGGAGGGATCGATGCAAGCAGCAGGCAGTTGGATTCGAACCGGGTACGAGGATGCCTCAGTCTGAGGTGGCTGACCACTGGACTCCCCGCTCCAGTGGTGGTCTTGCACGGCCCCCGACCCCCCAACCAGGCCCTTCGTTTGCTGAAGGGAAAGAAAGAACCCACCCAGACCGAGGGGGGGCGGGGGGGGCGTCAGAGGCCAAACAAAAGTTTGCGGTCCCGGCCTCCAATTTCGGGCCTGATAAACTTCATTCTGTTATTCTCTGAGGAACATGCTGCTGATGTGGGGGGGTAGGGGTGCGATGGTTTTGGGCTGGCCAGGGCCCCAAATACCCCCATGCAAGCGTCATGCAAGCCTGCAGTGCAGGCCGGCAGGTTGTAACACCGGTGCGTGGTAGTACGCAGGCGAGAGGCTGTGGCGGACAAAACACGGCTCAGTGAAGGTGCAGCCGAGGGCTCAGTTGCCGGATTGTTCGTACAACCAACCCCATTGGGCTGGATGTGGGTGTATGAGAAGCGAAGTACCGCGCATTGCTGCACACACACAGCGAGACGTGCATGTGTGGGGCGCCTTGCTGACCTGCATGCGGCCCTGGACCCGGATTTTGAAGTGCGAAAAAAAACTTCCCAACCGAAAAGCGGATTCGGGTCATTGTTGGTACACCGACCGTCGTGCACACGAACCGTCAAGTGCACATGTGGTAAGGGGGTGGAACACAAATGTTCTCAAGGACTGCCGCACATCGCTTCGTATGCGGACCAGGACGTGCGCGTGCGGCGCGCATCGTTGACCTGCGTCTGGCCGCAGGGCGCACTCGCCGGGGGGGCGTTTCTGTAGGCAATGGCCTGTCCCCGACCGCCCCCCACCCCAGTGGTCAGAGGCACTGCTCCGAGGCAGGGCGTCCCGGGTGTGCGTTGGGCTCCAAGCCATCGGGTGGCACGCAAGGGAATGGCCTGGAGGACGTTGTCGTGGTCGAACCCGAAAGGCCCGACATGAAGACCGGTGGCTCAGTGCCAGGGAACGGCGGGGGGTACCCCCCCCCGCCCCTCCACAGCGCCCAGCCCATGCCCAGCCACTGTCCCCTTGACGCCAAGTGCCAGCCTTAATGGCATTTGTAACCGACAGTAACAGCCCCCAACGGCTTTGCAGCCTCCTCCAACTGCCCGTCTAACCACTTCCGGGGCCCTTCTCCCATCCCTGCTCAGCGGTCAATCGCCTTGAAGCTGGGCATGCAGTCCAGGTCTCAACCCCCGCTCCCCTCGACACTGCTGCTGAAGATTACCTTCGCCTCCTGGAGCACATCCATCTACCCCCCTCCCCCCCAGGTGGCGTGCTACAGGGGCCACAAAGTTTACGGAGGTGTTGGGGGGGTGGGGGGGGGGTGGGCGTGGGGGGAGTGGGTCCACTATATCACCCCACCCCACCCCCCCCGTCGATAAACACGTCCCTGGGCTTTATGCAACACCAACGGTTCGCCCCTTCAATCGCCAAAGCGTTGAACATGGATTTGATATTGGCCTTGTATTAAAATGTCCCACGGACCCTTCCCGAATGGGGCGGCGGGTGCATCCGGGCCGGACCCGTTTGTGCGGCGCCCTCTTGCGCGTGGATGTTCAGGGGGATGCTTTTGGGGATGGATTCTGACGGTAGCCTCCAAACGGTGGAAAGCGCGGGCTCTGAGTACCAATCCGCAGGAGCTGCAGTGACAGAAGGACCCTTGTGCATTCTTGTGCGGGTCATGGGTCCGCAGCAGTCATACAGAGCCGAAATGTACGGCGCGGCCATTGGGACGGCGATAACATCCAACGGCGAAAAGTTGTACATCGACAACATGGCCATGACCAAATGTGCCGACAAATGACCCACGCGGGAGTGCTCTTATTACGACGTTTGCCACAAGGTGTGTGATCACACGCAACACAAGCGAGTCATCATGGAGTAGATCCCCAGTAATCGTCAAGAGTCCAAGGCCCACAGTGCTCATGAACGTGAGCAAATCCGGCGCAATGGGGAGGTGGACTTGCTCGGCAAAATGGCCACACGGCCACCGGTCCCAGACTATGATCTCATCCGTCCGGAGGATATACCAGTCGGTGGCAGTCTGTTCAATGTTGTGCACGGATGGTTTGTGGCTTCATTTGGTAGGCAAGAGGCAGCCGTTGGTCTACTCGGGGGCTTCATACGGTCCTAGTAAACTCGGGGACTCAATTTGGGAAAGTCATCATAAAAGTAGCGCGCAGGGCGCACGCAGGGCAAACACTCCCCCAGAGTTGCAAGAAAGCAAACACAAACTTGGCAAAGGCAATTCAAACCTCCTCAAACTGCAGATATATTCTCAGAGATGTGACTTCATTTTTCAACCGTGACTTACATGCATCACAGTAAATCAGAAGAATGAGGCACGGCACTGTATATAATGCAGGTCATCAAAATTTATGCGCCACCAATTTGAATCAGCATTGAGCGAGGAACATGAGAGAGGGGGGTCACAAGTTGTTTCGGCCTTTATTAGGCGAGTCCTATACTCCTGCATCTGTCCATGGATAGAGACATCCTCCAGTGTGCCGCCTGCATGGCAGATCCCTTGATTTGTACACCCGTGCCACACTCCTACGGCACCGCATGCGGAATTGTGCCCCGGCTCATGCATTTATTCCTGCACTCAGCACCTTCCTGGCGTGGGTTTGGTTTGGCGGGCATATGCAAAAATGCATGTCTGTCCCTTTGAAGAACAGGCAGTATCAAAACGGGCGAGGGTGGGGCAAGCACCGGAGGCAGGTGGTTGACGACACTCACAGGCGTTCTGTACACCAACTGAGTGTACTAGCAGGACGAATGCAACTGCACTTGGGACACAGGGTCACTCCCATTGCACCCAGATTTACATTGCTCCGTGCCTGTGGTAGCCTCCGCTTCCTTGGCTTCTTCTTGAGCCTGTTGTCCATTTTCTGGCGGGATTCGGGTTGCATCGTGGGTGGAGTTCTGCTGTGGGGTTTCGAATGTCGCCTATCGCACTGCGAGGATGCGGTCAACGATACTAGTAGTGGCTGGCTTACATCCCACCAGGGGGCATCCTTGTCGTCTTCCCAGAACGTTGTTTTGTTACTTTTAATCCTCGAAACTGGCCAATGGGTGGGATATCATTGAGTGAAATTGTTGGCTGGCCCTTCCACACCTTTGCCCGTATGTGCCCCCATTTTTGTACCACCCCGCTACGCCCCCCCCGCCCCCCCCCCAGGCCCATCATTCGCCAGCAGCAGGGAGGGACGCATAGTCAGTCCCAGATTTGCATTGCTCCGTGCCTGTGGTAGCCACCGCCCGCTTCCTTGCCTTCATCTTCAGCGTGTTGTCCATTTTCTTGCGGGATTCGGGTTGCATCGTGGGTGGAGTTCTGCTGTGGAATTTCGAATTTTGCCTGTCGCGAGGATGCGGTCAACGATACTAGTAGTGGCTGGCTTACATCCCAGCAGGGGGCATCTTTGTCGTCTTCCCAGAATTTTTTTTTTTATTGCTCACAACTGCCCCACAAACTGGCCACTGGGCGGGATACCATTGAGTGAAATTTTCGGCTGACCCTTCCACACCTTTGACCCTCCTTATATATGCCCCCACTTTTGTACCATCCCGCTACCCCCCCCCCCCCCCCAGGCCCATCATTCGTTAACATACAAAAGCTGACCGGGGTCCATGCTAAACCATCAGAGTACCATCAGTAAAGAGATCGTGAGTAATGGCGGTTGTCGCTAAATGGCATTGCTCGTCTTCATTCTATCAGTACCGACCACGACTGAGCCCCCCCTTCCTCTTTGCGCAAAGATTGCCTTCGGAAATGCAATGAGATGAGGGATGAACGAAGGTACCAATGCCTTGCCTTTGGTGTATTGTCGGCAACATTGATGGGGTAGGGGAACTCTCTGCTCACGGCATGAAATGCACTCATGGAGCACAAACCAACATCATGATCCTCTTCAAGGGGAATGTTAGTGAGCCGGGCATCTTTCTTTTGACCATTCCCCACCCGCGCCTGTTTATGCCCCCCCCCCCCGCTTCACCAAACAACCGGGCCAATTGTGGTTTCCCTGCTGTGGCAGCTTTGTCATATAATGTGGGTGTGGTAGGCAATGATCCGCGCTTTTGCAACTGTGCAACCGGTCTCACATGTGTGAAACGGACGGTACTTGGTGATACAACTCCAGGGTGTCCGCTGCGGTCTACTTGGGGGACTGCTCTATGTGAGGCTACGCTCGGGGTGAGGGCCAGGATACTTGATACAAAGGTAGCGCGCCGGGCACGCGCCGGGCAAACGTTCCCCCCAAGTCCCCAAGCGATGCAGTGCATGTACGCATGCCCAGAGCTAAATAGGGGCTGCACTGCACTTAACTGCACAGTGCATTGCATGGACAATTGCATAATCATTACCCTTATTGTAGCCCTCCAGGGGGGCCGCCGGCATGGACGTGACGCCTGAACTGGAGGTGCTTGGTTCGAATCCCGCTAGAGCCATGAGCAGGAACGCAGTGTCCCAGGCGCTGGGGTGTCCGTGACCCCATGGCCCGGAAGGGATGCTGCCGGCGATAAGGAGGGTAACATTACGCTGGAGCTTGGAGCACGCCCAAGTACCCTTCCTTACCCCCCAGGGGGGCTGTGCAGGGTAGGCAGCAGGCACCGCAGGACTTGGGCGTCAAGGAGCGGAAAAGTAGGAGAGAAGTAAAAGGACAGGAGCGGCGGGGCCCCGAATGGACTGGCAGTGGAAATGTTTTGAGAGTTTTGTTTTGTGCGCGTTTGTTGTGACCGCAGCGGAAGAGCCTGTGAACAAGAGAGACGCAAAGGGACGGGACGGTGCCCGGCAGAGTGCCCTCGACACCAGGTCAGCAGTTGAGGGCCCTCGGCCGCACCCACACACAGAGTGAGAGTGTCTTTGGGTACGAAGTCGCTGGATTATGGGTGGGCTTTGGATGAGGATTCGAGTGCTTCTCGTCGGTGGTCTGTGAGCATTTTGGGGGACAGAGGCGATCAACAACACCAGCAGTTCTCCTGCGGGACTGACGGGTGCCCCGGACGTTCGGTTGCCCCCCCCCGCCCCCATTTCCCCATTCAAATTAAACAGGGCCCCCCTATTTCCCAATGCAAATTAAATAGCCCCCCCCCCCCTATTTTCCTATTACAATTAAGGGCCTAATTACCCCCCTCCCATTTCCCTATTCTAACTAAATAAGCCCCCCTTTTTTCCTATTCAAATTGAATTGCCCCCCCATATTTCCCTATGCAAATTAAATAGGCAACAAACATTTCCCCATTCAAATTAAATTACCCCCCCCCCCCCGATTTCCCGATTCAAATTAAATAGCCCCCTCTCCACCCTATTTCCCTATTAAAATTCAACAGGCCAAATGGGAGGAAACCAAAGACCGGCACGAGCGACAGGATTGACGGGGGCCATTAGATATATCGGAGGACTGTCGCAGGCCTTGTAAAGCAACGTTCAGACAAAACGTCCTACAGGAGGCTGCACCTCCACTAAACCCCACCGCGCCTCCCCTCTGATGACTGTGGGGAAAGATGATGATAGAGGGCACGGAATGGACAGTCGATACCAGAGGCACGTTTGCAGTGCAATCGGAGCGCTGCATGTGGAGCTCAAGTCATCAGCACGTCAGGGCAGTCCATTTGAGGTATTTTCATTCCGGGGACCCCTCAGACAGTACTGTCCGATCCCACAAGTCATCTTATGACCTCTTTTCAGGGGATTTGTGTTGTCGCCGTGCTGTTCCACCAAATGTCGTGGCAAAAAGAGTTGCAGCGACAGCTTCGTGGGGACACGATCGACTTGTGCGGTATGTCGCCGCGTGTGTGTGACTGTGTGTGTGTGTATGTGTGTGTGTGTGTGTGTAGGCACGTGCCAGCGGCGGAGAGAACAAGGGAAAAGGCCGGTACTCGACGCCCGTGGGCCCTTGGGGCACGTGCACAGACTGCGGTGGCTGCACATGAGCAGTGTCCGATGTGCACTGTGCGGGCGTGTGGAGGGCTGCGCGACTCGAGGCCGCCTCGGGGCCGAAAGTATGGGGCCGTTGCTCGGAGTGGAATGGAATGGGGATGAGCCTTGTCACATGGAGACTGGCTCCTCGTAAGTGCGAAGTGCATTATTGTGCAGTGCATCGGATGCGCGCGCACGTGGGTTTGCATGTTGGCAGGGCGGCTCTGAGGGGCCTTCGGATGCCACGCTTCACCCCGTGACGGTCCAGCGCCAAATGCATTTTCACGTCCCTCGGCGGACCTCCGATGATGTTTGTGGTGTAGTCCCCCGCAATCCGTGAGTTCGTTGCAGCTGTCGCGCCACGCGTCACAGGCGCAGTCGACCCATTCGGTGCCTTCAGTGTACAAGGCCCTAGACCATCAGACGGGGTTGTGTACGTGTGTGCCTTTGTGAGTGAGGGAGACCAGTGGAGGAGCCCTTGCTTTCGGGTTGTGTGCCCGGACCGCGCGCATCGAGGGGGTGGGCCCAACGAATCCGGCCGCGAGCCCAAATAACGCACATTGTCTCTTTCCGGCCCCCCATTACCCCCAAATGCAATGTGTTGGACAACACTGTTGACAGAGTGGAAGGTGGGGGAAGGGGGCGTGGTGGTGTAGATAGGGGGGGGGGCTGAGGTGAGCGTGGGCGGTGGAGGGGAGGGCTACTGCTGCACGTCACGTTCCCGATGCAGGGTTGAGAGAGCGGGTAGGGCTCCGCATAGCACGGCAGCCGTAGTGGGTGGTGGTCATGTCGTGTAGAAGGCCCGTGTGCCAGAGTAGAGGTGGCCGCTTCAGACGTAGTCCGTGCAGGATGCAAACTGCTCTGCAGTCCGTCGGTGGATGGGGGTGCGGGGATTTGGCACTCCTCCCGCCGCTGGTGCCCGTCCACGATCGGGCAGGCGCACCATGGGCCGGCGATCGGCGCGCCCCCCAGAGCTCAGCAGCGGGGCATTCCTCAGGTGAAATGTGGGCTGTGCCGTGTGAGGGGACTGTCAATGCCGTGCGGATCGGGAACGCATTGTGTTATGACGATACGGGGCAACGGGGCAACAACAAAAGGGGCGCCAGAAGAGCCGGGGGATACATGGGCTGTCATACCTTCGCTTTCAAGAGTATGTACTGCAGGTCTGTGGCTGGGGGCGGGGGGTCAGGGGGGGGGGGTCAGTTTCTGGTACACAATCATGTGCTCTGGCTCCTTGTGTTAGGGTTCAGGTGTGATGGCGTGCGAGAGGCCTAAAGCTGCGGTATTTCGACCAGCATTTCAATGATTTCCATCGCTGAATCCGGTCCACCGGGCACATCCGTGAGGCCACACACTCTTGAGCCTAATTGAGTGTATATTCATTCCCCCGGGTGGGGGAGTAATGTAGATGATTGATCTGTGCTCTGCGGGGGGGGGGGGGGGGCACATTTTGTGTATTGCACTCGGTTAACACGCAGCCCCGCATGGCGCCATGCGATGTGTGACTGGGGGCGGAATGGCTGTGAGCCAACCGGTTCTCTATGGACATTGTACTGGTCGTCTCAGGCGAGCAGAGGTGTCTGTGCGGGGGGTGGCCATCCGACCCCTTGTCTGCCCATGTGCCCAGCAGTGATGGCGTGTTGACATGCACATTGCACGCCGAGGCACAAGACAAACCCTCCCATTCCTTACTCCAAAAGCGGGCGGAGGCTTAGTACAGACCCTCTTCATTGGACCCACGTCTACAAAGTCTACGCGGCGTATCTACCGCCTCCTTTTCTGCGGCCCTTCTACCCCACCCCCCCTTATTCAGAATCCTCAACCCCCCCCCCCCCCCCCGCCGCCCTCTCTGAAGCACCGACTCTTATGCGACTCACACAATGCCCCCAAACAGTCACCCGCCCCATGGCTCACCCCCCCCGCAGCAGCAGCACGTAGCAAAGCGGTTTGCGGGAACCAAAAGCCTTCCACATCCCCATCGGCACACCACCAGCCCCTCACGGGGGCTGCCTATCCCAGGCCTGCAGGGCGGCTGCACAGGACGGGGCCGACAGCGGCGGTGAGAGTGCCAGGGCCCCGGCACTGAGCAGTGGAGCCCCAAAGGGGTCGTCAGTCCCTTTTGGGTGTGCCACGTGGTGTGGGGTTGTTGTGTGTGTGGGGGGGGGTCGCGTTCAGGAGAGGCCACAACACAAGTGCCCCCGCAGTGACAACACCTACGCAACGCCCGGGGGGTATGTACAGCGGGCCCCAGTGGGCAGTGTGTCCCTTTGAACGGAGGTCTACGCCGACCTCAGTGCTCCGCCGCACCTCCGCCACGTCACCGCCGTATTCTCAGCCGCTATCTCCACGGCGCCACGGACATACCCCCTCCCCTTCCCCTCATTTCTCTCACCACGTGCCATACCACAGCCTCAGTGCCTGCCGCCGAGCACCCGCTGATGGCGTCACACAACGACCACACGCCCATTGCTGCGCCTCCGCCTCAGTCCCCCGGATCAGACGCCTTCCAATCATCGCTGTCTGTGCCCACACTCTGTTCTGTGTTCGTGTGACGTGGCAGTGGCATAGCGCAGGACTGTGGCGGTGGGCCTAACGAAGGGACAACAGCGACGGGTTGTGTGTTTGTGTGTGTGTGTGTGTGTGTGACGTCGTGAGGGCGTGTGTCCGGCCACTCCTGACACGATGGCGGGTGGGGGACGTGTTTGCAGGGCCCATCCGTGTCCCCATCGCGTTCTGCAGATAATGACATTGGAGACGACGGGTGCAAGTCCCTGGCAGAAGCTCTCAAAAGCAATACCTCCGTCACGTCGGTGGATGTCTCTTGTATGTTGGTGTATGACTGGGGAGTGGTGGGGCATGCGTGTGTTGTTGTGGACATGACCGGGGGGATGCGGGGCGCAGGTGATGGGGTGTTCTTACGCGGCCGGTCCGTAAAGCAGAGGTCAGTCCACGAAGAGTACGCGCTTGTGGTGCGTTTCAGGGGCGGGGGGAAGCGACGACGTCCTTCTTCACGACGACACATCCCCCGAGACTAGACCGCACACCCACTGTTCTGTTGAATGGTCCACGTTCCCCCCGCCATCTCGGGCAGCATACACCCCCCCCCCCCTAACAGAAGCGGGACCGAATGGGTGACTGACCCCACACAACCCCCCCCCCTGCCCCCCGGCACGTCCTTCGCACCCTCGCTGCAGGCTGGCACATGCTGGGCGAGGTCCCTCCCCCCCCCCAAACTAGTTCGCTATTGAAAATAAATAGAACCCCCCCCCCGCCAGTTTCCAATTCAAATTAAATAGCCCCCCCCCCGTCCCTTATTCAAAATAAATAGCCCCCCCCCCCAGTTCCCTATTTCAAATTTAATAGCCCCCCCCCCAGTTCCTTATCAAAGAAAATAGGCCCGCCCTATACCAGGCACCCCCCCTTGTTCCCAAATTAAATTTCACAGGGCCCCCCTATTTTCTTACTCAAATAAAATAGGCCCACCCCCTATTTCCCCATTCAAGTTAAAGGCCGCTCCCCCAGTTCCCTATTCAAATTAAATAGCCCGCCCCCCTAATTTCGTATTCAAATTCAATAGGCCCCCCAAGGGCACCCCTTGACTGACCCCTGAGGGAGCACGGCCGCCTCTCAAGGCGTGCCCCCCGCATTCCTTGGCACTCGGTGTTGCTGGAGGTCCTGGGGATGAGCCCAGCACTGCGCCCTCCCTGGCACACCTACACTGTAGGCCCGTAGCGCTGGGGCTACCTCTGGTGGGGGCGCCCGGAGGGTAGAGTCCCCAGGGACCCGTCCTTTGGGGGTGCAATGGTGTTTGGTGCTCCCCAAAAGGGAACCAGCCCACGTCCTGCGCCCTCGCTTTGTGGTGGCTGAAATTGGGGCCCACAGAGGGCGCGGGGGGGGGCGGGCGGGTAGCCATCTGACCCCCTGTCTGGCCATGGGCCCAGCAGTGATGGCGTGTTGACATGCACATTGCACGCCGAGGCACGACACAAACCCTCCCATTCCTTACTCCAAAAGCGGGTGGAGGCTTAGTACAGACGCTCCTCATTGGACCCACGTCTACAAAGTCTATGCGGCGTATCTACCGCCTCCTTTTCTGCGGCCCTTCTCCCCCACCCCCACCCCCTATTCAGAATCCTCAACCCCCCCCCCCCCCTGCCGCCCTCTCTGAAGCGCCGACTCTTATGCGACCCACACAATGCCCCCAAACAGTCACCCGCCCCATGGCTCACCCCCCCGCAGCAGCAGCACGTAGCAAAGCGGTTTGCGGGAACCAAAAGCCTTCCACATCCCCATGGGCACACCACCAGCCCCACACGGGGGGTGCCTATCCCAGGCCTGCGGGGCGGCTGCACAGGACGGGGCCGACAGCGGCGGTGAGAGTGCCAGGGCCCCGGCACTGAGCAGTGGAGCCCCAAAGGGGTCGTCAGTCCCTTTTGGGTGTGCCACGTGCTGTGGGATTGTTGTGTGGGGGCGGGGGGGTCGCGTTCAGGAGAGGCCCAAACACAAGTGCCCCCGCAGTGACAACACCTACGCAACGCCCGGGGGGTATGTACAGCGGGCCCCAGTGGGCAGTGGGTCCCTTTGAACGGAGGTCTACGCCGACCTCAGTGCTCCGCCGCACCTCCGCCACTTCACCGCCGTATTCTCAGCCGCTATCTCCACAGCGCCACGGACATGCCCCCTCCCCTTCCCCTCATTTCTCTGACCACGTGCCATACCACAGCCTCAGTGCCTCCCGCCGGGCGCCCGCTCATGGCGTCACACAACGACCACAGGCCCATTGCTGCGCCTCC